>JAVIAB010000050.1:68558716-69081339 GCA_032433765.1 Megaustenia siamemsis
ATATTTTATGGCGAGGTTAATGCGGAAATAGACCAAAGAGCAGACCAGTGCTGAGATATAGAGATGTTTGCAGGACTTCCTTGAAGGAATTCTCTATCACTGAGATAAACTGTGTAAATCTGGCTGTAGATTGTAGCACATGGAGTAAAAAATAAAAAAATGGCACAGCAACTTTTGAAATTTAGATGACAAAAGGCGCAGGAAAAAGGAGACGAGGCCAGTCACCACGAATACATCTTGTTCGTTCTGTAGACGGATCTGTCTATCCATTATTGGCAGATTCAGCCACGAGAGAAGCTGTTTAGCAAAGCAACATCCAGCATAAGACACGAATATTTGACCAAACTACAAACTTATGATTGCTTGCTAACGTCTGTCAAGACGTCAAATGCCCTTTATACTTCAATATCAATTATATATAGCCTTTGGCGTATTGACAGACTCTTGGTAGCAAGCAATCATGATCAGTCAGCAGTTTGGTCTATTATACAAATGGAAAAATAAATACCTTTCAACCATTTGTGCTTTGCACTGTTTTCTGACCTTTAAAAGGTTAACCATTCGTTCAGAGAAGATCATACTGAACTCTTTTCTTCTCTTAAGCGTTGAGTAGGTATTGATGCGCTGTGTCGTTAATTTATGGCAAACCGCGATATCTGCGCCTTTCGGCCTATCACATCCGTCTTCGGGCATATGCAGATTTCTTTAACAACTTTGGTACCAGCAGTAGTCACCTTTCACCAGCTCTTTTCCACTTTTAACAACCAAGGATTCATTAACATGCGCTAGTACACACTGGGCTGCCTGTTTTCGCCTTTATCATAGACGGCCAGACATCAGATCTCGATAGTCAGAAAACAGGAGAGGGTAAGGTTAAGAAGAATCAACTGAATCGTAGTGTAACATTCTAACTGGCTGTAACAAGATGTGAACCCGGGACCATCTTGTCCAGAGGTAGACGCATTACACCTAATCGCCTTATGCTGAATCTTCCTACTTGAGGTTTTCATATTTTCTTCTGTAGCCCAGTATCAACGAATAATGTTCTACTTCTTCCCATTGGCCACAGAACATCAAGCAGTCAGAAACACGTAGGCCTTGCGGTGTCTTGTCCAGCAACAACAGAGTGCCACAATTAGTGCGGTTCATGATTATCCTTTGCTTGATGCCCAATGGCTGACACACACATTTATCTCTGTTTCCGTTGTGCGCTGTCAGATGGTTCTTGGTCTGACTCTTTCTTTGCTTATTCTACTGAAGTTCAAAGTATGCCAGTTCTTGATAAACAGTCAGGAATGACAGGAAATGTTTACATCAACTGAGAATAAACCGTCAAGAATTAAAGGAAATGTTTATATCAACTGAGAATAAACAGTCAGGAAGAAAGGAATTGCCTACATCATAGGAGAATAAAATGTCAGGAATTACAGAACATGTTTACATCGACTGAGAATAAACGGTCAGGAATTACAGAACATGTTTACATCGACTGAGAATAAACGGTCAGGAATTACAGAACATGTTTACATCGACTGAGAATAAACGGTCAGGAATTACAGAACATGTTTACATCGACTGAGAATAAACAGTCAGGAATTACAGAACATGTTTACATCGACTGAGAATAAACGGTCAGGAATTACAGGAAATGTTTACATCAATTGAGAATAAACGGTCAGGAATTACAGAACATGTTTACATCAATTGAGAATAAACGGTCAGGAATTACAGTACATGTTTACATCAATTGAGAATAAGCGGTCAGGAATTACAGGAAATGTTTACATCAATTGAGAATAAACGGTCAGGAATTACAGAACATGTTTACATCAATTGAGAATAAGCGGTCAGGAATTACAGAACATGTTTACATCAATTGAGAATAAACGGTCAGGAATTACAGGAAATGTTTACATCAATTGAGAATAAACGGTCAGGAATTACAGAACATGTTTACATCAATTGAGAATAAACGGTCAGGAATTACAGGAAATGTTTACATCAATTGAGAATAAACGGTCAGGAATTACAGAACATGTTTACATCAATTGAGAATAAGCGGTCAGGAATTACAGTACATGTTTACATCAATTGAGAATAAGCGGTCAGGAATTACAGGAAATGTTTACATCAATTGAGAATAAACGGTCAGGAATTACAGAACATGTTTACATCAATTGAGAATAAGCGGTCAGGAATTACAGAACATGTTTACATCAATTGAGAATAAACAGTCAGGAATTACAGGAAATGTTTATATCAATTGAGAATAAGCGGTCAGGAATTACAGAACATGTTTACATCAATTGAGAATAAACAGTCAGGAATTACAGGAAATGTTTACATCAATTGAGAAGTGCTATATTGTGTAGTTTAAGCATTTGAAATTTAAGGATGGATGGAATATTAGAAGCACTAGGAAACATAACAGCAGCAGAGGCGAAAAGAAGAGCAAAAGACCGCAAATTATATCTCCCCTCGACGCTGAATGCTAATTCAGTTCATTTTCAGATGTTGTCCTCCCATTTATTCCTCTGTCTTCTTTGTCTCTTCTCTCTTGATATTGCGCCGTGTAGCATGGTTTTTGAAAAGTTTGTAGACTTTGTTGCATGTCTGTATCATTTACATTCTTTATTTGCACAACATTTCATTACAGTAAATCTGTCATTGTTCCAGTAGATTGTTAGATTGTGTTGCGAATTTCCTCGTTGCTTATATAACCTCTTTCAGATCTTTTTATCCAATCTTATTTTCAGAGCCCATATTCTTCTTTCATAATCAATAGTGAGTGTCCATGTTTTGCTGACCTATAAATACAGAAATACATACCACTATTGTTCGTGATAAAGTAAGCTGTGCTATCATAGAGATGTTTTTAGATTTTCAAAAAACGTTTAGTTGTCCATTTACTTTTTAATGTTATGTTCTTGAGGCACAGATGAGCTCATTTCTACAAATAGTGCTTGTTTAGCTACTTCTCTGCACCCTCTTTTTTTCAATGTTTCTATCAAATGTTTTCTGTCCTAAATTACACAAAATGACAGCATGTTTTTGTTTAATCTTGGAAGATAACTTCTGTTTCTGTTTAGGTGGTTTCATTTTCAGCGAGTGTTGTTTCTGAAACTCACTTCGTGGGAAGTAGCAAGTTATATTGGTTGTTGAGAACACATGAGACCGGTATCAATCATTTGTTTTTCTACACTACTAGATGTGGATCTATAACAATCGGAGGTCATAATATAAATAATGTAAGGTACGCTGATGATATGGTCTTAATCGCTAAAAGTGAAAATGAGTTACAAGAAATGTTAGACATTATAGTGAAATAAAGCAAAAATAAAGGACGCGGCCTTAATAACAAAAAGACAGAAGTAATGGTAACAACAAAGAAAAAGTCATCACCATAGTGCGCAATAAAGACAAGCGGGACAATATTAAAACAGGTAAATAAATTTAAATATCTGGAAACATTGTTAACGTCAGATGGTAGATGTACTAAAGAGGTGAAATGCAGAATGGCTCAGGCAAAAGCAGCTTTCCAAAACGTGAGGAAGATATTGTGCAATCCATTTTTGACAATCATCATCAAGTACCGGGCCTGCTGGCGTAGGTGATCATATCTCTCCACAACTTTCGATCTCGACAGTTATTTATCATTTCTGTTGTTCACCTTCTGCTAAGCCATTCTCTTAAGCTGTCTGGCATTTTTCTCTTTGCTTCCCTCTATCTCTTCGTATCTCAATTTTCCAGTTGTTACAATATATTCCAGTTGTTCTCTTCCAAAAAAAAATGATGATCGTTTCTTCCTAATATTGGAAATTAGCTCCCTTTTTGCTTTGGCCTCTTTCAAAACATTTTCATTACTCTTCTTAGCTGTCCATGGTATTCTCAACATTCTTCTGTAAAACCACATCTCTACCGACTCCAGTGATTTTTTTGTCTGTTGTCCTATTGTCCATGATTCACATCCACATGTTAAGAGAGGCTCCACAAAACATTTAAGAACTCTTTTTCTTGTTGTGATTTCTCAGAAGAATGCTGAAATTTCCCTGGACACTAAAAAATACTAACGAGAAAATTCTCAAAGAGGCCAACACACAAAGGGAACTCCTAAAAAACATCAGAAAGAACAATCGACATTTTTCGGCCACATCATGAGAAGAAAGTTGGAATACTTGGTTACAACTGGTAAAATACAGGGAAAGAGAGATCGCGGACGGCAAAGAAAGAAGATACTAGATAGCTTGGTGTCATGGCATTCAGTCAACTACAAAACTGATCGATGCACGGTAGATAGAAGTTTGTGGAAGGACATGATCGTCTACGCCAACCGGTATAGCACATGATGATGATGATCTACTATATTTCCAACTTGTCTATTTTGTTGTTCAATGATTGATTGTAATTTATTTCTTGCAGGACCTTTCATTTTATAAAGCGCTGACTAGTTTTAGTTGCATATTTCTTCTACTTCAAGTTAATTTTCTTTGTTCCTTTCCATTGTCTTGTTTTCTTTCAAAGTTTTTGTGAATTTCCGCAGCACTGTTTTTAGAGAGATGTTTGTTTCTGTTTGTTCCAGCTTTGTTTTGTTTTTGATTTTATACATTTTCTTGTTGTATTTCTTCTGTTCATTCTTCTCTTCTGTTCTTTAATTTCTCAAATACCCATTCTTATGTGGAGAAAATCGAGAGTTCCCTAGACAGCTAAAGAGTCCAACCTAGAAATTCTTAAAGAGTGCCAAAGTAATAGAGAGCTTCTAAAAAAAACATCAGTAAGAAACAATCGACATCTTTCGAACACATCAAGAGAAGTGGAAACTTTGGTTAATGTTCTTGGTTACAACTGCCAAAACAAGACAGGGAAAGAGAGATCGCGGAAGATATTAGATATCTTGGTGTCGTAGCTCGGTAAACAGTCCAGAATCAGTCATATACATATAAATACAATGTAATCTATGCATATTTCTAAGTGTATGTATGCGTAATAAGAAACTCCTTGATATCTTTCGTCTTTTGTCAATCTGCTATGGCCTCAAAGCTTCGCAGGAGAAGGGAGGAATACATACTATGATCTATTCTCTGTAGATGTTGTATTGCTTGTTCTTTCTGTTAATCACTTTCCTTTTAGATGTAGGGTCCTTCTTGGTTGTATTCTGATGCTGTTAGTGTTAGGATCCTACGGACATGTTCGAAGTGCAATGATGATGACCCGCTAATAACTCAATAGTGTTAGGATCCTACGGACATGTTCGAAGTGCAATGATGATGACCCGCTAATAACTCAATAGTGTTAGGATCCTACGGACATGTTCAGAGTGCAATGATGATGACCCGCTAATAACTCAATAGTGTTAGGATCCTACGGACATGTTCAGAGTGCAATGATGATGACCCGCTAATAACTCAATAGTGTTAGGATCCTACGGACATGTTCGGAGTGCAATGATGATGACCCGCTAATAACTCAATAGTGTTAGGATATAATTGCTTGGGTTTTTGCATAAGTCTATTGATTTGAAACAGGTTGTACTTCTCTGACCCCACAACACTAGCAATTGCTTCACATGTAACAGAGAATGTGTGTTTGTATATATCTATGTGTGTATGTATGTGTGTGTGTGCGCGCGCGCGTGTGTGTATGTGTGTGTGTTTGAAAGATATAGACATACCCCGACTTGTATTCGTTCGAATTTAGAATTCTTGGAATTAAGATGATGTCATTTCTATATTCAGCCATGTTTGTTTCGCTAAATCTAGTCGGAGATACTTACCGAATCAGTAGCTCGTCGGGATCCCAAACCAGGAGAACTCGGGTTCAAATCCCTGTAGGGTCAAAAGTTTATTCTGTCGGTGGTGAAATAAAAACTTAGACCCGATCACTTCGCGGTGACTGCACTGGACAAGCGGCCTTTATTTCCTATCCTACATTTCCTCTTAGATAGAACCAGTATTGGAAAAATGCCGTAAAGATACTTTTAGGTCGGAAAACGAAACAAAACACAAATGAATAACATATTTTATGAAATATTCCAGTATTCCAAATCTGGTCTCTTGTAGCAGTGGGGGCAGATAGGAAAATAACGTTAATGGTTTTATTGAAGAATTCATTTACAATTTTCGGCTTACGATATTTCCTATTTACGTGAAGTTTTTTTAAATATTTTTTAAATATATATATTTAAGAACGTGACCCCCCGCCGCAAAAAGAGGAATGACTTGTCAACTTCTCTCTTTCTGGTAATTTACATGAGGGCAAATAAGACACATAATCTGACGGTTTCTATAAACTGCTTTATTATACGCTCTATCTATCAAACATCTATTAACCACTCTAAAAGATTGTCCACTAGAATCAGTTCAGAAATTTACGTATCTTGGATCCACAATTACGCAAATCATTTCTCTTGATGATGAAACAAACAGCCGAATTGGTAAGGCAGCTACGACCTTCGGCAAACTCACAGAAAGGGCCAGGAACAACACGAAACTAACACTGAAGACCAAACTCTTAATATATCAAACTTGTGTGCTTAGCACACTATTATATGGATCTGAAAGCTGGACAACATACTCAAATCACGAAAAAAAGACTAAATGTCTTCCACATGCGATGTCTCCGCAGAATAATGCACATCAAATGGCAGGACAAAATAACCAACTTAACTGCCCTGCAACATGCTAAGACCCCAACAATCATGTCGATGCTCAGATGTCGAAGACTAAGATGGCTGGGGCATGTCCAGCGAATGGAAGAAAAGCGCATCCCCAGGCAAATACTATATGGTGAACTAATACACGGAAAAAGATAAATCGGCAGACCTAAACTACGATATAGAGATATCTGTAAATCATCTCTGAATGACTTCTCTATATGTGAATATGACTGGGAACATCTGGCAAGTGATCGCACATCATGGAGAGCATATATAAGGAACGGTATAACATCATTTGACACAGTGCTAAGGCAAAACTTAGAAGAGAAAAAAACTCATGAAAAAGGATGGAAAACCCTGTGGACCAGTGGGCCTGACTTGTCCATTCTGTGACCGTGTGTGTTTGTCAAACATTGGTAGAAGTAGCCACGAGAGAAGCTGTTCGACAAAACAAAACTTAAAAAAAATACACAGTAGCCTCCACTAGACCGTCTGACAAGACGGAAAGGGCCATATAATTTATTATAAGCATCAAAGAACACGCAGAGAGTAAAGTAATTAAGCTTCTTGAGTTTTATGGTACATTGTGTAATGAGGGGTAAGTTTCAAGTTGCATTGTGTAATCAGGGTAAGTTTCATAGTACATTGTGTAATCAGGAGTAAGTTTCATAGTACATTGTGTAATCAGGAGTAAGTTTCAAGTTGCATTGTGTAATGAGGGGTAAGTTTCAAGTTGCATTGTGTAATCAGGGTAAGTTTCATAGTACATTGTGTAATGAGGGTAAGTTTCAAGTTGCATTGTGTAATCAGGGTAAGTTTCATAGTACATTGTGTAATGAGGGGTAAGTTTCAAGTTGCATTGTGTAATCAGGGTAAGTTTCATAGTACATTGTGTAATGAAGGGTAAGTTTCAAGTTGCATTGTGTAATCAGGGTAAGTTTCATAGTACATTGTGTAATCAGGAGTAAGTTTCATAGTACATTGTGTAATCAGAGTAAGTTTCATAGTACATTGTGTAATCAGGAGTGAGTTTCATAGTACATTGTGTAATGAGGGGGTAAGTTTCAAGTTGCATTGTGTAATCAGGAGTAAGTTTCATAGTACATTGTGTAATCAGGAGTAAGTTTCATAGTACATTGTGTAATCAGGAGTAAGTTTTATAGTACATTATGTAATCAGGAGTAAGTTTCATTGTACATTGTGTAATCAGGGGTAAGTTTCATAGTACATTATGTAATCAGGAGTGAGTTTCATAGTCCATTGTGTTATCGGGAGTGAGTTTCATAGTACATTGTGTAATCATGAGTGATTTTCATTGTGTAATCAGGAATGAGTTTCATAGCTCATTGTGTAATCAGGATTAAGATTCATTGTGTAATCAGGGGTAAGTTTCAATGTACATTGTGTAAAGAGGGGTGCACTTTAACTTTAAAACAAATTGTTGAAAATCGTTTCTGTTTTTCCCTTAACAAAGGTATGAAAACTATCATATATTCTCACGTCCCCGCCATGTTGTCTTGCAGCCCTGTTATCTTACAACTTTGCTTGTGTGCGTATTTATATTTGCCCTCAAACATTTTCAATTTGAAAGGGTACAATTGATCCTAGTTTGAAATGTTGTATTGATTTCGTGGCATTGTGCTAAGAACCACAACTCAACCTATCCTGCGACCTAACAGGGGGTGACCGCGACACAGTTTCTGAGCTTGTCTGGAGGGTTGAAGAAACGAGGGCTAAGTGTGACCTTATTTACTATTGGTTGAGGCCAGTGTGAGATCTGCAGTCAACTTTATTATACCTTTTGTGTGCACAGAGTGTGAGCTTAACAGACAGATAAATCTGAAATGGGAGATAACTGTAGAAGACTTAGATTTTAATAATTGGAACAGGTTGTAGTTGACAAGGGCAATGTGATAATTTAGGGAAATTTAATAACAGGGGCGAAATAATAAAATGAAAGAGTATGGTATCGAGTTATAAGACTGAAGGGGAAACTATAGTAAATGTGATGTTACGAGAGAATATTCTAAGAGGTTACAATATGTTATAAGACTAGTCCAGCGGTTCTCATATTTTCCTTTACCGTGGACCCCAATTAAATAACGTTTTGTAGACGCGGACCCCCAGGATTCAACTTCAACTCAAGATTTATGCTTTTTGCGATTCACTTTCGTTTGTGTTTCCATTAATTCATTCTCTGTTTCCTTTTAGTTACAAAATATCATACATACTCCAAACCTTTGCGGACCTCCTATGACGGCTCTGCGGACCCTTACGGGGCGGGAAAGGGGAGGGGCGGAAAGGAGGGGGGGGGGGTCCGCGGCCACAGTTTGAGAATTAGTGAACTAGTCGCTTTATTGTGGACAAAAATGACAAATCCCTCTATTTAACTTTTAATACATCATCAATGTTTTTCTTTCATATTTTTCTCTTAAATCTCACAGTAGTAAAGTGTTAAGTTCTTTATTACTATCTATCTACCTACCTTCCTACCTGCCTACCTTCCTACCTGCCTGCCTGCCTGCCTGCCTACCTAATCCAATCCAATCCAATCCAATCTAATATATCTACCTTCCTTCCTTTTGAGCCGTAGTCGGCCCATAGGGCATAGACACAGATACTCTTTCCCTGTTTCGAGATTTTCTTTCTAGTAGTCTCAATCCTTGCAAAGATCTTTTATCAATACAATAGGCCCCACAATTTATTGATGTAAGGGTGAGTAAAGGCGGTGCTTTCCTCACTCTCATTACTTCTCCGAGCTAAGTATCTTACATCTCTTTCCTCGGCTGTCTGTTTCAATGGAGACAAATAATAATAAATGAATATTATTATAGAGGGAAACTTCCGAGGCGATAATCAGTGAATCAATTCAGAGGAAGAGGTATGTTTACAGCACTCGGAAAAATTGATAAATAATCAACAACAGAAAAAAATATGGACCAAGGCAGGATCGAACCCGTACTCAGTGGCACAGCGCCTTGCCACGAAAAGCCAAACGAGTGTTCCCTAGTGTTTGGCTTTTCGTGGCAAGGCGCTGGTTCAATCCTGCCTGTTTTGTTCCTTTCTGTCGGGGAAAAGGAACGTTGACTTCTATCCTTACTTTTCACATGCTCTTTCAAGTGTGAAATAACAGTACCGGCTTACAAAAAAAGAAATGGGAAGATTAGAGAAAGAACGCGATCATGCATAAAATATGAAATAGAGAGAATTTTGTTTTGTTTTACCTAATCTCCTTTCCTCAATAGACCGACTAGTCTGTAACAAATTATAACTTCTTAGCATATTCTCTAGATACAATACTGTCCATCACAATCTTTTCCGTCACAATCTTTTCCGTCAAGATCTTTTCCTTCTCACATTTTCCGTCACAATATTCTCCATCACAATCTTTTCCTTCTCACATTTTCCATCACAATGTTTTCCTTCACAATCTTTTCCTTCTCACATTTTCCATCACAATCTTTTCATCTTTGTGTGTGCATGTCTGTGTTAGTCACCTCAGTGACTCGGGCAGATGGTGCTCGTAAACCTGGGAGGGCCGACCATCTAAGGGCAGAATCCACCTACAGAAAAGATCACCTGCTGCCTTGCAGGAAGATTGGGGACAATCAAAGGCTAGGGAAAGCAAACCTGAATAAAATGCTGGCTGAAATCGGATGCACTGAGCCACTGGCTCAGAACACAGTGCAACGTTTTTAACGGGTGTTCAATCAGAGTGGATCTCGCAGACTCTAACTGTGATGTTCTGTTTGTAACACACCTAACCTGACAGCTGAGTTCATGTGAGTAGTATAGATTGGCACTTAGGACCGTGGAAACTTCCGCCAGCGGCAGAATATTCCTTATATAAATAGTCTACCGGCAGATTTTTTTTTTTTTCCTTATATGAGAGTCTACCGGCAGATTTGTTTTTTTCCTTATATGAGAGTCTACCCGCCCATTTTTGTTCCGGTCGTGGTGACCTCTCGTGGCGGCGTCGGGTGACCTCTCGGGTGACCTCCCGCGGCGGTGGTGAAGGGGTGGTGAAGGGGTGGTGGTGGTATCATAACTTTCACATTCTTTGTACTTTCAATGGTGCCGTAACTTTCATAAATCTATTCTTTCTTTATACTCTCAGGCAATAAAAAACAGTGACAAGTTTATTTATTGTTTTAAAAAACTTCCTTTAGAATTAAAGGTAACAACTTAGGCCGTTACACATGCTACACGAAGGCGCATTACCGAACTTAGTAACTACACGGCGTTTAACGTTAAGCGAGATCAAAGAGTTACCGGTAGACGCGCAGCCGCGAAGACGCGCAGCAAGGGGCCGCAAGATCAAAGAGCTCGGTAGACGCGCAGCGAAGACGCGCAGCGAGGGGGCCGCGTTTAACGTTAAGCGCGATCAAAGAGTTCCCGGTAGACGGACCGCGTTTACATCAAAGAATCCGCCTCCCGTGGTGAAATCTCCGTAGCCGGTAAGTGTTCATCAGGAGTGTCATTTATCAGGGGAATTTTACGATACCGATGTTTTAATGTGAGACGCTTGGGGGTAATTAACAGTGACAAGTTATTTATTTATTGTTTTTATTCGTATATATCCCACAATAGATAACACAGGGGTAGACAATAATGCAGTCTTTAACTATTGCACATTATAGACAAGTATAATACATAAGAAACAAAGTAGTTTATTTACAAGAAGTATTACATGATACTGTTAAATTGCTAAAGGGGAGGTGGTCACGTTGTTCAGAATGGACCTGTCGCTTGCTGGGGTGAGGTAGTAAGTTGGAAGTTGTAGTAGTAGGTTAGAAGTTGGCGTGTAATAGAAGTAGTAGGTTAGAAGTTGGCGTGTAATAGAAGTAGTAGGTTAGAAGTTGGCGTGTATTAAAAGTAGTAGGTAGTTGGATGTGGAAGTTGTAGTTGTAGAGGTAGCTGGTTGTGGAGGTAGTTGTAGTAGTGAAAGTTGTAGTAGAGCAGGGGACGACGTTCAAATTACGTTACTCCCAAATCCACGAAAGCTTAGACTTTGGAGTTCTATATCTTTAGCACTTCAACAAATAACAGACAACAGTAATGGTGAACCTTACAGATAAGAAAACTTAGTTCCAAACCCAAAAGTTCGTCCCATAACTAAAAAGTTGAACTCAAAACATTAAAAATCTAGGTCCAAAGTCAAAATAGTTAGACACGGTAGGGCAAAAGGGCATATTCTTTCCAACCAATACTCCCTATTCTTCTACACATCTGCATCTCGAAGCCTTCGAATTTATATTCAATGTTTGGCTACTGACTATATTTTGCGCCGATTGCGCAGAGTCGATTCTATATTCAACCACTGAACTCTCTGTCGATGTAGTAGACACGTATGTCATGTCAATGTAACAGTCATGTCAATGTAACAGTCATGTCAATGTAATGGTCATCTCGTTGTAACAGACACGTATGTCATGTCGTTGTAACAGACACGTATGTCATGTCGTTTTATCAGAGACGTATGGTATGTCGTTGTAATAGCCATGTCGTTGTATCAGTCATGTCGATGTAGTAGACACGTATGTCATGTCAATGTAACAGTCATGTCAATGTAACAGTCATGTCAATGTAACAGTCATTTCGTTGTAATAGTCATCTCGTTGTAACAGTCACGTATGTCATGTCGTTTTATCAGAGACGTATGGTATGTCGTGATGGACGAATGTAGGTTGTCGACTGTGCCATGATGGATCATGTAGGTTGTCGACGGTGCCATGATGGAGGAATGTAGGTTGTCGACTGTGTCGGGATGGATCATGTAGGTTGTCGACTGTGCCATGATGGATCATGTAGGTTGTCGACTGTGTCGAGATGGATGAATGTAGGTTGTCTAGTGTCTCATGATGGTTGTATGTAGGTTTTCTAGTGTGTCGGGATGGCTGAATGTAGGTTCTGTCTAGTGTGTCGTGATGAGTGTATGTAGATTGTCTAGTGTGCCATGATGGTTGTATGTAATTGTCGAGTATGCTCCAACAAATCACCGCGCCATTTAAACTTCTTTGAACATAATGGACACGGATGTTCACCAGAAGAAACCTCATTATGAGAAACCATCTGGAGAAAATCCAATAACCCTTTCGTCAACCATATTTAACATACCTAGTTAAACTTCAATCTCAACAATACTTAGCATACCTACTTTAAACACATTAATAAAATTGAATAACCTTTTATCGATAAGCCTTAACGTACTTTAAGAGAAAATATTCCAACTTACAGTGTAAAATATAATGTCATTCCGATAGACTGAACACTAGTATGAACTTCCTTGAAACAACCAAACTTATAACACGAAAGCCCTGAAGGGTCTAGTTTAAATATAAATTGGTAACAAATGAATACATTATCCAATCAGAGAGTGACTATGCCAACATCGACTGATATCTGGATTAACCATTCAGAAAAGAGCATTAACATGGGAGGCGGAGCAAAGAAATGGCTGACATCTGTATTATAACCATTCAGAAAAGAGCATTAACATGGGAGGCGGAGCAAAGAAATGGCTGACATCTGTATTATAACCAGTCAGAAAAGAGCATTACTATGAACGGCAGAGTGATTAACCAATCATAGAAGAGCGTAACTTTGAAAACGGTTCCAGTTCCAGTTCCATCTTAAGGTAAATGAGTTGGTCGGGTTCTCAGCGAGGATCGTGGGCGTTTCTGGTCCATAGAATGTGTTTGGATAAACTTATGAAGGAGTTTATGTTCCTGGGGGTTATATTATTCATACATATGATAAGACGTGCAAGAAACATTCCAAGTTTTATAAAGCGATGGCTAACCTAGTATATACATGATCGGAGAGAAATGAGCTGTTATTTACTGGAATAATTCAGAGAGTCGGTGGTCATGATATCTACGCCACGTTTGTAACCATCGTTATCGAAATACTTTCAGATCGAATTCGCGATTTCGGTCGTCCTGTTGTTCTATATGCCCTCGCCTATCGATTAGTTAAGAATCATGTTAAAGACATGTTCGACTCTGATTCCGACATTTGTGTTTTAGAAACGGACTTTGGTACTTGGACCGGTGGTATCATCGGAAGAGAATTTGGAGAGTGGTTACTAAAAGAAGGTGGTTTGGAAAATTTTCTAGACCTCTCTAACGAAGAAGCTACAACACTGTGGACTCTACTTCACAACAGCCTTTGGTCTTTAAGAGCTTTACCTAGAAATGTTTATCTGTGCGTTTATATATTTTCCCTAATAAAAGTTTGGTAACCCCCACAGCATTTGTTACTGCCTTACAATATTGTTTACCAGGTCACGACACCCTCTCGCACAGATGCTGAGGGTTGTCCTGTAGTAGGCCTGCGATTGTAATAAGAATGGTTTGCTCCAGCTTTGAAATCTGAAATTTTCACAAAAAGAGATGGTGTTACTCAGTTCCCCTATAATGGAGATGTTGAGTTACTAAAAATAGATTCTGATCTCTGATGCAATACCTGATTAGTTACTAAAAATAGAATGTGACCTATGATCCAATAACAGAATACTCATTGTACTGGTGACCAATTGAGACTGTATGTACTCATTCACCCAATACTCTCACATCAACATGGAAAAGTAAACTCCCAGTCATAGAAAAGTATGTTGTCACGATAGGTGTGTCAATAACAAGGAATAAAAATCATTAAAGACATCCTAATTAAGTTGTGAAATTTTGGTGGTTGAGAGATAAATCTGAAGATAAGCACATCAAACTATAAGAACAAGGAAACAATCGTATATTACACACTCTTAGAGCCAGTGTTAAGTTAACACGTATTTAGTTAAAATAGAAGGTTATAAATTGAGTAGAGGTAAACTTATACCTTATGGCTCATCTACTTTTTCGAATAAACTCAAGTTCAGAAGCGGAAGACAGTGATGAAGATAGTGATTTGTCAATGAGCACGCAAACCACGACAATATGGCCTAGTGGTAATTTTAATAATGGTTTAACTTTAGACTCAATTTTCAAAAAGACAAATATACTTGAAAGGTTTTTAAACTCTAGTGAAACCTCTGACACCTACATCACCGGCTCTCAAAATCAGGGAGCTGGAAGACTGCAGATTCCAACTGAAATAATTAACAACCACTCCTCGACTGGTAATAGAGATATACAAATCTTTGAACATGATATTTATTTTGAACAAATTAACGCAACGTGGAACGAACAATACGCTTGCAGCCAGCAAGGTGATACACTAAACGATAGAGCTACCAAGGTAAGTAATTGCTTTGGAGTCGAGTTTACCTTTTGATTTTGATATTCTCTGTTTCTTCTTCGTTATCTTTATTACTGGGTTATTACACAACTAGTAGAGACATTATCTTTATTGATGATGATAAAATAATAAAATTTCCACGTGTAATGAAAATTTTGAAACTAGTTGCTAGTAATGATTGACGTTATAGTAAAGGAAACCGAAAAAATAAAGGACTCATCCTTAATACCATAAAGAAGTAACTGTAACATCAAAGAAAAAGACAAGTGGAATAATATTAATACTGGTAAATCATTTGAAGTGTTATCCTCTGGAGGTGGAGTAGAGTAAATTTTACGTAGAAGCAAGTTTAACTTACCCAAGAGACTCATGGACAATAGGTTACTAGGTGGGAAGTGAAAGAGATATCCAATACTTGGATGTTGTGACTTGTAATGAGAACCGGTGTAATAACTTGTACCAACTTGAAACGTGAGGGGTGAAAAGACAGAGGGAAACAAAGAGAAATGACATCAGCTACAGAGTTGTGCAGAGATATTTTATTATAAAGTGTTTTTCATTTAGAAGTTTTTGCTGGCTTTTAAACCTAAATTGTCTCGTTTCTTCTAGGTTCATTTTTGTGAAGAAACGATTGTTTTAACAATCCACGATGATGAAAATGACGAACCCAATTATTCTTGGCAGCAGTTTTCTATAGACAAGGAGCGCTTCATAAACCGTATACAAGAATGTGGCAAAATTATTTCCCCCATCCTAGCTATTGATCACAGAACCAAGATTCTAAAAAGTATTTCAGAAGTAATAGAAACTAAAGTTTAGTTGATATTTTACTTGTCAAGCCCAATCCTGTGTTCACAAGAACACTTCCCTCTAATGAACATAACATGCTATACTCGAGTTTGTCTCCAACTTGTCAGTGTAGGCCCCGCCCTCTGAATCATCATTTATTTTGATGACTCCATGGATACATCGGCTTCGTGGAACAAACTTCCCATGATTCATCAAAGATGGCCGCTCTCTGAACATGTCTCATCACGTCCAATGACGTATTGCATCAGTTACTATAAATATAACGTATTCCATTGGTTACTATAAATAGACTGGCCACGCCCCCTTGTTACAGGGTATAAAGGGCAGCCGTTCTCAGTGCTGCTACATACAGAAAGTCAGAGCCCTGCTACCAAGTCGTGTGCTTTTTAGAACGGAGTCCGTTAGAATGGATATGTGTGATTCCGCTGTTAATGTTGACTGTGATGGTGCTTTTTTCTATGCCGCTCGTAATGGCGAGTATGTAAAGCTTCTACAGATGAATGGTTTGAAGGCTGTCTCAGTTTCGAGATATCGAGCAAAGACTTTAATTCATCTTAGAAAATACGATGGCAAAACGGGGTTGAAATTCCCAACACGTTACGGTATAACACTAACACAGCCTGAATTTGAGACTTTAGTGGGTCTGAAGTCTACGAGTCGCTCAGAGTGTGACAGACTACGAGTAGCCACAGGTGATGCGTCTACGATTCTCTCAGCTGAGTGTGACAGTATACAAACAACCACTGATGGAGCATCAACATTTCGCTCAGACTATGACAGAGAACAAACGACCAATGAGGGTGAGTGGTCGATCGCTGCTCCTCCCGTTTATGACGACTTCCAGGCGTCTACAATTCTCTCAGCAGAGTGTGACGGTGTACAACCAATTACTGATGGAACATCTACATTTCGCTCAGAGTGTGACAGAGAACAAACAGCAAATGAGGGTGACTGGTCGCTCGCTGCTCCTCCCGTTTATGATGACTTCCAGTATCAACAAAGTGACCTTTCGACTGTTCTCACAGACACAGCTCACAAACGAATTGATCCCCGTTCGATCACTAATATAACTGATGGATCTTATGCTATTAAGAAACAATAAACAAAATTGTGTTAAATTTTGCGATCCTTGTGTATTTAAAAAACCACGTGGGAGACCACGTAAACTTGTAATTTAAGCATTAAACACATGACTATGTTATATGTGTACTTTTTCAGATGATTTGTATCCATATTTGCACTATTTAAAGCATCGTTGTTCAATTATAAATATTTGAACGTGTAACATGTGTTGTCTAGTTTTATTGTGAAAATAAACATTATATAAAGATCATATTTGTTTGTTTTTATTTGACTTATTTTAATTTTAATGAGTTTATTCGAAAAAGTAGATGAGCCATAAGGTATAAGTTTACCTCTACTCAATTTATAACCTTCTATTTTAACTAAATACGTGTTAACTTAACACTGGCTCTAAGAGTGTGTAATATACGATTGTTTCCTTGTTCTTATAGTTTGATGTGCTTATCTTCAGATTTATCTCTCAACCACCAAAATTTCACAACTTAATTAGGATGTCTTTAATGATTTTTATTTCTTGTTATTGACACACCTATCGTGACAACATACTTTTCTATGACTGGGAGTTTACTTTTCCATGTTGATGTGAGAGTATTGGGTGAATGAGTACATACCGTCTCAATTGGTCACCAGTACAATGAGTATTCTGTTATTGGATCATAGGTCACATTCTATTTTTAGTAACTAATCAGGTATTGCATCAGAGATCAGAATCTATTTTTAGTAACTCAACATCTCCATTATAGGGGAACTGAGTAACACCATCTCTTTTTGTGAAAATTTCAGATTTCAAAGCTGGAGCAAACCATTCTTATTACAATCGCAGGCCTACTACAGGACAACCCTCAGCATCTGTGCGAGAGGGTGTCGTGACCTGGTAAACAATATTGTAAGGCAGTAACAAATGCTGTGGGGGTTACCAAACTTTTATTAGGGAAAATATATAAACGCACAGATAAACATTTCTAGGTAAAGCTCTTAAAGACCAAAGGCTGTTGTGAAGTAGAGTCCACAGTGTTGTAGCTTCTTCGTTAGAGAGGTCTAGAAAATTTTCCAAACCACCTTCTTTTAGTAACCACTCTCCAAATTCTCTTCCGATGATACCAACGGTCCAAGTACCAAAGTCCGTTTCTAAAACACAAATGTCGGAATCAGAGTCGAACATGTCTTTAACATGATTCTTAACTAATCGATAGGCGAGGGTATATAGAACAACAAGACGACCGAAATCGCGAATTCGATCTGAAAGTATTTCGATAACGATGGTTACAAACGTGGCGTAGATATCATGACCACCGACTCTCTGAAATATTCCAGTAAATAACAGCTCATTTCTCTCCGATCATGTATATACTAGGTTAGCCATCGCTTTATAAAACTTGGAATGTTTCTTACACGTCTTATCATATGTATGAATAATATCAACCCCCAGGAACATAAACTCCTTCATAAGTTTATCCAAACACATTCTATGGACCAGAAACGCCCACGATCCTCGCTGAGAACCCGACCAACTCATTTACCTTAAGATGGAACTGGAACTGGAACCGTTTTCAAAGTTACGCTCTTCTATGATTGGTTAATCACTCTGCCGTTCATAGTAATGCTCTTTTCTGACTGGTTATAATACAGATGTCAGCCATTTCTTTGCTCCGCCTCCCATGTTAATGCTCTTTTCTGAATGGTTAATCCAGATATCAGTCGATGTTGGCATAGTCACTCTCTGATTGGATAATGTATTCATTTGTTACCAATTTATATTTAAACTAGACCCTTCAGGGCTTTCGTGTTATAAGTTTGGTTGTTTCAAGGAAGTTCATACTAGTGTTCAGTCTATCGGAATGACATATTTTACACTGTAAGTTGGAATATTTTCTCTTAAAGTACGTTAAGGCTTATCGATAAAAGGTTATTCAATTTTATTAATGTGTTTAAAGTAGGTATGCTAAGTATTGTTGAGATTGAAGTTTAACTAGGTATGTTAAATATGGTTGACGAAAGGGTTATTGGATTTTCTCCAGATGGTTTCTCATAATGAGGTTTCTTCTGGTGAACATCTGTGTCCATTGCGTTCAAAGAAGTTTAAATGGCGCGGTGATTTGTTGGAGCATACTCGACAATTACATACAACCATCATGGCACACTAGACAATCTACATACACTCATCACGACACACTAGACAGAACCTACATTCAGCCATCCCGACACTAGACAACCTACAACAGCCATCATGCGACACTAGACAATCTACATACAAGCATCATGGCACAGTCGACAACCTACATTCATCCATCATGGCACAGTCGACAACCTACAGTCATCCATCATGGCACAGTCGACAATCTACATTCATCCAGCATGGCACAGTCGACAACCTACATCATCCATCATGGCACAGTCGACAACCTACAGCATCCATCATGGCACAGTCGACAATCTACATTCATCCATCATGGCACAGTCGACAACCTACATTCATCTATCATGGACCTACATTCATCCATCATGGCACAGTCGACATCCTACATTCATCCATCATGGCACAGTCGACAACCTACATTCATCCATCATGGACCTACATTCATCCATCATGGCACTGTCGACAACCTACATTCATCCATCATGGCACAGTTGACAACCTACATTCATCCATCACGACATACCATACGTCTCTGATAAAACGACATGACATACGTGACTGTTACAACGAGATGACTATTACAACGAAATGACTGTTACATTGACATGACTGTTACAATGATATGACATACGTGACTGTTACAACGAGATGACTATTACAACGAAATGACTGTTACATTGACATGACTGTTACAATGACATGACATACGTGACTGTTACAACGAGATGACTATTACAACGAAATGACTGTTACATTGACATGACTGTTACATTGACATGACATACGTGTCTACTACATCGACAGAGAGTTCAGTGGTTGAATATAGAATCGACTCTGAGCAATCGGCGCAAAATATAGTCAGTAGCCAAACATTGAATATAAATTCGAAGGCTTCGAGATGCAGATGTGTAGAAGAATAGGGAGTATTGGTTGGAAAGAATATGCCCTTTTGCCCTACCGTGTCTAACTATTTTGACTTTGGACCTAGATTTTTAATGTTTTAAGTTTTTGAGTTCAACTTTTTAGTTATGAGACGAAAATTTAGGGTTTGGAACTAAGTTTTCTTATCTGTAAGGTTCACCATTACTGTTGTCTGTTATTCGTTGAAGTGCTAAAGATATAGAACTCCAAAGTCTAAGCTTTCGTGGATTTGGGAGTAATGTTTTGGTCTTTGCTTGTTGAGTCAATCGAATAAAAGTCGTCGTCTGTTAATTTGAACGTCGTCCCCTGCTCTACTACAACTTTCACTACTACAACTTCTACTACCAACTACCTCCACAACCAGCTACCTCTACAACTACAACTACAACTTCCACAACCAACTACCTACTACTTCTAATACACGCCAACTTCTAACCTACTACTTCTATTACACGCCAACTTCTAACCTACTACTTCTATTACACGCCAACTTCTAACCTACTACTACAACTTCCAACTTACTACCTCACCCCAGCTAGCGACAGGTCCATTCTGAACAACGTGACCACCTCCCCTTTAGCAATTTAACAGTATCATGTATTACTTCTTGTAAATAAACTACTTTGTTTCTTATGTATTATACTTGTCTATAATGTGCAATAGTTAAAGACTACATTATTGTCTACCCCTGTGTTATCTATTGTGGGATATATACGAATAAAAACAATAAATAAATAACTTGTCACTGTTAATTACCCCCAAGCGTCTCACATTAAAACATCGGTATCGTAAAATTCCCTGATAAATGACACTCCTGATGAACACTTACCGGCTACGGAGATTTCACCACGGGAGGCGGATTCTTTGATGTAAACGCGGTCCGTCTACCGGGAACTCTTTGATCGCGCTTAACGTTAAACGCGGCCCCCTCGCTGCGCGTCTTCGCTGCGCGTCTACCGAGCTCTTTGATCTTGCGGCCCCTTGCTGCGCGTCTTCGCGGCTGCGCGTCTACCGGTAACTCTTTGATCTCGCTTAACGTTAAACGCCGTGTAGTTACTAAGTTCGGTAATGTACCTTCGTGTAGCGTGTGTAACGGCCTAAGTTGTTACCTTTAATTCTAAAGGAAGTTTTTAAAACAATAAATAAACTTGTCACTGTTTTTTATTGCCTGAGAGTATAAAGAAAGAATAGATTTATGAAAGTTACGGCACCATTGAAAGTACAAAGAATGTGAAAGTTATGATACCACCACCACCCCTTCACCACCCCTTCACCACCGCCGCGGGAGGTCACCCGAGAGGTCACCCGACGCCGCCACGAGAGGTCACCACGACCGGAACAAAAATGGGCGGGTAGACTCTCATATAAGGAAAAAAACAAATCTGCCGGTAGACTCTCATATAAGGAAAAAAAAAAAATCTGCCGGTAGACTATTTATATAAGGAATATTCTGCCGCTGGCGGAAGTTTCCACGGTCCTAATGGCCAATCTATACTACTCATGTGAGGAGCTCGAATCCTACTCTGATTGGGTCCTGATCGCAGAGAGAGAGAGAGACAATCTTTTCCGTCACAATCTTTTCCTTCACCACCTTTTCCATGACAATGTTTTACTTCACAATCTTTCCTTCTCACATTTTCCATCACAATCTTTTCCGTCACAATCTTTTCCGTCACAATCTTTTCCGTCATAATCTTTTCCTTCACCATCTTTTCTATTACAATCTTTTCCATTACAATCTTTTCCATCACAATCTTTTCCTTCTCACATTTTCCATCACTATGTTTTCCATCGCAATCTTTTCCATCACAATGTTTTCCATCGCAATCTTTTCCATCGTAATCTTTTCCATCACAATGTTTTCCTTCACAATCTTTTCCATCGCAATCTTTTCCTTCTCACATTTTCCATCACAATGTGTTCCTTCACAATCTTTTTCTTCACCACCTTTTCCATCACAACCTTTTCCTTCGCCATCTTCTCCATCACGATCTTTTCCTTCTCACATTTTCCGTCACAACCTTTTCCTTCACCATTTTCTCCGTCACAATGTTTTCCATCGCAATCTTTTCCATCACAATGTTTTCCTTCACAATCTTTTCCATCGCAATCTTTTCCTTCTCACATTTTCTATCACAATGTGTTCCTTCACAATCTTTTCCTTCACCATCTTCTCCGTCACAATCTTTTCCTTCACCATCTTCTCCATCACACTCTTTTCGTCAGAATCTTTTCCGTCACAATCTTTCCGTCACAATCTTTTCCTTCTCACATTGTCCATCACAATCTTTTCCTTCACCATCTTCTCCATCACAATCTTTTCCTTCACCATCTTTTCCATCACAATCTTTTCCTTCACAATCTTTTTCTACACAATATTTTCCTTTTCACATTTTTCCTTCACAATCGTGTCCTTCACAAACTTTTCCTTTACCATTTTCTCCGTCACAATGTTTTATCTCACAATTCAAATCTTTCCTAATTAATCTAGAAACTTAGTTCCGTACTCTTTACTTTTTGTTATTTTGTCTTTCCATTAAATTTCCTTAAATGACAACCCTTGTTTTTGTTGCTTTAAAAACTTCGCAGGTCCACCGCTGTCTGGCGCTAAAATGTCGTAGTTGAACGACTAAAAAAAAAAAAGTAAAGTACCCCCGTCACGCCAACTGGCGTATAGGGAATATGGTGTTAGTGACCATCAATTTTACAGACCTTCGGCACATGATTTTTGGGGTAATGTGGTCGGTATTACGCCCGTGCCGCTTCACTTTCCCAGAAAAAAATCCGGTACCCATTAAAGGCTGGGTGAACCCGGAAGCCGTCGGTCGGAATCGAACCCTACCCCTTGTGCTTTGTAGTCCAGTTCACTAACCACTGAGCTATCGCGGCTCCCTAGTTTAACAACTGTTTCAGTATTATTAGGGTACTATTTTGCTACTATAAACTTTGTGTTTTTTTTTTCATCGCAGTGGTTAAGCAAATTCTTCTAGTGGAAATCATGGCTCTCTTGTTATCTTCATCATCATCATAAGCATTGTTATCATCATCAAACACAACACCATCACAATCATCTTCATTATCAACATCATCATCACCATTATAATCTTCATCATCATCATCATCATCATAATCATCTTCATCATTAACAACATCATCATCAACACCATCATCAACATCATCATCATCAACACCAACATCATCATTATCATCTTCATCATTGACATCATCATCATCAACACCATCATCATCAACACCAACATCAAATTCTCACAAATAAAGTTCTTCATCATGTTTGCTTCTTGTTCCTTGTGCAAACATGTTGTCAGTTACAACTGTAATCATGCAACTCTTTCACGTCTTCCTTGTTCATCTGCAATCACTTTAACAACAACCGCAGTTTATGTCTTTAGGACCTTCAAATCTGACCACAGCTTCATTCAATCCAAAATCCATTTTCATCAAAAGAATTTCCTCCATTTCTTTTTTTTTCCTTCGGACAGTGAAGAATATTAAAGTATTTTTTTCTAATAATTTTCGTGAAAGAATATTAAAGTATTTTTTCTAATAATTTTTGTGAAAGAATATTAAAGTATTTTTTCTAATAATTTTTGTGAAAGAATATTAAAGTATTTTTTCTAATAATTTTTGTGAAAAAATATTATAGTATTTTTTCCTAATAATTTTTGTGAAAGAATATTATAGTATTTTTTCTAATAATTTGTGTGAACGAATATTATAGTATTTTTTTCTAATAATTTGTGTGAAAGAATATTATAGTATTTTTCTAATAATTTGTGTGAAAGAATATTATAGTATTTTTCTAATAATTTTTGTGAAAGAATATTATAGTATTTTTTCTAATAATTGTTTTGTGTGAATCAGGTTTGAGGTTAGTCTTATGAAATCACATTAGAGGCTGGAATTGTGTGTACATTTTTTTAGTTGACCAATGACCTGCTGGTTCATGGTTTATATAAGTCAAAGTGACGTCAGGAAATAAACATTTCGGGTTACTGAAGCTGTACAGTGTTTGTTTGTTTGCATGAGTAAGGTCACTGAGAAACTGCCTTTACCTTGTTCACAGCACAGCTTTTGTTGCCATCACAGAGTCTCAGTTTAGTTCCACTCTTGGAAGTTTGCATCATTTATACACGAAGATCACCTGAGACAGGTACGTTCCACTCATTATTAAAATTGGTATGTTATGGGAGTGGTTTTACTTTGTGACACCAATGTAACGTTTTAGATTAAGTAAGTATTTGTGCACGATTGATATTTTAGCAGTTATGCCGGTAGCCATAAAATCAGATTGAGAAGTTTACGAGTTTCCGGGGTGCATTATTCATTTTTACCCAGGCATTAAAAAGAAAATTAAGACACATCTACTTTTAATCACTTTAAATGTAAAATAGAAGACCATTGATTGCTTCGTTGATTATCCTTTTGGGCCAAATACTGCGCATAAGTCAGAAGCCATATTTGTCTACATCTGACGGTCAGACTCAACCTGTTTTAGTTCTTGCTTGTTTCTGAGACCCATAGCTGAGCTCTCTTTGATGATGGTTCCACACAGAGTTTCTGTTGGTCTTCCTCGTTTTCTTTTATCTTCTCATCATCATCGAATGCCGTCTCCGCAACGAAAGTTGGCTACCAGGGAGCGCCATTCTGCTCTGTCTCTTGCTTTGATGGTGTAGGTTGTCATAGGCTGATTTGTCCATCTTTTGATGTTACTCGTCCATGTTAGTCTTGGTCTGCCTCTGCCTCTTTTACCTTGTATTTTCCCCTCCAGGATCACATTTAGTAGGCTGTTGTGTCTTTTAACATGGCCCTAAAATCGCATTTGCCTTGTTTGAATTGTGCTTAGTAGTTCTCTTTTCATTTTTAGTTGTTTTAAGACTTCATCGTTTGTTTTATTTTCCTTCCATCCAATTCTACCTATTCTTCTATATATCCACATTTCAAAGGCTTTAATTCTCTGTTCTGTTTTCTTGTCTAATGGTCATGTTTCTGCACCATACAGGAATATTGAGAAGATGTAAGATTTTGCTATTCTTAGTTTAGCCCTGGTGTTATTTGTTTTGATGTTAGTATGTTCTTCATGACATTAAAATTACTCTTTGCCATTCCTATTCTTTTGTTTATTTCATTTGTATATTTTCCATCACTGGTTATAGTATGTCCAAGGTAGTTGTAGTTCTGAACTGTCTCCAGGTCTGTTCCTTCAATTTTGATATCCACTTGTGGGTTTTGAGTATTTTCTTTGTTTATGATCATAGTTTTAGTCTTTTTGGTATTCATATCTAGTCCACATTTTTGCTTGTCATGTTTATTTCATTAAGTGATTGTTGTAGATCTTTAGGATTTTCTGCTAGTAGTACAGTATCGTCAGCATATCATAGGTTATTGATTATCTTTCCATTAATTTGTAGGCCTGGCATCTCTATGATGTTTTTAAAGATTTGCTCAGTGTATAGATTGAACAAGCTTAGTGACAGGATGCATCCCTGTCTTACTCCTCTTTTATATATCAATGGGTGTAGAGTTCTCTTTGTTATATTGTATTATTGTTGTTTGCTCCCAGTATAGATTACATATTAGTCGTATGTCCATGTCATCTAGATGTATCTCTTTTAGGCATTCTTACCTTCTGCTCATCATAAAATCGAAGAAGAAGATTCATTCTATATTTCTAGAAAAACGCAAATTAACAAATCACCTAAAGTACCAGTGATAAACAACCGTGACAAATGATTAAATCTGAAACAATATCACCAGCCACTGTATGTATTTCATACTATCCTACGCCCTTCCTGTGCTGAATTGAGTGTTTTCCTCTTTCTTCAAGAATTCTCATTTAACTGACTCTAACCGCTGTTGCTGCTGCGTCGGCATTTTGTTTTTAGACTGAACATTTTTATTCAATATTAAAAAGTACAGCAGATGTCGACATGCTAAATTCCATGACAGGTCAGCGATACGTTTCGTGTTTTGAAATAAATTCCCTTTATTTTTTTTTTATTCCGCGACGGTTCTAACTGCTTTCCTTGAAGTATTTTCTCCTTCATTCCTTCACTGGGAAAATGATCACTTGTCTTCAATAATAAACAAAAATAATAGCACAGAGATAAAACTAATTAGCTTCCGGAAAGAAACCTCGAATTAGTAGCTACTGGCTCATGTGATTTTCCACTGCTGGGTACAGGCTAATAACTAAGTTCTCCCCTGGTTTGTCTTCCTTTTGTTGTCCGTTTTTGTTTTTATAATAGGTCCTGTCAATGGGATGAGAGCCCGAGTGTGTTGTACCACACGTTTACCATACCAATGAACGCCAGTTCCTAATGAGATCAAACGATTTTTGTCCCAATCGGGTGGGGGTGGAGAGAAATAAAAATGGAGACTTGCCACGTGGTGACCGTATTTGGTCATGCTATCCTTATTCTCCAGCAGCAAGAGATACTGCCCCCCCCTCCAAACCCAGCCCTGAAGACCCTAGAGAGTAGAATTTCATTTCGTCGTGTCCATTCTACAGTCTAATCCCCACTGTCTCATCTCTATCTTCTCTTTCAACCACGCAAAATAAATAACATAAAATAAAAATTATTTAATAAAAAAAAAAAGAATGCTTTGTCCCAAATAGGGAACAAGCGGATGGCGAGAAGATAAGCAAAGTAAATAAATTAGACAAGAATGTACCCGAAATGATAGAAAATTAACCTTGACCTTCTGAATTAGAGCCAGTTTCTTTGCTTCGAATAATGTATTGTCCATTTCAAATGATTATATCTTTCAGCTGTTTATCATTTTTACCGTTGACTTCCTACCTAATCAAACTCTCTGCTCTATTTTTTCTTTGTTTTCTTTTATTCTTTCATCCCTTGTAATAAAACTCTCTGCTCTATTTTCTCTCTGTTTCCTTCTATTGTTACATCCCTTGTTTTTCCCCTCCTGTTGTCACAATATATTTCAGTTGTTCGTTTCTCATTATGCGGCAAGACGATTATTTCCTGCTTTTTTTGTTAATTATCATTATCATCGTCTTGGTTTCTTCACAACAGTCCTCGTTACTTTGTTCAGCTGCCGATGACGATTGAAACCTTCTTCTGTACAACTTTACATCTTTGGCACTCACAAACTTTCTTCTTTGTTGTCCTGTTACACAAGATTCACTCCCACATAACAGGACTTACTGTCATCTTTGTTTTAACTAACTTCTATTGCCCTCCATTAAAAAAAAATGTAAAGTACCCCTGTAACGCCAGTGGCGTATAGGGAATATGGTGTTAGTGACCATAAAATTTGCAGACCTTCGGCACATGATTTTTGGGGTAATGTGGTCGGTATTACGCCCGTGCCGCTTTACTTTCCCAGAAATAAATCCGGTACCATATTAAAGGCTGGGTGAACCGGAAGCCGTCGGTTGGGATCGAACCCTACCTCTTGTCCTTTGTAGTCCAGTTTACTAACAACTGAGCTTATTGCCTTTCATACCTTTGGTTAAAGTGCAGAGAAAATGACATTTTCATGGACAAAAGTAGAATGTTTTCACAATCTTTGGAATGCTGCAGAGTAAAAAAACATAGAAATCAATAAAGCATTTCTTGTATTTTTCGTCATATCAAAAAGCCTGTAATTTCATTTCATCAAATACAGTTTCAAATAGCGGAAATGTTCAATGCTGGCAGTAGAAGACTTCCGCTTGAAATCTCGTCCAGGGTCTGACCACTTCTGTTGTGTGTGTGGAGGCCCATTCATGTCGTGGATGTCTTTTTCGTTGTTGGTTCGGCAATTACTCCACTTCACCGCCCGTCCTTAAAAGGGCGTTAAACGACAGTAATTGTGTTGCGTCGTAATTACAGCAAGCTACAATATCAGCGCTTCTGAGCCCAAGCATATCATTTTTGGGTACTGGATTCTTTTTCCCTCTTTTATATTTTGCTTCCCTGGACATTTTTTTTTATTTCTTTGTTTCTGCATGCATTGGCAGTTTGTTCTGTACCCAATCGTTCTCGTGCGATCTCGAATCAAATTATTTATCCTAATCTATACCTTGTTCAACCATCTCATTCTAGTCCCCGAACTTCCCTAGACATGGTGTCCCTGAAGTCTGAGCACATAAGCAAAAATACTTAGAGATTGGCTGATTATCAATTTCACTACCTGGATTTGTAGACGTGGTCATGTAGAGTGATCTCGTTCACCTGAGCTTAGCGCCCTTGGTCATCTGACTTTAGCCCCCTTGACTTCTGTTTCTGTTGTATGCAAAAAGAGAATGTGAACTCAATGAAAATCACAGATGTAACACACGATGATTGAACGCATAAAGAGTAAAAGAGTAAACTAAAGAGCCCACGTCACGCCAAGTGACGTATAGGGAATATGATGTTAGTGACCATAATTTTTACAGACCTTCGGCACATGATTTTTGGGGTAATGTGGTCGGTATTACGCCCGTGCCGATTTACTTTCCCATAAAAAAAAATCCGATACCCTTTTAAGGCTGGATGAACCCGAAAGCCATCGAACCCTAATCTTTGTCCCTTGTAGTCCAGTTCACTAACCACTGAGCTATCGCGGCTCGCGAAGATTGTTGTCTCGCTGATTAAATGTACCGTCATCTTCGTTTCATACGTAGGGAGGTCAAAAAGTAATGCACACCAAATTTTTTCTCGGAAACTATTCGGGCAAAATGTGTGAAATTTTCACAGATTGTAGCTGAACATCCCCTTTACACTATCTGTTTTTCAACATAATCTCCGTCCAAGCGTATTGCCTTACGCCAACGCGAAACTAGGTCATGAATGCCTCGTTTGTGCCAAGTTTTGTCCTGCTCGCGTAGCCATTTTTTAACTGCACGGATCATATCCTCATCATTGTCAAAGTGTGTCCCACGCAGGAATTTTTTGAGTGGTCCAAACAGATGGAAATCTGAGGGAGCCAGATCAGGGCTGTAAGGAGGATGGGGCAGTACAGTCCAACCAAATTTGTTGATTGCTTCCCGTGTTACCAGACTTGTGTGAGGGCGTGCATTGTCATGTTGAAGCAACAAATCTGCAGATGGCTTATTAGGCCGAACTCTGTGGAACCGATTTTTGAGTTTTGTCAGTGTATTGATGTAAGCTGTCGAGTTGATTATCTCACCTCTTGTCATTACATCAACAAGAATCACACCATCAATGTCCCAGAAGACAGTGATCATCACCTTTCCGGCTGATGGAGATGTTTTGAATTTTTTTCTTTTTGGTGACTGCGGATGATGCCATTCCATTGACTGCATTTTTGTTTCAGGTTCATAATAATGTGCCCACGTTTCGTCACCGGTAACAATTTTTGACAAAAACATTTCTCCTTCAACACCGAAACGCTCCAACAATTCAGAACAGAATGTTTTCCTTTGAACTCTGTGATCATTTGTTAGGCACCGAGGAATCCATCGAGCGCAAATCTTTGAATATCCGAGAGTTTTAAAAATTGCGATTGCACTTCCCTTGCTGACTGTAAGCTGCAATGCCAATTGCTGACTAGTGAAACGCCTATCCTTACGAATAATGGCATCAGCCCGGTTTAACATGTCTGTGCTGGTAGCCGAGGCAACACGTCCAGAACGCGGTAAATCATGCAGCTCCACTCGTACACTTTTTGCAGCTTTAATTCTCTGAACCCAGCGACTAACTGTGCTCCTATCGACTGCAGAACATTTGTACACTGCACACAGTCGTTTATGAATGTTTGCCACAGTTTCTTTTTCCGCAACCAGAAATTCTATGACAATTCGCTGTTTGTAACGGACATTGTTGACAAGCTCCATTTTAACGGTTCATAGATTGCGTAATATTTATCAAAATGCTGTGCAATTTGGTGCACATAATTGGAACATGTCATATTCCAAGTGTGCAAAATTTCATATTCCTATCTTTATTATTAGCCGAGAAAAAAATTGGTGTGCATTACTTTTTGACCTCCCTTTAGTACATTTGTTCTAAAGTTATATGGAATTCAGTTCTATCAATTGTTCGTGCTCCCATCCTTATGGTTATAATTGAGCAGTATCGTAGTTTCTGCGGTTTCTATATACATCTTGGGTATTAGAAGCCAGCCCACCATATATATTAGACATCAACTTGACATCTATATTACAAGGTAGAACATCATGTAATTTAGAAACCAACCTGTCATCTATATTAGAAATCTATTCACTATCTGTATTTAGCCGTCATACAGTCATCTATATTTAAAGACGATCTGCCATCTATATTTAAAGTCGATCTGTCATCCATATTTAACGCCGATCTGTCATCTATATTTAAAGTCGATCTGCCATCTGTATTTAAAGTCGATCGTTCATCTATATTTAAAGTCGATCTGCCATCTGTATTTAAAGTCGATCTGTCATCTATATTTAACGCCGATCTGTCATATGTATTTAAAATCGATCTGTCATCTATATTTAACGCCGATCTGTCATCTATATTTAAAGTCGATCCGCCATCTGTATTTAAAGTCGATCTGTCATCTATATTTAACGCCGATCTGTCATCTATATTTAAAGTCGATCTGCCATCTTATTTAAAGTCGATCTGTCATCTATATTTAAAGTCGATCTGCCAGCTGTATTTAAAGTCGATCTGTCATCTATATTTAAAGTCGATCTGTCATCTATATTTAACGCCGATCTGTCATCTATATTTAACGCCGATCTGTCATCTATATTTAAAGTCGATCTGCCATCTATATTTAACGCCGATCTGTCATCTATATTTAAAGTCAATCTGTCATCTGTATTTAAAGTCGATCTGCCATCTATATTTTACACCGATCTGTCATCTATATTTAAAGTCGATCTGTCATCTATATTTAACGCCGATCTGCCATCTGTATTTAATGTCCATCTGTCATCTATATTTAACGCCGATCTGTCATCTATATTTAAAGTCGATCTGTCATCTGTATTTAAAGTCGATCTGCCATCTATATTTTACACCGATCTGTCATCTATATTTAAAGTCGATCTGTCATCTATATTTGACACCGATCTGTCATCTGTATTTAAAGCCCATCTGTCATCTATATTTGACACCGATCTGTCATCTATATTTGACACCGATCTGTCATCTATATTTGACACCGATCTGTCATCTATATTTAAAGCCGATCTGTCATCTATATTTGACGCCAATCTCTCTCATATATATATTTAAAGCCGATCTGTCATCTATATTTGACACCGATCAGTCATCTATATTGACACCGATCTGTCATCTATATTTGACACCGATCTGTCATCTATATTTGACACCGATCTGTCACCTATATTTGACACCGATCTGTCACCTATATTTGACACCGATCTGTCACCTATATTTGACACCGATCTGTCACCTATATTTGACACCGATCTGTCATCTATATTTGACACCGATCTGTCATCTGTATTTAAACTCGATCTGTCATCTATATTTGACAATGATCTCTCATCTATATTTCACGCCGACCTGTCATCTATATTTGACGCCAATCTGCCATCTATATATATATATATATATATATATATATATAGCCGATCTGTCATCTATATTTGACGCCAATCTGCCATATATATATATTTGACACCGATCTGTCACCTATATTTAACGCCGATCTGTCACCTATATTTGACACCGATCTGTCACCTATATTTAACACCGATCTGTCATCTATATTTGACACCGATCTGTCACCTATATTTGACACCGATCTGTCACCTATATAATTGACACCGATCTGTCATCTATATTTAACACCGATCTGTCACATATATTTGACACCGATCTTTCATCTATATTTGACACCGATCTGTCACCTATATTTGACACCGATCTGTCATCTATATTTGACACCGATCTGTCATCTATATTTGACACCGATCTGCCACCTAAATTTGACGCCGATCTGTCATCTATATTTGACGCCGATCTGTCATCTATATTTGATACCGATCTGTCATCTACATTTAAAGTCGATCTGTCATCTATATTTAACACCGATCTGTCATCTATATTTGACGCCGATCTGTCATCTATATTTGACGCCGATCTGTCACCTATATTTGACGCCGATCTGTCATCTACATTTAAAGTCCATCTTTCATCTATATTTAACACCGATCTGTCATCTATCTATATTTGTACCGATCTGTCATCTACATTTAAAGTCGATCTGTCATCTATATTTAACACCGATCTGTCATCTATATTTGACGCCGATCTGTCATCTATATTTGACGCCGATCTGTCACCTATATTTGACTGCCGATCTGTCATCTATATTTGACGCCGATCTGTCACCTATATTTGACGCCGATCTGTCACCTATATTTGACACCGATCTGTCATCTATATTTGACGCCGATCTGTCACCTATATTTGACGCCGATCTACCATCTATATTTGACGCCGATCTGTCACCTATATTTGACGCCGATCTGTCACCTATATTTGACGCCGATCTGTCATCTATATTTGACACCGATCTGTCACCTATATTTGACACCGATCTGTCACCTATATTTTACGCCGATCTGTCATCTATATTTGACGCCGATCTGTCATCTATATTTGACGCCGATCTGTCATCTATATTTGACGCCGATCTGTCATCTATATTTGACGCCGATCTGTCATCTATATTTGACGCCGATCTGTCATCTATATTTGACGCCGATCTGTCATCTATATTTGACGCCGATCTTTCACCTATATTTGACACCGATCTGTCACCTATATTTGACACCGATCTGTCACCTATATTTGACACCGATCTGTCACCTATATTTGACGCCGATCTGTCATCTATATTTGACGCCGATCTGTCGCCTATATTTGACACCGATCTGTCACCTATATTTGACACCGATCTGTCACCTATATTTGACACCGATCTGTCACCTATATTTGACACCGATCTGTCACCTATATTTGACGCCGATCTGTCACCTATATTTGGCGCCGATCTGTCACCTATATTTGACGCCGATCTGTCACCTATATTTGACACCGATCTGTCACCTATATTTGACACTGATCTGTCACCTATATTTGACGCCGATCTGTCACCTATATTTGGCGCCGATCTGTCACCTATATTTGACACCGATCTGTCACCTATATTTGACGCCGATCTGTCACCTATATTTGGCGCCGATCTGTCACCTATATTTGACGCCGATCTGTCACCTATATTTGACACCGATCTGTCACCTATATTTGACACCGATCTGTCACCTATATTTGACACCGATCTGTCACCTATATTTGACACCGATCTGTCACCTATATTTGACGCCGATCTGTCATCTATATTTGACGCCGATCTGTCACCTATATTTGACACCGATCTGTCACCTATATTTGACACCGATCTGTCACCTATATTTGACACCGATCTGTCACCTATATTTGACACCGATCTGTCACCTATATTTGACGCCGATCTGTCACCTATATTTGGCGCCGATCTGTCACCTATATTTGACGCCGATCTGTCACCTATATTTGACACCGATCTGTCACCTATATTTGACACCGATCTGTCACCTATATTTGACACCGATCTGTCATCTATATTTGACGCCGATCTTTCATCTATATTTGACACCGATCTGTCACCTATATTTGACACCGATCTGTCACCTATATTTGACACCGATCTGTCACCTATATTTGACGCCGATCTGTCACCTATATTTTATGCCGATCTGTCATCTATATTTTACGCCGATCTGTCACCTATATTTGACACCGATCTGTCCTCTATGTTTAAAGTCGATCTGTCATCTATATTTGACGCCGATCTGTCATCTATGTTTAAAGTCGATCTGTCATCTATATTTGACGCCGATCTGTCACCTATATTTTACGCCGATCTGTCACCTATATTTGACACCGATCTGTCCTCTATGTTTAAAGTCGATCTGTCATCTATATTTGACGCCGATCTGTCATCTATGTTTAAAGTCGATCTGTCACCTATATTTTACGCCGATCTGTCACCTATATTTGACACCGATCTGTCCTCTATGTTTAAAGTCGATCTGTCATCTATATTTGACGCCGATCTGTCATCTATGTTTAAAGTCGATCTGTCATCTTTATTTGACGCCGATCTGTCATCTGTATTTAAAGTCGATCTGTCATCTATATTTTACGCCGATCTGTCATCTATGTTTAAAGTCGATCTGTCATCTATATTTGACGCCGATCTGTCATCTATGTTTAAAGCAGATCTTTCATCTATATCTGACGACGAATTAACAATTATATTTAAAGCCGATCTGTCATCTATATCTGAAGCCGATCTATCATCTATATTTAAAGTCTACTGGTCACCAGCACTAGAAGACAGCCATCTCTCTCTCTCTCTCTCTCTGTTTCTTAAGTCTTCATTTCCATTTTTCAACATTCTCATTTACAAAAATATTTTTAAACAGTTTTGCGTGAAACCAAGAAAGGTAAAAAAAAAAACATAACAAAAGTTGAAAACCCCTGACTAAAGCGCTTTGCCCTCTTTTCACGAGCAACTTACGTGTGTTAAGGGCAAGTAATTTTATCCTTCCACCCGTTGCGTAACACGCTCTGTTGCCCGTCTCCTTCTCTTCCCACTTTAACAGCGATCTTATCTTTACAGACATTCCTAGACATCACACATGGAAGTTTGTTGTAAAGTAGGGCACTGGACTGGGTCATTGTGACAATAGATACAGCTGACAAAGAGAATGTGATATAGATTACCACTCATCATCAAGCTCTGTGCACGTACTACTTCTATCACTTGTTAAAAGGCTGAAATAACTATCATAGCCATAAGAAAATATTCTCTAACAATGTTTACTCACCATTATCATTATATCCATATTTTGCAACATGCCCTCTTTAATGTGATTTACGCATTAACAAAATTTAATTGGAAACAAGTGTGTTTGCTTGTTTGAACTTGGCATTATTTCTCAGTTCATATAACGTATACAGATAACTGTGTTTAATCTTGGAGAATAATTATTTCAATATGATGCTGATGATGATGATGATGATGATGTTACTTGTTTGAACTTGGCATTATTTCTCAGTTCATATAACGTATACAGATAACTGTGTTTAATCTTGGAGAATAATTATTTCAATATGATGCTGCTGATGATGATGATGATGTTACTTGTTTGAACTTGGCATTATTTCTCAGTTCATATAACGTATACAGATAACTGTGTTTAATCTTTGAGAATAATTATTTGAGTATGATGATGCTGATGATGATGATGTTACTTGTTTGAACTTGACATTATTTTTAGTTCATAGAACGTAAACAGATAACTGTGTTTAATCTTGGAGAATAATTATTTCAATATGATGATGATGATGATGATGCTGATGATGATAATGATGATGTTGCTTGTTTGAACTTGGCATTATTTCTCAGTTCATAGAACGTATACAGATAACTGTGTTTAATCTTGGAGAATAATTCTATAGTGTTTGAATTAAAGCATGTTCTTTCTCCTCTCTCCATGTTCCTTTTTTTTGTTTCTAAACGAATAAATCACCCACATCTTTGATACCATAATCCACAGCTTCTTTTCTCTCTCTCGATCTTTTTAGTTATCGCCAGATTTCATTTCTTATAATTTGCTCAACCCAAAATCATCATCAACAGTGAAGAACATTTTAATTGTAACAAACTATGAATATCTGGGATCTGTAGTAACTAACAATGGGGACTGTCAGAAAGGGTCAAAAGAAGATTACCAATAGCGAGAAAATACCATGAAGAATATGTGGGACAACATCAGCAAGGCAGTAAAATTTAATTTACCTAGGGCATGTATCTTCCCGATGTCAACATATGGTTGTAAATCATGGACAAACTCGCAAACAGCAAGGGAGACAATTGATTCATTCGAAACTAAATGCTACAGAAAAACTCATAAGATATCTTCATCATCATGTGCCAAACTGGTTGGCGTAGGCGACGATGCCCCTCCACAATCTTCTATCTACAGTGCATCGTATCAGTTCTGTTGTTGAATGTTTTCCACGCCATGACACCAAGCTATCCAGTATTTTCTCTCTTTGTCGTCCGCGATCTCTCTTTCATTTTATTTTGCCAGTTATATCCAAGTATTCCCACTTTCCTCTTCTCATGATGTACCCGAAAAATGTTGATAGTTTCTTTCTGATGTTTTTTTAGGAGCTCCTGACTTCTTTGGTATAGCTAAAAAGATAGATTTTTGTAGATCTTCGGGTATGTGTCCAGTATTATATATGTCAGACGGAAGATGTACAAAAGAGTTGAGATGCAGAATGGCTCAGGCAAAAGCAGCTTTCCAAAAAATGAGGAAAATACTATGCATTCCTTTTTTGACAATAGAAAAAAGAAAAAGAGTTCTTAAATGTTACGTAGAGCCATTCTTAACATATGGTTGCGAGTCATGGACAATAGGACAACAGACAAGAAAATCACTGGAGTCTGTAGAAATGTGGTTTTACAGAAGAATATTGAGAATACCATGGACAGCTAAGAAGAGTAATGAAGAGGTTCTGAGAGAGGTCAAAGCAAAAAGAGAGCTAATTTCCAATGTTAAGAAGAGACAATCATCATTTTTTGGCCATGTAATGAGAAGAGAACAACTTGAATATATTGTAACAACTGGAAAAATTGAGGGACGAAGAGATAGAGGGAAGCAAAGAGAAAAAATAACAGACAGCTTAAGAGAATGGCTTGGCAGAAGGTCAACAACAGAAATGATAAATAGCTGTCGAGATCGAAAGTTGTGGAGAGACATGATCACCTACGCCACTAGGCCCGGTACTTGATGATGATGATTATATATGTCATTTAGCAGTTTTGTTATGACTTGTACTCCCAGCACTCCTAATGCATTTATATTTTGGATTGTTATATTGTCGGGACCTGGAGCTTTACCTCTTTTCGTGTGTTGAATTGCGTCCTCCACTTCACTCTGCATTATTGGTGGTCCTGTGTCTTTGTTTGAATCGTTTATCTCTGGTATTTCATCATCATAGAGTTGACTGATATATTCTGTCCCTCGTTCCATTGTCTTCCTCTGTCCCATGATTATATTTCCTTCGTTTTTTCACACATCCTGAAACTTTGACTTCTTTTCTTCCTGTTAATTCAGTTAACTGATTGTGCATCAATTTTGAGTCTTTCTTTTGTTGTTTTTCTTCACATTTCTGTTTTAACCATCCTTCCGTCACTTCTCTGCATTTGTTTTGGATCTCTTTGTGCAATATTTTGTATGTCCGTTCTTCTTTCTTATGTTTTCTTCTTTCGTCCACTAGCTCTAATATTTCTTCTGTCATCCATTTCTTTTTGTTGATTCTTTTGATCACTGGTATTACTTCTTTTGACGTTTGTTGAATCGATTGTTTGAGCATTTCCCACTGCTCCTCGATGTCCTGTATTTTCTCAATATCATTATATCTATTTTTTCTACTATTGTACTGTAATTATCACTCATCTGTTTATCTACTCTAAGCATATCTAATTCTAATTTTATATTTCTTGGTGATTTATGTGCCTTCCGCAGTTTTATTCTTATCTTTCCAACTACTGGTACATGGTCACTATTGCAAACTACTCCTGGCCTTGTATTAACAGATGTTAGCCCATTCCTGAATCTTCTCTGTACCAGTATGAAATCAATTTTATTGTGTACTTTGCTGTCTGGGCTTTGCCATGTCCATAGTCGCCTAGGGTGTTGTTTGAACCAGGTGTTACCTATAATCATTTCATGTGTCTTTGCCCAATATATCAATCCCCTCTGTCATTCGTCTCTCCAAGGCCATGTCCTCCAGTCACATATAAGAAATCTTGGGTAATAATAAAAAAGCAATGATGGCATACTAAAAAATTTAAACATTAAAAAAGAACTGGCTTATAAACACCATCCTATAGAGGAAATTTAAATACTATTACCACATCAAAAGACATAATGGACTGGAAAAAGCAATAATTGAATGCATGGTTCCTGGGCGACGCATCCGGGGCAGACCAAGAATAAGGTGGTTTGAAGATATCAAGAATACCTGAAACATGACAACAGAAGGTGTGTGAGATTTCGTTAGAGACATAGATTTTTTCAGACGGGCTGTGGTGAATGCAACGTTCTGTGGGAGGTCTAGCTAGAGACAGAGATTCTTTCAGACGGGCTGTGATAAATGCAACGTTCTACAAAGGACATGTGACCTGATGGTAATAATCTGTTTAAATTTATAAAGCCTGTCATCTTTTCCTATTAGTTTTATTTTAGTCATCAGTCAAGTTTGTGAGATACAATTTCTGGGACATCGTAGAATGAATAGGTCAAGGTAAAGTACGAGACTTGAACCGGCGTCTTAGCACGCGAGTTTCCACCCATATGTGCTCGGCCGCCTATCCAGAAATGTTAGGAGATTTCTGGATAGTGTCGCTTCAAGCATCGAAACTCACGATGCGAGGCGACATTCCTCATCTTCCCAGGGTAATACCCTGGTACCCATTTCTGCGAGCGGCTGGGTCGACCGTGGGTTTTTTTTTTTTAAACCACGAGTAATACTCACACTGCTCCCAGCGGGAATCGAACACGGGTTGTCCGAACGTCGGTAGTCCAGTCGGCTGGTTTTCCCAACTAGGTTAACGAGGCCCCCAAGAATGAATGAATGTATCGGTTTTAAGGGCGATAAAGCCACTAGATTGTGTCAACATGTTTGCAAGCAAGATGAATAGGTGCAGTTCACTGGACTCTGGTAAAATATAGGTTAAGAACAACTATAGAGTAGTGACAGTAAATATGTCTTTGTCTCGATCTCCATCAACAATTTCTAGGTTGCTACTCAGTCTTGAGTTATTGAGTTATTTGCGGGTCATCATCATTGCACTCCGAACATGTCCATAGGTGCTCAGATCCCCTCCTCAGCAATTCCCAGAGTGCCCAGCGACTGACGACTCCAGTTCTATGTTGGTTGATAAGTCTTCTTACACGGCCACTAAGTTTCTCATTTCTGGCTGTGCCCATCTTAACTCCCATTTCCATCATCCTAAGAAGTGATGTGGATCTGTGTTTGTCGAAGTCCTGTGCTCTTCCCACATCTCGGAGGGCATTGATGATGTCCGCCCGATCCATTGGTTGCCCGTCCTGAACGACAGCGCAGCTAGCCAACCTGTCCGCTCTTTCATTTCCCGTACTCCCGCATGTCCAGGGACATAGACAAAGGTGACCTTACGTATTTTGGATTTCTGCAACGACTCTACCCATTGCATACGTACAGAGCCCGCCTCCACTTTTTTAATCATGCTCATCGAATCACTCAGTATGCATGCGTGGGTGTAGTCTTGTGACTCTAACCATTCGAATGTCTTGGTCACTGCCATCGCCTCCATTGTCATGCTACTCGTGGTCATGACGTATGCACCACTGTCTTAGTTGACTATTCTGCCCGCCGAGCGTGCTGTAAATGCCCATGCACTTCTTTGGTGTCGTATTACAGATCTATCTGTATAGATGACTGCATCTTTCTCATCGGTGTTATCGCAGATGAGACCTTTGACCTTGGCATTAACCACGACCGGGTTCTGTTCCCTACTTTTCCTGTTGAGTGTGACAATACACGAGAAAGTCCCCTTGAATGACGTAGGCACCGGTATCCACTCCTCACCAACGCAGATATTGGTACGCCCACAGACCTGTTTGATGACATCTTCTGCTCGGCCCACCCATGATTTGCCTCTTTTTAGCCTGGCACCTTTCACTGTGTATTGGTTCAATGGATCTGTACTAATCTTCATGTATGCTCGTGCTCTCCAGATCTTGATTCTGTCATCCATGGTTGGAAAGTCAAGAAGATACCTCATTGCTACACAGGGAGTGTCCCTCGTACATCCCAGGATAATGCGCATGGCTTCATTTTGTATTTTCTCCGGCCTATCAATTTAAGTCGTACTGACAGTACGAATTGCCAGGGCATACTCGATTGGTGCGAGGACTTATCCCTGAAACAGAAGAGTAAGTAGCCTCTGCTCGATGTTGGCAGCTGCCATGACCTTCAAGGCGGCTAATCCTTTGCGGGATTTTGTTATCACATGGTCGACGTGGTCCCGAAAACACAGGCTGCGATCATACTTAACTCCGAGGTATGTCATGAACTTGTCCCTGGTCACCTCATCAGCTCCCATTTGTACTACCGGTGTGGTCGTACTAACGATATGATTGTTAAGGGAGAACTATGAAACTGATGCTTTATTAGGTTTATTTAACCAATGCACCTGAAACCCCACACCAGGAAGAAATGCGATCGAGTTCGTCTTGCATTATGGAGGCGATTCCCCGTCTGTCTCTTCCCTGTCGTTATACCAGAATATCATCAGCAAAAGTCATAGTTCTTCCCCTCCCAACCAGCTGTTGACCTGTGATCATTATTGTGTGCACGTTAAATAGAATTGGTGACAATGGTGAGCCTTGTGGCAGCCCTGGACAAATGGATATTGGCTCGGAAGACCAACTTCCACATCTGAGTATCACCTTCCTCTGAAACAGTGCCGCGGCGATCCATCTAATGAGGAAGGGGTGCACCACCAGTTTGAGGAGCATATGCATGAGATATTCAAATGGTACCCTGTTGTATGCATCCTCCAGATCTATAGCAGCAGCACATCTCTCCTCTCGTCTGTGGAAGCCTTCGAAGACGTCATAGGCAAAGACTGCCGCATTGAGCCATGTCTCTTTGTTATATTCATAACCTCAAAGTGTAAGTGGGAATACGCGTTTCTGTTCAAGGTGACAGGTGAGGACACGGGCAACTATTTTCTCTAGCAGCTTGCCCGCAGTGTTCTGCATTGTGATGATTCTATAGGCACTGATCTGAGAATGATCCTTGTTTGGCTTCGGTAGCGGTAGTAAGTAGCTGTGTAGCCATTCCTTCTTAATCTGGCCACTCCGAATACTGGCATTAAACTCATTGACCAGTGTTGTCAAGTCGTCATCAGCTAAATCGCCTATGTCATCATACCGAACACCATCTGGACCAGGAGCAGTGTTGTGTGACCTTTGAAGTGTCGTGCGAATGGTATCGGTTGTGATTGTGAGATCTTCTTCCAGCCCTACATCCGTACACAATTTTGACAGCGATCCCCGTATCCTCATTCTTACAGCCTCATTTCTTTGGTCCGTCTGCTCAATGTAGCGGGCAAGCAGGGTCTTCCCTTTGCTCTCATCAGATTTGTGCCATATCCGGCCTGTGCTCTGAAAGTCTGGTATGCCTCTGTGTCGTGTTGTGTCATTCATGCTCTGATGAAGGCGCCAGAATGTGGGGAGCGATTTTTCTGAGCACACTTTTTTACAGAAGTCATCCCATTTGGCATCCTTAGCCTGCTTAGCGCATAGTTTAAAGTGCATACTTTTTTGGTCGACCTCTATTTTGAGACGCTTCAAGAGCTCAGGTTGTGTTCTTCCATTCCTTCTGGCTTTCTGCCATGTCTTGGCCGTTTGTCTCCTGCTCCGCCAAGCTTCCTCGACTTCTACGTTCCACCAGGGTGGCTGCGTCCATCTCTCCTGCCTCCTACGAGGGGCGCTCTGTTTCCTATGTCTGATTTTGCTAATGACGTCCTGGTCTGTTTTCTCGTAGTTGAATGTGTGGAGCTTTCTTCTCTTGCTTTTATTTCCGCCTTTCTCAATTAGGAGGACACATGGATAGTGATCACTTCCGTGGAACCCCAGTGCATTCCACCTGCAAACCGGTGCGAAGGTGGAAGACACCAATGCAAGGTCTATGACACTATCAGAGTCCCCTGTTCGAGTGGCCATTCTTGTTGCCCTTCTATCATTCAAGCACACTAAATCGGCCGACACCAGTGCGTTCTCTAGGTCTTCTCCCTGCTTGTTGGTTATGACGTTACCCCACTGGTTTCCTCTAGCATTAAAGTCTCCTAAGAAAATGACGTTCTCTTCATTGAACTCGAAGAGATTCTGCCATTGTTGTTGTGTGTTCACCTTCCCATTACAGGCATACACATTAACATTCACGAAATGAACTGGGGTCTGCACCCTAACCGCATGTACCTGCAATTCTGCATTGTCCCATGCAGACATATCAACCTCAGCTGCCATCATATTGTTGCGCACAAGGATGGCCTGCCCAAGGTGTCGTCTATTGTAAAAACAATGAAAGCCAGGAGTACTTACTGTCCTGTCACCAAGAAGAGTTTCTTGCAAAACTATTCTATCGGCGCCGCACAGTAGCTTATCAAGAATGGGCCGTCGTTGATTTATGGACCCACAATTCCAATATGTAACGCGCACATACTTTAGGACTAGTCTCTCACACTTCGATCTGTTAATGCCACCACGCTTACCCTGTCGTGTTTTCCTTCTTCGGTGATATCGTTTTGGCTGCGTCTGAATACATACATTGGGTTTCATCTGAATACATACACTTACTGTCTTCATAGATTATTTTGTCGCTGAACGTCGATGATGTGGATGGTCCAGACTCACGTGCACTTACTCAGTCGCACGGTCCAATAACAACAAGGATGAGTATAAGTGATTAAATAAGGAAATTGTAACAAAATGCAATGAATCAAAAGTATCAACGTGATTTACATCAAATAGAAAGCGCGTACAATCACATAATCCATTTTAAAATATCAATAAAAACAAACAAATAAACAGAAAAGTTCACTGGAAATCAGCACTTATCTGTGAGTCCTCTGAAAAGGCCAGCGAACAGTGCGCCATATTCCCCGGAAGTCTTATGGAAAGGGAACGTCGGCAATTTGGAACGTCGGCACTGGTGAAAGGTCAAGGTCAAGTACGAGATTTGAACCGGCGTCTTAGCACGCGAGTTTACACCCATATGTGCTCGGCCGCCTATCTAGAAATGTTCGGATATTTCTGTATAGTGTAGCCTCAAGCATCGAAACTCAGATGCGAAGCGACATTCCTCACCTTCCCAGGATAATATCCTGGTACCCATTTCTGCCAACGGCTGGGTCGACCGTGGGGGTATTTTTTTTTTCCAACCACGAGTACAACTCACACTGCTCCCAGCGGGAATCGAACACGGGTTGTCCGAACGTCGGTAGTCCAGTCGGGTGGTTTTCCCAACTAGGCTACCGAGATTAGCACTTAGCCTTCTCTGGTACGGGAAAGTCAGCACTGATGGTAGATCAGCACTTAGCTTTGTGGGAAGGGAACGTCGGCACTGGTGAAAGATTAGCACTTAGCCTTCTGTAAAGGGAAAGAAAGTCATCACTGGTGGTAGACCAGCACTTAGCCTTCTGTAAAGGGAAAATCAGCATTGTGGTAAATGATCACTAACCCTTCTGGAAGGGAAAGTCATCACTGGTGATCAGCACTTAGCGTTCTGTAAAAGGAAAGTCATCACTGGTGGTAAATCATCACTAAGCCTTCTGGGAAGGAAAAGTCAGCACAGGTGGAATATCAGCACTTTGCCTTCCAGGAAGGGAAAAATTGCACTGTCAGAATGCAAGTCACAGTACATAAAAAGTGTGTAAAACTCAAACACGCATACATTAAAGAGAGAAGATACTAGATATCTTGGTGTCATAGCATGGAAATCATTCAACAACAAAATTGATATGATGCACTGTGGATAGAAGATTGTAAACAAACATGATCGCCCACTGGTGTAGCACATGATGATGATGACGATAGAGAAATTGTTGAATAATTTCGTGATTGATGTAATGCAGAATTATGGTAATGGTTAATGTCCGATAAAGAACTCTTGTATCCCAAGAAACATCACTTGAAGTTGTTCATAGAACTTGAGGAAACAGCAACAATCTTATCTGATATCTCTAATATTCCTTGTTTTGTTTTCTTAAATTAGACTCTTGTTTTATCTTCTATTAATGACACTCGTAGGAGAGGGCTGCGAACCACCCAGATGAGTCCCAAGGGCCTGGGATTGGACCACGCTGGTCTAGTCTCATCATCATCATCGAGTGCCATCTCCGCATCGAAGGTTGGCTACCATGGAGCGCCATTCTGCTCTGTCTCCTGCTTTGATGGTGCAGGATGTTATAGGCTGATTTGTCCATTTTTTGATGTTACTCGTCCATGTTAGTCTTGGTCTGCCTCTGCCTCTTTTACCTTGTAGTTTCCCCTCCAGAATTACTTTTAGTAGGCTGTTGTGTCTTTTAACATGGCCCAAAAATCGCATTTGTCTTGTCTGAATTGTGTTTAGTAGTTCTCTATTCATTTTTAGTTGTTTTAAGACGTCATCGTTTGTTTTCTTTTCTTTCCATCCAACTCTACCTATTCTTCTATATATCCACATTTCAAAGGCTTTAATTCTCTGTTCTGTTTTCTTGTCTAGTGTCCATGTTTCTGAACCATATAGGTATGTTGAGAAGACATAACATTTTGCTATTCTTAGTTTTAGCCCTGGTGTTATTTGTTTTTATGTTAGTATGTTCTTCATGACATTAAAATTACTTTTCTAGTATTAGTTCTAGTCTATTTAAAAAAAACAATGTATTAACCAGCTACAAACATGTACCCTAATGTTGGCGGACCACGCATAAGAAAATGAAGCTCCCCTGAACAAAGTAGTCCACTAGTTACTTCAACTTATGAAAAAAAAAATCTCTGGCTTGTCATTTGTACGTCACTATTAGATAGTTGGTATATATAAACAATATCAAATACCTCTAAAACAATGCCGTTACGTGTTGTTTCATTCATATTTTATTACTATAATACTTTTGGCTTTGAAAATGTGTTCCGCCCAACAATATTGACAATGAACACGTTTACTCCGGTGTCAACAAACAATTTTTTTTTAAAAATCGTACTCGCACTAAGCTTTCATATTTCATCGTCTACTCTCACTAAGCTTTCATATTTCATCGTCTACTCTCACTAAGCTTTTATATTTCATCGTCGATTCCCACTAATTTTTCATATTTCATCATCTATTCCTACTAATTTTTCATATTTCATCGTCTATTCCTACTAATTTTTCCTATTTCATCGTCTATTCTCATTAAGCTTTCATATTTCAGGGTCTACCCACACTAAGATTTCATCAACGCCTTTTTCACTTCCCGACTCATTCATTTTGATAGAGTTAGCTTCCAGTTGGCATCAAATTCAATTCTTCACATCTTCTACTTTCATTATTTTATCTTCTTCTTCCTCACTTCTTAAAACTGCTGATATTCAATGTTATGTAACTAATTTGTTTCACTGCCATCTCTATATTATTTACTCTCACGATAATTACGTTTCTCTGGTAATGCCTTCCTTTTGGTCACTTACTCATTTTGACGAAAATACCTTTTTTGCTGCTGCTGCTCTTTCTCTCTCTCTCTGTCTCTCTCTCTCTCTCTCTCTCTCTCTATCTATCTATCTATCTATCTATCTATCTATCTATCTATCTATCTATCTATCTATCTATCTATCCATCCATCCGTCCAACCGTCCATCCGTCCGTCCGTCTGTCTGTCTGTCTGTCTGTCTGTCTCTCTGTCCGTCCGTCCGCCCGTCTGTCCGCACGCCCGTCCGCCCATCCGCGCGCCCGTCCGTCCGCCCGTCCGTCCGCGCGCCCGTCCGTCCGTCCGTCCGCCCGCCCGCCCGTTCGCCCGTCCGTCTGCCTGTCTTTCTGTCTCTCTCTCTAGCCCTCTAATTGTCCCTCTGGTTGGACTTAAGCACGTCACCGGTAATCAAATATTTCTCGTGACAGATGATGGCAGACACTTCTGTCAATTTGCGAGTGGAGCGTAGTGGTAACTATAGAGGCTGAAGCAACTCTTCTTGCTTGCTGTTATTATTTGTCATAACTAGTGATATTTTTCCACGTGACATTTATCAGACACGGTGAGAAACTCATTAAAATCAGAAAGGATGAGATAAATTAACTATAACATACCGCTCACCTCTCTCTCTCCATAAGTTAAATGTGCTGAAATCTAATTCAATTTTCAAAATTTACTCCATCTAACTGGAAGCCGCGATAGCTCAGTGGTTAGTGAACTGGACTACAAAGGACAATGGGTAGGGTTCGATCCCAACCGACGGCTTCCGGGTTCACCCAGCCTTAAATGGGTACCGGATTTTTTCTGGGATAGTAAAGCAGCACGGGCGTAATACCGACCACATTACCACAAAAATCATGTGCTGAAGGTCTGTAAAATATAGGGTCACTAACACCATATTTCCCTATACACCACTTGGCGTGACGGGGGTACTTTGCTTTACTTACTCCATCTAACAGAGATAAAACTACCAAAAGTAGAAAAAGAAAATAGCAAGATCCCTTAATAGTTGCAGACGTCAATTTCCAAAGCTGGTGCAAAACAATAGGTACGGTGTGTCAAATCTGATGTTAAATTTGGAAGAGAAGCAAACATGTTACACCATTTCTAATCTTGAACATCTCAGAGATGACTTTGTAAGGAATTGTAAGTAGATTAACACCAGGTAATGGACTCTAGTTGGAGAGCACGAATTGTAAGTAAATTAAAACCAGATAATGGACTCTAGTAGGAGAGCACGAATTGTAAGTAAATTAAAACCAGTTAATGGACTCTAGTGGGAGAGCACGAATTGTAAGTAAATTAAAACCAGTTAATGGACTCTTGTGGGAGAGCACGAATTGTAAGTAAATTAAAACCAGATAATGGACTCTAGTGGAAGAGCACGAATTGTAAGTAAATTAAAACCAGATAATGGACTCTAGTGGGAGAGCACGAATTGTAAGTCAATTAAAACCAGATAATGGACTCTAGTGGGAGAGCACGAATTGTAAGTAGATTAAAACAAGGTAATGGACTAGCGGGAGACCGTGAAATGTGGGCACAAAGCACAGTCGTCGTCTTGACCAAATCTTTTAAACTCGAACAAAACGTAGAGACAAACAGACAGTACAGCATCGCGAATGATTTGAGAGGGGAAGCCAAGCAGTATTAATGCGTCTATAAAATGTGATCTACTCAAAATGGGTGCACATTTCATTATTATAATGACCCAAAACACACAGCTCATACCACCAAATCATGACCGCATGAGCGCAGATGACAGTACTGAAGTGGCAGAGAAACAGTGGAGGCATAAACCCTTGTTGGGAAAAAACCACCCGTCTGGGCTACCGGTATTCGGACAACCCGTGTTCGATTCCCACTGGAAGTAGTGTGAGTAGTACTCGTGGCTGGAAAATAAATACTCCCGCGGTCGACCTAGCCGCAGACAGATCTTGGTACCAAGGTAGTACTCTGGGAAGGTGAGGAATGCCACCTCCAGTTTCATTGCTTGAAGCGACACTATCCAGAAGTCTTCGAACACTCCTGGATAGGCGACCGAGCACATATGGGTGAAAACTCGTGTGCTAAGACGCCGATTCAAGTCTCGTACTTTACCTTTACCTTATCTTTACCTTTAAGCCGTGATAGCTCAGTGGTTAGTGAACTGGACTACAAAGGACGAGAGGTATAGTTCGATCCAAACCGACGGCTTCCGATTTCACCCAGCCTTTAATGGGTACCGGATTTTTTTTCTGGGAAAGGAAAGCGGCACGTGCGTTATACCGACCACATCACCCCAAAAACATGTGCCGAAGGTCTGTAAAATTTATCGTCACAAGCTGTCATTGTAAAAAAGTATTGTTATGGAAACAGCCATATATTTTAGAAGCAGTGATCTCTGCAATATGTGCCATTTTGGCTCGCAAGGTTTCTGTTTTTGAGATTGTGGTTCTGCCCTATGTGCCGTCTTCGGCTCGAAAGGACAATAGCAAGATAGATATTCCCTATACGCCACTTGGCATGACGGGGGCACTTTACTTTTTTACTTACCTTTACCTTTACCCAAATGAACATGTTTGAGCACTACTCAGGAATCACTGAAATAGAATGCCGATTCAGGGACGTTGAACAATTGAATACGGTAACTGAAAAATACCGGGACTGTCCGACTCACAATTGCCTACAAACACTTGTGGGAAGTATGTCGCGCCATATCCAGGCGTGTCTTGCTGGAGAAGGCAACATTATATAGCACATGAGCCACTATAAGTAGACAGGAGAGATATCAATCTTTCTCTGAAAATAGTTTTTTGTTGTTGGAGATAAGCGCAAATATAAAATATGTAAAATATAAAATATTAAATATAATGCGGAGGCCGCGAGTAGAGCTGTAGTCTCTCTACTAATTTAGCTGCTACATATAATTGAATGTATGTTTTACAGTTTTTGACATTTTTTTCTCTTATGAGTCTGCTGTGTTGAGTAAATAAGACTGTAATGACTGCTATTTTTCTCAGCTAAAAACTCTCACTCACTCTCTCTTTCTTCCTCTCTCTTTCACACACAATCACGTAGCTAAGGAGGGGGGCCGGGGTGGGCAAGGTGGGACAATAGTCCCCGGGCACATCATCGGGTGGGGGGGGGGACAAATTGACCATTGGCGCCTTCATTATTTTGCTTGTTTCATCCTCTTTGTTTCCTATAAATAAGCCAGGAAGTGCAAGTTCTCATCTTCTAAAACACACATTTCCAGGAAAACATGACACACCCCGTTATGACTTATCACGAGAGACGGCCAGAAGGGGGCGCGAAAACTGAACTTGTCCCCGGCGCTGAAATCCCTAGCTACGCCTCTGCATACACACTGCTTAGTATGGTGTCATCGTATAAATAAATAGAAAGTAAAGAATTGAATTGATAAATAGCACTAGAGGTGAAACATTAGCTGCATGACTACTGGACACATGACGATGCTGTATTAAGGGGTGTTCTGTAGAGAATAAAAACTAACATATGATCATAAAGAGTGATGTAGTTCGTTTCAAATCATGTGCCCAACTTCAAAACGCTATTACTCTCTAACCGTTTGTTAAAAACTGTTGAAATTTTCCAAATGTTATTAGAATGCAAAAGACCCTTTAAATGTATATTTAACAAATATCTTGCAGCTGCAGTTTTCTTAAAGTGGCGAATTTCTTTGATGTTTGTCAAAATTGTAAATTGTGAAGCCCTAAAGAATAGAAATTACCGTAGTTGCTGGTCTATGATTAATTTTCACTAAGTAAAGGCGTGGCCGTAATGGGGAAATAACCTAATAAGACAAAACACCAGGAGAATTATTGTCTGCTCAGTTCGAGGACGGACGATAATATCAAGGTATACCTGTATGTCCAATTAACATAGTTGTGTGGTCCTGAAAAGGACCGTTTGTTGAACTAATTTAAGGTAATATAGGGGCCTACATTGTGGGGGCTATATACTTTCATTCTGAATCAGACGAGTCTAAAAGATTAATAACTGTTTGGGGTTGAACATTCCACAAACCATCATTTTTCCAGTATTCCTCTTCCTGTTTTAAGACGTGGTCTTCACATTTAGCCCAATAATCTTTGTCTATATTTAATAAAACGAGATTAGCAAGAGTCTTTACATCGCATATTTTGAATGTTGTATTTTCATCTGCCACTTGTCCTTTTAATTTTGCCAAGATTAGTTCTATTGGATTTAAATGAGCATGGTAAGGTGGCAGCCTCAAACTTATATGACCGTGCTCTTGGATAATCTTATCTATTTGAAAAATCTTTGTCCTCTGTTTTTGCTTTACTAGAGATAGTAATTCAGGTTTTAAGTACATGTTATTAAATTGTATGTGCTCCTTTGTGAGCCATATCTTAATAGCATCTTTTGTACTGGATGACGTCGGGACTTTATCTTCAAGTGCAACAATGTTGTGGTACGCTGCATTGTCCATTATTAGGCAAGATGGTCGATCTAGTGATGGGAGAACAGAATTTTCAATCCAATGTCTTAATATGTGACCATTCATCTCAGAGTGATAATCCCGATTGTCTATGGATTTTGAAAGAAAAATGAGCTCTGCATTCTGTATTAGTCCATGTTGTCGAATACCTGCATGAGCAATTATCAAGCGCTGTCCTTTGCTGCTAGGTATTAATCTCTTAATCTTTCCATCTGATGACTGCCATTCCCTTTGGTTAGTGTGGTGAGCATTGATCCATGTTTCATCCAAGTACACAATATCATAACCTTGCTTGCGCACCTCTCTTACTTCACGTAAGTACTTGCTTCTCATGACTACTATATGTGGCTTCTCACAGATGATGTTTCGTCCATTGGAATACTTTCTGAATGTAAAGCCTGCAGCTCTCACATTCCTCCATAATGTAGACTTTGATATTTCAATACTGTTGTTCTTTTTCAGCGATACTTTTAATTTTCTTATTGTAACAGTTTCATTCATACCCAACATTTTGCAAATTTCACTTCTAATAAGTTCACTGTCGAAATTATCCAACATTTTTGCTCTTCCTTGTGATTTTGTATATTTTGAACATTGACGGTCCCGTGCTTGAATCCAGCGATTAAATGACCGTTTAGATAAATCCAAAATGTGTCTTGTCCTATTCTCATGGTTTTCTAAAGAATGAAAAAATCTTCCTCGTTTTTCCTCTTTGCTAAAATAGTCATACATTTTTATTGCGATGTTTTGTAAACTGCAGAATTTCATTTTAAGACTCATGATAAATGTTTATCGTTCCACGTCTACGCCGCTGAATGAACGGAAATGGAACACACAATGTCTCGTATTTTTTACAAGTGTCTAATTGTGTCAGAAAACCCATGTTGAAAGCGTGCGAACACGTCAATTTGACCGTGTATGGATTTTTACTCGCTATTTTTAGCTTCTTCTTCTTCTTCTTCTACCTTTTAGCTCCCAGTGGAGCATAGGTCTTCAACAAACACTTTCCAAGTCGTTCTGTTTTTTGCAATTCTTTTAAGATCATTCCATGTCTTCCCCATCATCTTCATCTCTGCTTCAATCTGTCTTCTCCAAGAATTCCTTGGTCTTCCTCTTTGTCTTTTCCCCTGGGGATTCCAAAAAAGGGCCTGTTGTGTAATACTCTCAGTTGGTTTCCGTAGTGTGTGTCCTATCCATCGCCATCGTCTTCGCTGTATTTCTTTATCCACTGGTATTTGACCGGTACATTTCCATAATTCCACGTTTGTGACTTTGTCCTGCCATTTCCATCCCTTTATTCTGCGCAAGCATCCATTAATGAAAGTCTGTACCTTCGTGATTGTCAATTTTGTTATTCTCCATGTTTCACAGCCATATAATAGAACCGACTTAACGTTGGAGTTGAAAATTTGTATTTTTGTATTTAGCCTAATTTCTTTGGATTTCCATATGTTTCCCAGTGCAATGAAAGCTCCTCTTGCTTTTGATATCCTTATTTTGGTATCGTTTTCTGTTCCTCCCTCTTTATCTATATTACTGCCCAGATATATATAAGATTGTACGTCTAGTAGAGGTATTTCTCCTAGTTTTATTTGGTTATTGCCAACTGCATTAATTCTCATAATGTTGGTCTTATCTCTATTAATCTTTAGTCCTAGCTGTTGTGATCTCTCATCTAATATACTCATTTTATCTTGCATCTGTTGGTGGCTGTGTGATAGGAGAGCTATGTCATCAGCAAAGTCTAAATCATCAAGTTGTTTGGTCAGTGACCACTGGATCCCATTTCTGTTGTTTTGAGTTATTTTCATAATCCAATCTATGGCCAGTAGAAAGAGAAATGGAGACAGAAGGCATCCTTGCCTTACTCCTGTTCTTATTTCAAATGCTTCTGTAAGCTGTCCTTCATGCACCACACTACATTTTGTTCCTTCATACATTGTTTTTATCAGGTTAATAAACTTTATGGGGATTCCATAATGACTCAGCAACTTCCAAAGCATTCTTCTGTCTAAACTATCAAATGCCTTTTCGTAATCTATGAATCCAATATAAAGTGGGGATTTTAGTTCTAAACTTTGTTCAACTATTATACGTAGAGTAGTTATTTGATCAGCACATGATCTGTTCTTCCTAAAACCTGCTTGTTCATCTCTCAAGTGTTTCTCTATAGCCTCTTTTAGTCTCTCCAGAATGATTCTGCCTAATATTTTTCCTGGCACTGATAGTAGCATAATTCCCCTATAATTTGTGCACTCCTGTAAACTTCCTTTCTTTGGTAGTTTGATCATATAACCTTCTCTCCAGTCTTTAGGTATTTCTTCCCTCTCCCAAATTTTATCCAATAGATTATGTAACATCTTGGTAGAGGTGATAATATCTGCTTTGATGGCTTCCGAAGGAATTTCATCTGGTCCTGTGGCTTTACCATCTTTTAACAGTTTGATGGCTTTCATTATTTCTTCTTTGCTTGGTTTTCCGCAGTTAACGTGTAATTCTTCTTCTGCTGGTAGTATATCTGGAGGATTATTTGAGCCAGGTCTGTTCAAAAGTTCTTCAAAGTGCTCCTTCCATCTCTCCATTTGTTCCTTTATATTACTAAGCAGATTTCCTTTCTTATCTTTGATAAAGGCGTTGATCTGTTTGTATTTTCCACCTAATTTCTTTGTGCTGTTGTACAGTTCTTTCATATTCCCTTTATTTGCTGCTTCTTCTGCCTCTTTAGCTAATTCATCTATATATTTCCTCTTATCCCTTTTAATGCATCTTCTCACTTCTTTGTTCACCTCTGTGTAAGCTCCTCTTTGCTAAAATAGTCATACATTTTTATTGCGATGTTTTGTAAACTGCAGAATTTCATTTTAAGACTCATGATAAATGTTTATCGTTCCACGTCTACGCCGCTGAATGAACGGAAATGGAACACACAATGTCTCGTATTTTTTACAAGTGTCTAATTGTGTCAGAAAACCCATGTTGAAAGCGTGCGAACACGTCAATTTGACCGTGTATGGATTTTTACTCGCTATTTTTAGCTTAAAATACTGTAAACATTAAGTTTTTTCTACATCAATGGGTCGTTATAAATTTATATAAATCAAATAAACAACAATAATAACCAAATGTTTGTTTTTAATGAAATTAATTCCCTGTTGGGTTGTAATCAATATAACTTTACATACAAATATTGAAGAACTTACAAAAAGCGGTTAAAAAGATATCGATTTTAAAAGTTGGGCACGAGTTATGAAACGGACTATAAATGAGTATCGGCCTGGCTTCAATATAAATGCGTTATTAGTCACTGCAGTTGTTATTCAGAGAAAGGACTGTTAACCGCGCCCCACACACAAAACACATACGCACAAATAAAAAAAATCTCGTATTGTTATGGCAATTCTATTGTCCTAGTCGTGCAACTGAAAGGAAATGGCGCCAATTGTCTTGCGATCCACGTCACAACATTTTGCGTGGACCCGGTAGTCAAGGGTTATCTATATCCGTGCAACGCGAAGTGCCAGGTAAACAAAAAACAATGAAGTGCTGGATAAAAACACTGGCATCAAAGATGGTTTACAGTTTCAGGGATAAAGATATCAGCAGACGATAAAAGGGGAATCGCTTTTCATTTATGAGTGCAGAGCTGATGTCTGGAGAAAGTAAAAGAAACTTTTGTCGGATAAACTAAGAACATAGTGTTTAGTGAGTTATTTGCGGGTCATGATTATTGGACTCGGAACATCGGGTCATGATTATTGGACTCGGAACATGTCCGTAGTGGTTAGTGAGTTATTTGCGGATCATGATTATTGGACTCGGAACATGTCCGTAGTGTTTAGTGAGTTATTTGCGGATCATGATTATTGAACTCGGAACATGTCCGTAGTGTTTAGTGAGTTATTTGCGGGTCATGATTATTGGACTCGGAACATGTCCGTAGTGTTTAGTGAGTTATTTGCGGATCATGATTATTGGACTCGGAACATGTCCGTAGTGTTTAGTGAATTATTTGCGGGTCATGATTATTGGACTCGGAACATGTCCGTAGTGTTTAGTGAGTTATTTGCGGATCATGATTATTGAACTCGGAACATGTCCGTAGTGTTTAGTGAGTTATTTGCGGATCATGATTATTGGACTCGGAACATGTCCGTAGTGTTTAGTGAGTTATTTGCGGGTCATGATTATTGGACTCGGAACATGTCCGTAGTGTTTAGTGTTGTTATTTGCGGGTCATGATTATTGGACTCGGAACATGTCCGTAGTGTTTAGTGTTGTTATTTGCGGGTCATGATTATTGAACTCGGAACATGTCCGTAGTGTTTAGTGTTGTTATTTGCGGGTCATGATTATTGGACTCGGAACATGTCCGTAGTGTTTAGCCTCTAGTGACTTCAGTTCACATAAATGGGGCGGTGTTACTAACAATAGAAAAGGAAAATGCTTTGAGCCATCGCTAGTACTAATAGTGGTAATTCCAGATTAACGGCTATTTTTAAGAAAAGAAAACAAATGATGAAGTCTTAAAAGAACTAAAAATGAAAAAGAAAACTACTAAACACAATTCAAACAAGACAAGTGTGATTTTTGGGCCATTTTAAGAGACACAATAACCTACTAAAAGTACTCTTGAAGGGGAAACTACAAGGTAAAAGAGGCAGAGGTAAACCAAGACTAACATGGACGAGTAACGTCAAAAGATGGACAAATCAGCCTATGACAACCTGCACCACAAAGTAAGAGACAGAGCAGAATGGCTCTCCATGGTAGCCAACCTTCGCTTCGGAGATAGCACTCGATGATGATGAACGGCTATTTACCAAATGTTGTATATTTTATCACTCATCTGGAACTTATTTCAAATATTATTTAAGAGAAAGCAAAGTATGTATGCTCCCTTCACTTATTGGGTGATCACATCTAGTTATCATCTCAAATATGTAATACTTCTTGTATTTGTTTGTAAAAAATGGTAAAACACGAAGCCCAAACAAGTTTTCTAATAGACATATATTGATGTTAAGCAGCTTATCAAAGAGAACAAAAAAGCATCGGCAAGTGGATAACAGGTAGAAGGTATATAAGTCAGTAAAATAAACATTTTATTGGCGTCATATCGTTTATGTAATCAGAAAAAAAATAGATTGATTCTCCCCACCCCCCACGGGTACTCTGCAATACAATTTTCATTCCACCTTTGAGGATCTTCTCTTCCATCTCTCTCTCCCGTGCTCGCTCATACCGACTTTTCGTCTTTGATGTTTGTTCTCTCTACACCTCTATCATTCATTTCGACGGCTTCCTGGCTCTACGGTTCTTTCTTGACCAGAGGCAACACCCCTCTGTTGATACTACCACTCTTCTCCGCCTTACCGAGCTTTTTGAGTTCGATGGTGACTTCTATGACCAAGTTAGTGGAGTAGCCATGGGTCCCAGCTATGCCTGCCTATTAATGGGTTACCTTGAACACCAAATTCTCAATTCATATCAAGGTCCCCTTCCCATCATATACCTTCGGTACATTGATGACTGTTTCGGACTCACTGATCTACCCGAGGACGACGTCTCCATGTTTATCGACTACATTGGCAGCTATCACAAAGCTATCAAGATCACAACTTGTATATCCACTTCCTCTGTCACCTTCCTAGATCATATTATTTCCTTGTGTACTTCTGGCCTCCACACCTCGGTTTTCTATAAACCCACAGTCGCCCGTTGTTATCTTCTCTATACTTCATCACATTCACCTTCTTGTCGTGATTCAATTCCGTTCTCACAGTTATTGCGTCTCCGTCGCATCTGCCAGGATGACCAAGATTTCCTCCAACAGGTTCACCTTATGTTAGATTTCTTTAGCCACCGGCTTTATCCATATTCGATCCTCCAGTCTGCCTTCAAGCGCATCCTCCTTATCTCTCGTCCCGAGGCACTCACTCCTTCCAACCGCCCCACCCTCTGAGAGAACTATACTCACAATCTGGCTGCTGTGAAGATACTCAACCGCTATCGGTTCCATTCTCCACTCTGATCCCACTACTCGTCTACTATTTAGTGATCCCCATAGAATCGTCTTCAAACGCGACAGGAATTTGCAAGATATGCTGGTTAGGAGCCATCTCCCTCGCTCCGAACATGAACACTTGGGTACGGTCCCTTGTGATCGTTCGTAACTGCATCATCTGCGCCTATGTGCTCCGCACTGACTCTGTTTTATTCCCTAACGGACGGTTGGAGATCAAGCATGGCTTCACATGTGTTCCCGTAACATCATTTATGCCATCATATGCCAACATTGCCACATGACTTATACTGGCGAGTCAGGAGACGCTTATTGTAAAGATTTTGTGAACATCTTCGAGATGTTCAACAGAATACTGGCATTCCAGTGTCTTCCAATTTCAATATATCAAACCAGATGGGCAAAGAAGACATCCGCTTCACTGGTATTGTCCTGTGCCACTCCGGCAACCATATCCGGTTTGCTTTGGAGAATCGCCTTATAGTCTAATTTGATTCGCTGACCCCACGTGGCATGAGTGTATCTCACTCGTATACAAAGTTTCCCTTTAATTTCTCCTTCCCTATTTGCTAGTCTTCTTTGCTGCCCATGTTTGGGTACTTTGGTCTATCCACTATGCCGTGCTATTCATAGTTCTCCTCCACTAGACCCCACTGCGATACTTAGGTGGTCTCCTATACCTCTTTTGTCTTTGCTACTTATCTTTCACATGTTTCTTATTCTACCCCACCCTCAGACATATCATTCTTTCCGCCTTTCGAGTACATGTTATTCTTTTATTCTATTTTTTTTCGCTTTTGTGTATGCACACGAACGTCGGTGTGTAATTTTCTAATTATGGGGGCGCTGTGCGCACTTTTCTGCACATGTATTATTGCCCCTGTATGGATTTGCATGTGCTCACATATATGGGTATATATGTATATGCTTGTATGCACACATATATATATGGAGTATATATATATATATATATATATATATATATATATAGAGAGAGAGAGAGAGAGAGAGAGAGAGAGTAAAGTACTCCCGTCACGACAAGTGGCGTAATATGGTGTTAGTGACCATAAATTTTTCAGACCTTCGGCACATGATTTTTGGGGTTATGTGGTCGATATTACGCCCGTGCCGCTTTACTTTCCCAGAAAAAAATCAGGTACCCATTAAAGGCTGGGTGAACCCGGAAGCCGTTGGTTGGGATCGAACCCTACCTCTTGTCCTTTGTAGTCCAGTTCACTAACCACTGAGCTATGGCAGTTAAGTTTGTAGATGTATATATATGCGCTCTTTTGTGTGAGTGTATACATGTATGTGTGGCCTCTTAGGTACTTATAGACATTGTCAGTGTCTTTGTGGTCTAGTAACCTAGACAGTGTTCCCCCACTCACATATTTTTAGAACCCTTACACTGTTTGACCCTTTGACCATTAGGGTATCTACAACTGCGCGGATTCTCTCTCTTTCTCGTTCCCGCCACGGTCCACGACACGGGGAAGAAATTGTTCTTTTCTGAAACCAGTTTTGATTATTTTGTTTTGGATGTTTCATTACTATAGCTCGTTTCAAATCACTTGCCCAACTTCAAAACGCTATTGCTCAGAAACCATTTGTTAAATACTGTTGCAATTTTCCAAATGTTATTAGAATGCAAAAGACCCTTTAAATGTATATTTAACAAATATCTTGCAGCTGCAGTTTTCTTAAAGCGGCGATATTTCTTTGATGTTTGTCAAAATTGTAAATTGTGAAGCCCTAAAGAATAGAAATTACCGTAGTTGCTGGTCTATGATTAATTTTCACTAGGTAAAGGCGTGGCCGTAATGGGGAAATAACTGGATAAAACAAAACACCAGGAGAATTATTGTCTGCTCAGTTCGAGGACGGACGATAATATCAAGGTATACCTATATGTCCAATTTTCATAGTTGTGTGGTCCTGAAAAGGACCGTTTGTTGAACTAATTTAAGGTAATATAGGGGCCAACATTGTGGGGGCTATATACTTTCATTCTGAATCAGACGAGTCTAAAAGAATAATAACTGTTTGGGGTTGAACATTCCACAAACCATCATTTTTCCAATATTCCTCTTCTTTTTTTAAGACGTGGTCTTCACATTTAGCCCAATAATCTTTGTCTATATTTAATAAAGCGAGATTAGCAAGAGTCTTTACATCGCATATTTTGAATGTTGTATTTTCATCTGCCACTTGTCCTTTTAATTTTGCCAAGATTAGTTCTATTGGATTTAAATGAGCATGGTAACGTGGCAGCCTCAAACTTATATGACCGTGCTCTTGGATAATCTTATCTATTTGAAAAATCTTTGTCCTCTGTTTTTGCTTTACTAGAGATAATAATTCAGGTTTTAAGTACATGTTATTAAATTGTATGTGCTCCTTTGTGAGCCATATCTTAATAGCATCTTTTGTACTGGATGACGTCGGGACTTTATCTTCAAGTGCAACAATGTTGTGGTACGCTGCATTGTCCATTATTAGGCAAGATGGTCGATCTAGTGATGGGAGAACAGAATTTTCAATCCAATGTCTAAATATGTGACCATTCATCTCAGAGTGATAATCCCGATTGTCTATGGATTTTGAAAGAAAAATGAGCTCTGCATTCTGTATTAGTCCATGTTGTCGACTACCTGCATGAGCAATTATCAAGCGCTGTCCTTTGCTGCTAGGTATTAATCTCTTAATCTTTCCATCTGATGACTGCCATTCCCTTTGGTTAGTGTGGTGAGCATTGATCCATGTTTCATCCAAGTACACAATATCATAACCTTGCTTGCGCACCTCTTTTACTTCACGTAAGTACTTGCTTCTCATGACTATTATATGTGGCTTCTCACAGATGATGTTTCGTCCATTGGAATACTTTCTGAATGTAAAGCCTGCAGCTCTCACATTCCTCCATAATGTAGACTTTGATATTTCAATACTGTTGTTCTTTTTCAGCGAAATTTTTAATTTTCTTATTGTAACAGTTTCATTCATACCCAACATAGAGCGAATTTCACTTCTAATAAGTTCACTGTCGAAATTATCCAACATTTTTGCTTTTCCTTGTGATTTTGTATATTTTGAACATTGACGGTCACGTGCTTGAATCCAGCGATTAAATGACCGTTTAGATAAATCCAAAATGTGTCTTGTCCTATTCTCAGGGTTTTCTAAAGAATGAAATAATCTTCCTCGTTTAGCCTCTTTGCAAAAATAGTCATACATTTTTATTGCGATGTTTTGTAAACTGCAGAATTTCATTTTAAGACTCATGATAAATGTTAGCGTTCCACGTCTACACCTATGAATGAACGGAAATGGAACACACAATGCCTCGTGTTTTCTACAAGTGTCTAATTGTGTCAGAAAACTCACGGGGAAAGCGTGGAAATACGTCAATTCTACCGTGTATAGATTTGTACTCGCTATTTTTAGTTTAAAATACTGTAAACATTAAGTTTTGACTACATCAATGGGTCGTTATAAATTTATATAAATCAAATAAGCAACAATAATAACCAAATGTTTTTTTTTAATGAAATTAATTCCCTGTTGGGTTCTAATCATTATAACTTTACATGCAAATTTTGAAAAAATTACAAAAAGAGATTAAAAAGATATCGATTTTAAAAGTTGGGCAAATGATTTGAAACGAGCTATAGTTAGCTATGTAGTATTAGTTTTATTTACTTATATATCAGTGCGTGCGTTTGTTTGTTTGTTCCTGCTGAAGGCCTATTGAGTCGAAACTTCGTTCAAATGTGTGTTGTCTATTAATCACGTAAAGCTTTTACCATACCTTTTTTTCTATATTTTTTTGCAAGTCTCCCCCGAGCCATCAGTAAACGTTGCGAGAACACCTGACCCAAGGGCTAAAGGTTGAAAAAGATGGATTGACAGAATATCTTTCTCTCTCTCTCTCTCTCTCTCTCTCTCTCTCTCTCTCTCTCTCTCTGTCTGCGTTCAGGACTCAATCAGAGTAAGGATTCCAGACTCTCATATGAAGTCAGCTGTCATGCTAAGTGTGTTGATCGCCCCCACAGACAGAACATCACAATTAGAATCTGTCAGATCCACTCTGACTGAACACCCGTTAATACGTTGCACTGTGTTCTGCGCCAGTGGCCCAGTGCATCTGATTTCAGCCAGCATTTTATTCGGGTTTGCTTTCCCTAGCCTTTGACAGAATATTAGTAACACTAGAAAAAAATAGCAGCACAGACGAACAGAAGAGCCAAAGACCGAAAATTATGTCTCCCGCCGACGCTCAAAGGCAAATTGGGAAAGAAAGAAGAAGAAGTTTGAAAGACTATGTTTGTATACAGTAATGTCGATTCTTTACAAGAATTATCAGAACAATCGAACCAGCAGCGATCAGAAGTTACGTTCTCTTGGTGTAAAAAGCTCGTGTTGTATTCACCGCAGAGCTGTTATGTCCTTCACCCTTAACTAACCTGTGATATGCTTTCCCCAAAATGTGACCCCCACCTTCTCGTTCAGTGCATGCCAGGTAGATCGGAACACCTGCGATGAGTTTTAGAAGGGTTACAATGACTTTGGGAGGGGGGGGGGGTTAAAAATAACATGACTTGTCGTGCTAGTGACCCAATTAACAACGCTTACAGTCATTCTGGTTTTCCCAGGCAGGTAAAAAGTACAACAACCGGGTTTGAAACAAGGTTCTCATCTTATTTTGGTAAAGGGAGACCGTCTACACAACACGGCGTCTTCAGTTGTATTCATCATCATTATCAGGTGCCATATTGGTTGAGGTAGACGAACATCTCTCTCCACATCATTCATCCTTCATTCATGTCATAATTTCAGTGGGTGATCTTTTATTTGGATAAGCTATTCACTATTTTTTTTTCTCTCGGTTTTTCTCTGTTCCTATTTCCATTCATTATGCCCGTTATTTTAATATTATCAAGGCCTTCTTTTCGCATCGCATATCCAAAAACGTAACTTGTTTTTTTCTTATGATTCTGATATTTCTAGCTACTCCTTCTCTTTTTAAACATTCTTCATTTGTAATCTTTGCTATCCGTAGCTTTCTTCTGATGAACCACATCACCGCTCAATTACATTACTGGGCCAGTATTTACAAAAAAATAGACAAAATTGAAGGAATATTTTTGGTTCGAGTGTACACTAGTTTCCCATGAGTTACAATTTGAAAGACTTGACAAGAATCATCCAAATCAATTATGAAAAAAAGAAAAGTCCCGTTACATAGGAAATGTGGTGTGAGTGGCCATATATATATATTTCTTAAAAATAGATTATCGCCACACTGTTTGTAGGGTTTTATTAGAATGCCTACTTCTCTTTGATGTTTTTTTGGATTGAAACAAAGATAACAAACGATGAAGTTTTAAAACAACTGAAAATAAAAAGAGAACCACTAAATACAATTAAGACAAGACAAATGAAATTTTGGGGGCATGTCTAAAGACACAACAGCCTACCAAAAGTAATATTAGAAGGAAAAATACAAGGTAAAAGAGGCAGAGGCAGACCAAGACTAAAATGGACGAGTAACATCAAAAGATGGACAAGTCAATCTATGACAGCCTGCACCATCAAAGCAAGAAACAGAGTAGAATGGCGATCCATGGTAGCCAACCTTCGTTGCGGAGAAGGCACTCGATGATGATGATGTTTGTAGGGTAATGTGGTCGGTATTACGCCCGAGAGGGTTTCTTTCCCAGAACAAAAAATCTGGCGATACCAGTTTAAGACTGGGTGATCCTGGAAGCCGTCGATGAGAATCAAACCCGACCGCTTGTCTTTAGCAGCCCAGTTCACTAACCACTATCGCGGCTCCCAAATCAGGAACCTTTTGCTTCTTCATCTTATCTTCTTTATTTGCCTTTTAGCGTCGAAAGGAGATATAGTTTGCGGTCTTATAGCTCTTCTGTTGGCCTCTGCTAGTTATGTTTCCTAGTGTATCTAATATCCGCCAATCCATCTTTTTTCGTGGCCGGCCCTTGGGTCTGGTGTTCTCGCAATGTTTATTGAAGGCTCGTTGAGTTGTGTTTTGATCTCTCTGTCTTATCACGTGTTTACACCATTTTATCTGTTGTTTTTAAATATATTATATTTTCTTGGGGGGGGGGGGGGGGGTTATTTCTAGCTTTTCTCTCAGTTCTTCATTTCTGATCTTATCTCTCAGGCTGTTTCCTATTATTTGCTTAACACATTAAATCCCAGTAGAGGTTATTATTCTTGCATCTAGGGTCCAGGACTGGCATTGGTAGTACAACGTTTGAATGAAGATTGTATTGTAGAGTGCCCGTTTTGCCTCCAGAGTTATTTCCTTGTTGGACAATAGTGGTGATAGCTGTCCGATGATTTGACAAGCTTTGTTGCACAATCAGTAATGAATCTTACATTTACCAAATACTTTATTGTTTGTGGGAACAACTGTACGTATTTTTATTACCAGCGATTGTTTTACTTCAAGGAAAGCTTATTGCAATATTTTTGTCCCATCGCGTTATATACGATGTATCTTAAACACTTTGTGACTACTTACATTACAATTAATATTATAGTTATCAAATACGGATTATATTTCTAATATGTGTATCAAATGGAGTTTTAAAAAGTTTTATAGTCTCTTCTACTGTCATTAAAGCCAAAATTGTTGAGTATTTAATGAGCTCGTTGATTGAGTAGCTAATGAGCTCGTTAGTTGAGTGGTTAGTGAACTCGTTAGTTAAGTGGTTAGTAAGCTCGTTAGTTGAGTGGTTAGTGAACTCGTTAGTTAAGTGGTTAGTAAGCTCGTTAGTTGAGTGGTTAGTAAACTCGTTAGTTGAGTGGTTAGTGAGCTCGTTAGTTGAGTGGTTAGTGAGTTCGTTAGTTAAGTGGTTAGTAAGCTCGTTAGTTGAGTGGTTAGTGACCTCGTTAGTTGAGTGGTTAGTGAACTCGTTAGTTGACTGGTTAGTGAACTCGTTAGTTGAGTGGTTAGTGAGTTCGTTAGTTAAGTGGTTAGTATGCTCGTTAGTTGAGTGGTTAGTAAGCTCGTTAGTTGAGTGGTTAGTAAGCTAGTTAGTTGAGTGGCTAGTAAGCTCGTTAGTTGAGTGGTTAGTGTGCTGGATGGCTGAGTAGTTAATGAGCTCGATGATGGTGTGGTTAGTGTGTTCGGTGGCTGAGTGCATAAATCGCTTGCTACTGATAAAATAATATGAGTGTTCAGTGATGTGGAACTTTGTTCGACCCCATGGCTTGGAGACTTACTCAGTCTCAGAAAATGAATATAATGCATTTTTTTTCTTAGGCCTGACGTGATAATAAGCTGTTAGTCATATAAAAATATGGGCACTCAAGTGACAGTGACGAACAAAACATAAGCGATTATAAAATCACAGAAATTGCGTGCTAATGTTCACGAACATTGGTCCTGAATATTTCATGAGATAACTGGAAAATATAGCATTGGTAACGTTCATTAGTTGATTAACATAGTTTTCTTGTTACATTATACAAACCCAACTAGTTGATTGGGAATCAATTCAGAGGAAGAGGTATGTTTACAGCACTCGGAAAAAATTGACAAATAATTAACAACAGAAAAAAATATGGACCAAAGCAGAATCGAACCTGTACTCAGTAGCACAGCGCCTTGCCACGAAATGCCAAACGCTTGGGAACACTTATTAGCTCAGTAGGGAGACGCGGTAGCTCAGTGGTTAGTGAACTGGACTACAAAGGACAAGAGGTAGGGTTCGATCCCAACCGACGGCTTCCGGGTTCACCCAGCCTTTAATGGGTACCGGATTTTTTTCTGGGAAAGTAAAGCGGCATGGGCGTATTACCGACCACATAACCCCAAAAATCATGTGTTGAAGGTCTATAAAATTTATGGTTACTAACACCATATTCCCTATACGCCACTTGACGTGATGGGGCTTTTTACTTTTTTGTTATACTCACACTGCAAGAACTCAATTATTAAAACATCTGTATTCATCTCTATATTTACCTTTCTAGTCGAAAATGGTAAATTGGCAGGAATTTATAGCGTAGGACTCTCTGTGACCGACAATCTTTGCTATCAAGAGCCAGGCCTTGAACAGAACGCTCATTGTACCTCGACACACGTCTGACGTCCCTGTTTTTGGCCAGCCTTTTAATCTCGGCAGCTTAGATGATGCCTTCTGTTGGTGCTTCCCAGCAACTGATCAAAACATGTAGAAAATTAAACAGTTGACCTAATTAACGGTTTGAAATAACATGTCCTTGACCTTCATTGTGTTTATTTATAGCCGGTACATGTTCTTTAGGGCCAGAATGTTTTGGTGTTCTCGTTTGTATATATCTCTGAACATGTAACCTTACCATTACTACTACCAGTGTTAATAATAAGCTAACCACATTCACCCTGAAGATGTTCTATCTATTTCTAAACGTTTAGCATGTCCTCTTATTTACCCTTTTCGTCTCTACATCGCTTCTTGCTTTTGGTGTCAACTGCAGAATTACGACCTAAGAACAGTCCTCTACATAATTTATAGAAATCAAGTTAAATTATATATATATATATATAATATATATATATATATATATATATATATATATATATATATATATATATATATATATATGGATAAAGGGAATACTAGAGTCACTAGGAGGTATAACACCACAAGAGGCCAGCAGAAGAGCAAAGAATCGCAGATTGTATCTCCCCCGACTACGCCAACGGCAATAGAGGAAGGATAGAAGAAGAAGAAAGTACAGTGATTGTTTACGGTAAAAAGTACCGTTACTCACCGTAAAGATTTGACAACTACCGCACGTTCAACATATCCTTTGAAATACCCTCGTCGTCTCTAGATCGCTTCTTACTTTTGGTATCAACTACACAATGACGACTCGAAGTAGCCATGAATCCAGATAGTTGCTAGGAATGAATTTGATGAGAGGTGGAACCACTATCCTGATGAACATCAGTGCAGAGGTAATTCGTACAAGCAGAGATGACCTAGATAAAGTTACTATAAGGTTCATCTGAGAGAAACCCCTTTCACATTCGCTGGAAGATACTGCAGTTGTGTCCAAAGTGTGCTTTAGTGGAAGTTCTATGTTTGGGAATTGATTTTCTTGAAGATATTCACGAGAACCACGAAATACATTTTTACTGTCAATAAAATGAAATTTGTATAACAAGAAAAGGTGTCGGTACTACGTACAGCCAGACAACCATAACAACAAAAAGAACTGACTACTACAGATGCTACTATCGTTACATTTAGTATTGTTACTACTACTATTACAAGTTCGATCAGTTACATTTGCAGCAATAGCTACTTCATTGTTGCCACTACAATAATTGCCACTTCTAATAAAAATACTGTTGCTACACCAAAACTGTAGTAGCAACAGCTACTATTGCAAAATTCACTGTCACTTCTAACACTACGAATAATTTAATGTATTCTGCAACTTTTAGTACTTCTTTTCTTGCTGTCACCGGTACTGGAGTTACTGACGTTGTTGGTACTTCTGCCAATTCTACAATACCACAGTCGAGAGTCAAACTTGTGTCACTGTCGATTCTTACATTCTGGTACAATCAAAAATATATACCGTTTAGCCTTTTATGATAGAGGGACACTGCACTACACTACCACACCACACCATTGGACTTCCGGTCAATATGGCGGATAGGTAGCAGGAACTATTAAGGCTCAGTCTGAAAAGTGTTCCTTTTTGCAGTTTCCTCATATTCCAAGTCCGGCTTGCTGCAGGAGCTACTGAGTTTAGTGCTCTGTGCATACCGTGAGCTGTGTTTTTCGTCCGGATCGTGTTTCGATATTTCCATTGCTTACGATGAATGATGATATTGTATGACGAAGGACAGTTCAGCTGCGTTGACTTTCGGTACTGCTCGGTCTTATGTCTTTTGACGTGTGCTGTCGCTGCTATGATGGGGACTGCAGCTGCCTTTCTTTGTTTGGATTCTTCAATGAGATGAGTTTTAATTCGGATGATCCCACTGACACGAGCGGTTGAGCAGATATGGATTTTAATGCGTTTGCAGTGATACCGGGGCATTCGGCTAACCATAACCATCCCATATCTCAACTGGTACTATGCTATGTTGTACTGTAAATTTTTAAAGAAGTGAAGAGCCCCGTCACGGCAAGTGGCTTATAGGGAATCTGGTGTTAGTGACCATCATTTTTATAGACCTCTGGTACGTGATTGTTGGGGGTAATGTGGTCAGTATGGCGCCCGTGCCGCTTTACTTTCCCAGAAAAAAATCCGGTACCTATGGCTGGGTGAACCAGGAAACCTTCGATCAGGATCGAACCCAACCTCTTGTCTTTTGTAGGGGTTCATTAACCACTGAGCTATCGCTGTTCTCTATATTATACTGTACTATACGTTGCTATAAGAAAATACTAAAATATACTTTTCTGATGTGAATGTAAAATGAACTATAACTATACTTTATAGTTTTTCATTAAATAAAATAGTAAACTACACTTCAAGGTTATGATTAAAGGAGCGAACTTAACTATACTCCGCTTTTACTATTCAAATGACATTCTAAATCATACTTTCTTGTTACGATTGGAAAAAAAAAATGAAACTTTACTTCCCTGCTGTGACTGTAAGGATGCACTAAACTAGACTTTCTTCTTGTAACTGAGAGAATCTGCTAAACTATACTACCCTGTTGTGCTGCAAGTAAAACGTAATTATATCACAGAAAAAACAATAATAATTATTGTTACTCCAGCTGTTATCTCTCAAATCAATACCCCACTCGAAGGCAATTATTTCACATTATCCTGTGTCGCAGTGAGTTGGTAAGACACAATCGACCAATACGAGTCTTTCTTTCTTTCTATTTTCTTTTTTTTTTTTTAATTCATAACACAAAAATGATTGGTTCAACAGCTATAGGCCTACGTACTCCGCACACATGTCACATATGCTGCATTCACGTGTCGAGCACAAAAATAACGAAAAACTAAATATTTACTTTTAGGGTTAAGCTCCTAGTCAAGGGCACTACTGTTATATTTCGTGAATATTTTTCACTTGTATGCTCAGTTTGAAATCGCGCATTCTGAGAACAATCGAATCGCCGACAAAATCTTTCAATTTTTCCAGATTTATTGGCCGTGTAGCAACGGTAACAATACCATAAAGCATTTAAATATGTTAAGTAGTCGGGGACCCCCAAGATTCAGCTCCAGATGAAGATTTACTCAAGTCTTACAAGAATTAAAATGTTTCATCCATTCATTCTCTATTTCAATTTAGCTACAAATGATCATACCGTTCTTCAAGCCTTCGCGGAACTCTGTGACGACGACGTGGACCCCTGTGACGGCAAAGTGGGCCCCTGTGACGGCAACGCAGTACCCTGTGACGGCGACGCGGACCCCTGTGACGGCAATGTGGACCCCTGCGACGGCAATGCGGACCCCTGTGACGGCGACGCGGACCCATGAGACGGCAACGTGGACCCCTGTGACGGCAACGTGGACCCCTGTGTGACGGCAATGCGGACACCTGTGAATGCAACGCGGACCCCTGTGACGGCAACGCTGACTCCTGGGAGGCTGTGGAACACAGTTTGAGAAACGCTGTCATAAAGTGCTTTGCCGTTCTACCGGTAGTTCACTGGTCTTCTCTACTGGTGCCGTCTACTGCGCGAAACATTCCCTGAACCTGAACTCCGATGCCCATTTACCTAGTGTCCGGTTGAACCACAGGAGCGATTTGTGCAACAGCACTACAAATGCTCCTATATGTAAATCAGATTCGAGTTATTTGTTCTCTTATTAAACGGTCGGACATTGTTTCTTATTGATTTTCTATTTACCAAAGTCAAATTACGAGAAAACTCTGATCACTCCGAAGCAAGTCTTAATGAGTGTGATAGGAAGGATATGATTGGCTGCAGCTGCGCCGATTTCAAACACAATCACACAGAAATAAAGTGCACACAAAGGGCTGTGCTAAAAGCAGGTTGCTGTACGTAAATTGAACAAGCATCTTGTTCTATTGTAACTGCGCTTGTCGTTAAGCTTTGTTATTTTTCAGCGCTGCTTATATACTGTTCAAACAAATCTAGCGCGACTCCTGTACGACAAGATGTTAAGTTCTGCTAATTACAGTACGATGATTTCAAAAGTAAAAAAAAATAAATACACAGAACTGCGTATAGGAGGAAAAAAGTAAAGTACCCCCGTCACGCCAAGTGGCGTATAGGGAATATTGTGTTAGTAACCATACATTTTACAGACCTTCGCACATGATTTTTGGGGTAATGTGGTCGGTTACGCCCGTGCCGCTTCACTTTCCCAGAAAAAAAAATCCGGTACCCATTAAAGGCTGGGTGAACCCGGAAGCCGTCGGTTGGGATCGAACCCTACCTCTTGTTCTTTGTAGTCCAGTTCACTAACCACTGAGCTATCGCGGCTCCCTATAGGAGGACATCTGGTGAATAATAGCTGCATTTCCAGAACCTCTTCCCTGACGAGCAATTAGTTCCACCTTTTAATTTTAGTTGCTCTAAACAGACATCCAATAGCAAAATGTTATGTCTTCTCAACATTCCTATATGGTGCAGAAACATGGACATTATACAAGAAAACAGAACAGAGAATTGAAGACCTTGAAATGTGGATATATAGAAGAATAGGTAAAATTGGATTGCAGGAACAGAAAACAAACGATGAAGTCTTAAAGCAATTAAAAATGAAAAGAGAACTACTAAACACAATTCAAACAAGACAAATGCGATTTTTGGGCCATGTTAAAAGCCACAACAGCATACTAAAAGTAATCCTAAAGGGGAAATACAAGGTAAAAGAGGCAGAGGCAGACTAAGACTAACATGGACGAGTAACATTAAAAGATGGACAAATCAGCCTATGACAACCTGCACCATCAAAGCAAGAGACAGAGCAGAATGGCGCTCCATGGTAGCCAACCTTCGTTGCCGAGATGGCATTCGATGATGATCAAACAGACATATCCAGGTGTCCGGGTCTACATTTTTAACACGAGAAATATCCTTGAGAAGTAGGGAATACTACATAGAACTGCATACATGCTTCATAGATTACGTCATAGCGTTTGATTGCGTAGAACATCAGAAGCTGTGGAACATCATAAATGATCTGGGCTTTCCAACACACCAAATAGAACTGATCGAATCGCTATATGACGAACAGCAGGCACGTGTCAGAACAGCGGGCGGAAACATCAAACTGGTTTGAAGTAAAAAAAGGGGTGTGACAGAGATGCATCTTCTCTCCATACGTGTTCAACATCTATGCTGAGAACATCATGAGAAATGTGAGAAAAGATGACAGATTTTCTGAAGTTCAACCCTTTCACAATAAATCGAAACATAATGCCAGAACTCAGATACGCTGATGACACAGTCCTCCTCTCAAACACTGCAGAAGGATTACAAGAGACAATTGAGTGTGTTAAAAAAATACAGTGAAGAGCAAAACCTCTATCTAAACATAGAAAAAACTAAGATAATGTCCATTGCCAAAACAAAGTCAACCCCAAATCACCGTCAACAATGAAGAACTTTAAATTGTAACAAATTAGGAATATGTGGGATCTGTAGTAATTAACAATGGAGATTACCAGAAAAATTTTTTTTTTTTTTTAAATTAGCAATAGCAACAACAAAATTAAATGCCCCGAAGAACATGTGGCACAATGCCAGCAAGGCAGCAACATTAAAATTACTGAGGACATGTAGCTTTCCGACAGCAACATATGGTTGCCAATCATGGACAATTTCGCAAATACAAAGAAAGAAAATCTATTCATACGAAACAAAATGCTACAAAAAACCCTTAAGATACCTTGGATAATGAAAAAGAGCAATGAAGAAATATCAAGGAGATCTTGAGCATGACAACAGAAGAAATGACAGATCTCACTATAGATAGAGTTTCTTTCAAATAGGCTGTGGTGAATGCAACTTTCTACAAAGTACATGCTACCTGATGATAATGCTCTAAACATAACATCATTTCTCTTAGTCACTCTACCTCAAAGAGATTGTTAGCTTTATACCTGCTCTATGAGGCTCATTAAATCTTTACAACAAGAGGGAATTTGACCATCAGAAAAAAACACGCGTCGAATAAGTTTTCCTTTACCATTAGCTTCTTGGTATGGGGAAGGTCCCACTGTAGTAATATGCCATCTTCTTGTTATATTTTGAGCTTAAAAGCTCGCAAACCGCTCTGCTGACATATCTTCAATCCCCTTGTTGGGAATACACGGGATTTTCTGTGGGGATGAAGAATAAATTTTGCATGTCCACATTCGTCACTAAGTTTTGGGTCAGTTTTTTTTTCCTCAGTCCCTGTTGAAATCGCAAAACATCACTAAACATTTTGGCTCTCGCCTCTGATCTGATAATTCTAACCTCTACAACTGTAAGCTCCTCTGGTTCTGCATACACTTTTAGGCACTTATCATCGTCTGGCAGAACTCTCTGACATACGCATATCGCTTGTTTTTCTTTATTTTGTGACTTCACGATAATGAGATTTACATTGCAATAAGGTGTGCAGTCAAGTGCATCTGATTTCAACATGTTTTTATCTCTCTTTCTTTGATTCCAACCCTATGATCTGTCAGGCTTGGGTGACCCTCTCATGATTATCACCGACATAACTCTACGGGTTGTGGATCACACTGACTTTTCTATCACATGATGATGAAACCACCAGAGAAGAGAGTTTGTAGATGTCTGGTCATATCAAGATCCCACTTGATGGTGAATCATGTAGAGAGTTATAGTGTTCCTCGGTGTCATATCTGAAAGAAAGGTCACGGGATTGTCCACTCATGCAAGTAAATGTTTATAGAATTGAACACAGCGCTTGGCATTTTTAACATTTGAGAAATAGGATTAAGTTTTTTAAGGCAACAACTGGGTATTTGTGATAATAAATCTCTCTCTCTCTCTCTCTCTCTCTCTCTCTCTCTCTCTATTTGTGCGATCAAGACTCAATCAGAGTAGGATTCCAGACTCTCACATGAAGACAGCTGTCTGTTTAAATGAATTGATCGACCCCACAGACAGAACATCATAATTAGAGTCTGGTAGATCCACTCTGATTGAATACCTGTTAAAACGTTGCACTGTGTTCTGCGCCAGTGGCCCAGTGCATCCGATTTCAACCAGCATTTTATTCAGGTTTGCTTTCCTTAGCCTCTGATTGTCCCCAATCTTCCTGCAAGGCAGCAGATTGTCTTTTCTGTAGAGGGATTCTGCCCTTAGATGGTCGGCCCTCCCAGGTTTACGAGTACCATCTGCCCGAGTCATTAGAGGTGACTAACACAGACATGCACACACAAAGATATGAGATGTGACTAACACAGACACACTCTAAAATACGAGATATGACTAATAAAGATACACACTCTAAGATATGAGATATGACTAACATAGACATGCACTCACAAAGATAGGAGATATGATTAACATAGACATTCACACACAAATATATGAGATATGGTTTGTGATAATACGAACTTAAATAAAGTTTTGCACTGATTCGACCATTATTCGGTCATTATTCGATCATTATTCGGTTATTATTCGGTCATTATCCGATCGTTATCAGATGGGGATGATGTTTACACTTGATCGTCTTGTTCAGATATGTGGTCAGCACTATCAATTCTGGTGAAAAAAAAATACCAGGAAAGCAAAAAAGTTTCCAAAAAAAAACTATTATACAGGTGAGTAGGGTGGGTGGGGAGGGGAGAGAGAGGGAAAGGGGGGGGGGGGGGTTACACATGTTCGAAGTGAAAAAGTTGAAAAATTAACCGGAGGAATCGTGTTGGGGGGGGGGGGGGACCTTGAAACAATAACCATGGGGGTCATGTTGGAAACATACAATTTTTATAAAATAACCAGAAGGATATCGTCGTGACTGTACCTACATTCCTTCAGTCTCTTGGTCAATACTTCGTGGGCTGTCAATACTATATGGGCGCTGTCAATACTATATGGGCGCTGTCAATACTTTGTTGGCTGTCAATACTATATGGGCGCTGTCAATACTTTGTTGGCTGTCAATACCATATGGGCGTTGTCAATACCATATGGGCGCTGTCAATACTATATGGGCGCCGTCAGTACTATATGGGCGCCGTCAGTACTATATGGGCACCGTCAATACTACATGGGCGCTATCAATACTACATGGGCGCTATCAATACTATATCGGCGCCGTCAATACTATATCGGCGCCGTCAATACTATATGGGCGCTGTCAATACTTTATGGGCACCGTCAATACCTCGTGGGCTGTTCTTTCTTTAACTGATGTTTGTGATTGTTTACTCTCTCATTCGGTCATCGTGTTTTCTGTGTACCTTATCTCCTCTTCCGGCTGCTTTTGCTTTTGAGCGTTGAAGCTCTCCTAAACATCCGGTCTAACTGTGATCGTTTTACATGTCAAAAAAGCCCAATTACATGAATTAATGTTTATTACGAATGGGAACTTCCGAGACGACATGCAAAGAAATTGGATATTACGATGGTATTTTTTACAGCTCTTTAAAAAAATCAGCAAATAAATAACAGAAAACATAGAGAACAATGGACAGCTAGACTGGGATCGGGCCCGTTCTCCTCAACACCTCACCTTGCCACAAGAGATGTAGGCAAAGGAAAAAGATGCTGGATAATTTCTCTCTCTCTCTCCGCAATCAAGAATCAATCAGAGTAGGATTCTAGACTCTCACATGAAGACAGCTGTCTGTTTAAATGAATTGATCGACCCCACAGACAGAACATCATAATTAGAGTCTGGTAGATCCACTCTGATTGAATACCTGTTAAAACGTTGCACTGTGTTCTGCACCAGTGGCCAAGTGCATCCGATTTCAACCAGCATTTTATTCAGGTTTGCTTTCCTTAACCTTTAATTGTCCCCAATCTTCCTGCAAAGCAGCAAATTGTCTTTTCTGTAGGGGGATTCTGCCCTTAGATGGTCGGCCCTCCCAGGTTTACGAGCACCATCTGCCCGAGTCATTAGAGGTGACTATCACAGACATGCACACATAAAGATATGAGATGTGACTAACACAGACATGCACACACAAAGATATGAGATGTGACTAACACAGACATGCACACACAAAGATATGAGATGTGACTAACACAGACATGCACACACAAAGATATGAGATGTGACTATCACAGACATGCACACACAAAGATATGAGATGTGACTAACACAGACATGCACACACAAAGATATGAGATGTGACTAACACAGACATGCACACACAAAGATATGAGATGTGACTAACACAGACATGCACACACAAAGATATGAGATGTGACTAACACAGACATGCACACACAAAGATATGAGATGTGACTAACACAGACATGCACACACAAAGATATGAGATGTGACTATCACAGACATGCACACACAAAGATATGAGATGTGACTAACACAGACATGCACACACAAAGATATGAGATGTGACTAACACAGACATGCACACACAAAGATATGAGATGTGACTAACACAGACATGCACACACAAAGATATGAGATGTGACTAACACAGACATGCACACACAAAGATATGAGATGTGACTAACACAGACATGCACACACAAAGATGCTGGATGATTTGATAACGTGGCTGTGGGAAAGATAACGGTGGAACTGTTACACATAGCAGAATATCGAGCGTTCTGTACATGATATCTAAAGTCTCTTACATGGACCATGAATCAACTGTCCTATGTTATATTTTATTTTAAATTATAACAAATGTTTAACTCTTATGACATAATTGTTATTTCTACATCCAAGAATGTTTTAATTGTTTACATAACAAATTGGCCAGCTTCATAACATAAAGGCATGCCTCAGATGTGCTTGGTAGAATGAGAGCATGTCTAGAAAGTTATGCGGTTATTTGTAGGTCATCATCATTGCACTGCGGACATGTCCATAGGTGTTCACATCTCAACCCCCCCACCCCCACCTCGCAGCGTTCAGAGACCGACGACTCCAGTTCTGTGTTGCTTGATAGGTTCTCTTATAACACTTACTAAGCCTCTGGTTTCTGGCTATGCCCATCTTAACTCCCATCTCTTTCATCCGAAGGAGTGACGTGGACTCATGGTTGTCGAAGTGCGGTGCCATTTCCTCATCTCGGAGGGCGTTAATGACGACTGCCTGATCCATTAGTTGACCGTCTTCGACGACAGCACAGCTAGCCAACCTGCCCGCTGGTTCATTTCCCTATACTCTCTCATGTCTAGAGACGAAGACGTAGGTGACTCTGTGTATTTTTTACTTCTGTAATGACTCGACACATTGCCTGCGTACAAAGACCGCATCCACTTTTCTTATCATGCTCATCGCATCGCTTAGTATGCAGGCGTGGGTGTAATCGTGTGACTCCAAATAGATGAATGCCCTGGTCACTGCCATCACCTCCATCGTCATGCTACTCGTGATCATAACTTACGCTGTCTTCTTTGACTGTTCTGTATGCAGAGCGTGCTTTAAATGCCCATGCACTCCTTTGGTGTCGTAATACGTATCCGTCTGTATAGATGACTACATCTTCCTTGTCGGTGTCGTACATGACTACATCTTCCTTGTCGGTGTCGTACATGACTACATCTTCCTTGTCGGTGTCGTACATGACTACATCTTCCTTGTCGGTGTCGTACATGACTACATCTTCCTTGTCGGTGTCGTACATGACTACATCTTCCTTGTCGGTGTCGTACAGATGAAGGCGTTGACTTCCGTATCGATCACGACTGGATTCTACTGCCTGAATTTCCTGTCGAGTGTGACAATGCACGTAACTGTCCCTTGAATGACGTAGGCACCGGTATCCAATCGATATTTGAAAACTTACAGACCTGTTCGATGACATCTTCTCCTCGGCCCACCCATGATTCGACTCTTTTATCCTGTCACCTTTCCCTGTATTGAGCTCGTGGCGCAAAGGATGCTCTCTATCTGCACTTATCTATAACGTTTCTCGAATTAATAAACCACGATCTGGTGAACATATGAACTGTCCGTGTCTTACTGAACCTGGGATTATGCCTGGATAATTGTGCAGTCTATCTCTGAAACGGACAATATTTGAATTTTTCCACAGAACAATTCACTTGTTATAATGACCAGCGGACTACCTCAGGCGGACGTACAGAGACATGCTGCCGCCTCAACCTTGCATGTTCAGCCACAGCCGCGGACGTCAACCACAGCCAACAGTTAAGCTATGCCGCCCCCAAAGAAGCCCAAAAATGGCCCAACCTCTGTAGAACAGTTTCTTACGAAGGAAGAACTTCAGGTGTGTACCCAGCGTGCATGTGTGTCATTCCATTATTATTATTTAACATTATTTATAGTTATTAGTATTATTTATGATTATTAAGTTATCTTGGATATATAACGAAAAAGAGCAATGAAGACATGTTAAAAGACTTTTATTAAAAGAGTAAAAAGAACTGGTTTATAAACACCATTCTACGGTGGAAATAAAATAGACCATGGAAAGAAAAAACAGCGGTTTGGAAAGAATAATAATAGAAGGTATGGTTCCTGGACGACGAGGCAAGGGCAGACAAAGAAGAAGGTGGTTTTTAGACATCATTGTTTTAGTTGTCTGCCGCCTATAGTTATGTTGATGTTCTATTTCTATTTTGCGATATTCATGACTTTTCTTTTCTTTATGTTGATTTTCGTGTTGTATTTTGTTCCTGTGCTGTTGACTTTTAATTAGGTTGGTTAGATGTTGGCTTACTCTGTATGTTGTTAGTACCTCCCACAGTTCTCTGTTTACTTTGTCGAATGCTTTTTACTAGTCATTTAACACTATGTACACAATTTTATTGTGTTTATGTGTTTCAGCAAAATGTTTTAAGGTGAATAGAGCTTCAGTACATCCTCTGTTTTTTTTATCGGAACCCCACCAGAGAATCGCTTAACTGTAGTTCTATTGTTGGTCTCAGCCTTTTTTCCTGAATTTTGGAGTATAACTTTCCTACATGGCTGAGAAACTATATATCTCTGTATTGATTGTAGTCTCTTTTGCTACCGTTGTTTTTCCATATTAGTACGATTATTTCACGTTTAATCTTCTGTGCAGCCATGTAATTCCTGCTTCTCCTGCTGCAGCTATTGGTATGTTATCTATCCCGGTGCTTTATTTATTGGTGTATTTGATTACTTTTTGGATTTCCACTCTCATGATATTGGTTTCAGTATTTGTGCTTTCTTGTGTGCTTTTTGTTATGTTATTAATAGTTGGTGCCATATATAATAGGTCGTCAAAATATTCTTTCCATCTCTGCTCCATGTGTTGGTTATTTGATATTGGCTATCCGTCTTTGTCATTTATGAGCTCAATAGGACCGTATTCTTCTTATTTCGCTCTTGTTGCTTTTACTGCTTCGTAGAAATCCCTTGTGCCTGTCTTGAAGCCCCTGCTCATATTTTGTCCTAATTGTTTCCATTTTTTTTTTTTGCTTACCTTCTGTTATCAAAATTTTAACTTTTTTTTCCGAACAAAAGGCATATTTTTAATATTCTTCTTCGTTCATATTCTCCCTCCAATTTTTAACAGTTTCTTCTTTTCTTTAATTGCTTCTCTGATTGCTTCGTTCCACCACGGGTGCTCTTTTTCTCTTCTTTTGTCCTTAATTTCGTTCCACACACTGTTTTAGAGATGTTGATTACTGTTTTCTTAAACTGTTTCCACTCTTCTTCTACTGTGCATACTTCGTTAGAGGTTTTCTTGAATTCATCTTTTCGTTTTTCTTCTAAGATTTTTCTTGATTCTTTATCTTTTAGTTGTCAGTTTTTTGTTCGTCTGTTCTTTTTGCTTCTTTTGTTTGTTTGCGTATCTTCTCTTTGCTTTTGGCTGTCTGAGTGTAATCATAACCATTTTAAGATCCGTGTCGTCTGTGTTTATAGGGAAAGCTCTGCTGCCGACTACTCATTTCTTTTTATGATTTCTTGTTAGTTTAAAATCTATCTGACATCTGCAGGCTGTAACATTCCACCTGTGCCAGGTGTATAATTGCGACTCTCTGTGTTTGAAGAATGTGTTGGTGACAAACAAATCATTTTGATTACATAATTCCAGCAGTCTGCGTCCACTTTCATTTTTTTTTTTTTGCAGCTGTCTCTTATCGCCAAAAGGTCCCAAGACATTTCTGTTCTCACTGTTGCACTTCCCAGGCGTTCCATTAAAATCTCTCATCACATGTCGCTTTCTTCAGTATTGTTGACAATTTCATTTAGTGTGTCATAGAATTCTTCGCAGTCTTTTTCATTGTTGTTGCATGGTGCACAACTCTGTATGTCAGTTGTTTTCTTGTCGTCTTCTAGTAGTCTGTTTGTGTTTATTCTTTCTGAGTAGTATTTTATTTCTAGAATATTCGTTGCGTGTTCTGGGGCACTGATAAAAGTCTACTCCGTGTGTTGCTCTATCTGTGTTGTCGACTCCTATGAGTATTATCGTGTAGTTCATGTGTGTTTTCATTATCTGTTGTTCTTTTACTCTGGTGCCCGCAAATCCTAGTATTTTAATTGTCCTCTTTGTCATTTCTTCTGTAAGTCCAACGTCTTTGTTTTTTATTTCACATATATTGATGGTTGCTACTTTATAAACAACACAAGAAGAGATAGAATACCACATGAAACCATAAGAAAAATGGTAGGAACTAAACCCTGCCAAGAATTTATAGAACAACAACAACTTAAATGGTTTGGCCACCTGATCAGAATGAATCCTTACCAATCACCATCAAGGGCGTTCTTCTCAGGAATACACGGGAAAAGACCAAGAGGAAGACCCAGAAGAAGATGGATAGATGCAGTGACAGAGACATGTAACAACAAAGGAAAATCACTAATTCAGACAGAGCAGCTCAAGAACGACAAATGATATAACCACAACACCTTTTAGGTACCAGTGAAAAGAGAAAAGAAGAAGATGGATAGATGCAGTGACAGAGACATGTAACAACAAAGGAAAATCACTAATTCAGACAGTTCGAGCAGCTCAAGAACGACAAATGATATAACCACAACACCTTTTCAAGATCAGTAAATGCGAAGTGATGCAGAGAAGCAGTGAAGAAGTATCAGTGAAAAGCAGTGACAGAGACATGTAACAACAAAGAAAATCACTAATTCAGACAGTTCGAGCAGCTCAAGAACGACAAATGATATAACCACAACACCTTTTAAGTATCAGTGAAAAGAGAAAAAAGAAGAAGCTACTTTATATGTGTGGCCTATCTCCATTTTTCTGTGATATCTTTGAGCATAAAACGTTTATCCCTTACTGACCTGCTAAGTCGGTCAGTTGAAACAAGATGATGATGATTATTATTTTAGAGTAAGTGCTTTGACGTTCGTGGTGTGTTGTTTGTCCTCTCATTACAGTTTATGGTTGACTTTCAGGATGTATATCTTTTTATTTGATTAACGTGATTTAGCCTTCACGGTGCGTTTATCTTTATTTACAAGGTATTTTGACTTTCAGGGTGTGTTTGTCTTATTGTTTCAGTAACGTGTATTAAACTTTGACGTGTTTATCTTTACTCACAGTAGGTTTTTTTTTTTAACTTTCAGGTATCTTCCTCTTCTTCCCTTCCTCAGTTGTCTTTCAGCGTCGAAAGGAGATGCTGTCTGTGGTCTTTTGTGCTTCTTTTGGTCTCTCCTTCTCTTATGTTTCCTAGTGTTTCTAATATTCAATCGATCCATCTTTTTCGTGGTCGGCCCTTGTGTCTGATGTTCTCGCAACATTTATTGAAGGCTCGTTGTAACGTATTATGTTCTTTCTGTCTTACCACATGACCAAACTATTTATCTTTTTGTTTATTTGTGTATTTAACCGAGGGAATTATTTATAGATGTGTTTTTTTAATTTACTTCTGATATTATCTCTCATACGATTTCCTGCCATGCGCCTTATATATTTCACTGGGATGAAGATTATTTAGGTTTTGCATCTACAATTATTTCCTTGTTAACAGTTATGTTGATATCTGCCCAAGGTTTTGAGGGAGAATTTTTTAAAAAAATATAGAAAAAATAGTATGGTAAAAGCTTTACGTGATCAATGGACGACACAAATTTGAACGACGTTTCGGCTCAATAGGCCTTCAGCAGGAACATAAAACAACACACACAGATATGTAAGTAAATAAACCTATACTGCATAGCTAACTAGTAATGAAACATCCAAAACAAAATAATCGAAACTGGTTTAAGAAAAGAAAATTTCTTCCCTCTGATTTATATCACTTGTGAGAGTGTCATGATTTAATGTTCAGAAGGCTGTGAGAGTGTCATGGTTTAATGTTCAGAAGGCTGTGAGAGTGTCATGGTTTAATGTTCAGAAGGCTGTGAGAGTGTCATGGTTTAATGTTCAGAATGTTGTGAGAGTGTCATGGTTTAATGTTCAGAAGGCTGTGAGAGTGTCATGGTTTAATGTTCAGAATGTTGTGAGAGTGTCATGGTTTAATGTTCAGAAGGCTGTGAGAGTGTCGTGGTTTAATGTTCAGAATGTTGTGAGAGTGTCATGGTTTAATGTTCAGAAGGCTGTGAGAGTGTCGTGGTTTAATGTTCAGAATGTTGTGAGAGTGTCATGGTTTAATGTTCAGAATGTTGTGAGAGAGTCGTGTTTTAATGTTCAGAATGTTGTGAGAGAGCGTGTTTTAATCTTGAGAATGTTGTAACAGAGTGGTGTTTTATTGTTGAGAATGTTGTAAGAGAGTCGTGTTTTAATGTTGAGAATGTTGTAAGAGAGTGGTGTTTTAATGTTCAGAATGTTGTGAGAGTGTCATGGTTTAATGTTTAGAAGGCTGTGAGAGTGTCATGGTTTAATGTTTAGAATGTTGTGAGGGAGTCGTGTTTTAATGTTTATAATGTTGTGAGAGAGTCGTGTTTTAATGTTTAGAATATTGTGAGAGAGTCGTGTTTTAATGTTTAGAATGTTGTGAGAGAGTCGTGTTTTAATGTTTAGAATGTTGTGAGAGAGTCGTGTTTTAATGTTGAGAATGTTGTGAGAGAGTCGTGTTTTAATGTTGAGAATGTTGTGAGAGAGTTGTGTTTTAATGTTGAGAATGTTGTGAGAGAGTCGTGTTTTAATGTTCATAATGTTGTGAGAGAGTCATGGTTTAACAATCAGAATGTTGTGAGAGAGTCATGGTTTAATGTTGATAATGTTGTGAGATAGTCATGGTGTAATGTTGAGAATGTTGTGAGAGAGTCGTATTTTAATGTTGAGAATGTTGTGAGAGAGTGGTGTTTTAATGTTGAGAATGTTGTGAGAGAGTCGTGTTTTAATGTTGAAAATGTTGTGAGAGAGTCGTGTTTTAATGTTGAAAATGTTGTGAGAGAGTCGTGTTTTAATGTTGAGAATGTTGTGAGAGAGTCGTGTTTTAATGTTGAGAATGTTGTAAGAGAGTCGTGTTTTAATGTTGAGAATGGTGTGAGAGAGTCGTGTTTTAATGTTCTTAATTAATGTTGTGAGAGAGTCGTGTTTTAATGTTCAGAATGTTGTGAGAGAATCATGATTTAACAATCAGAATGTTGTAAGAGAGTCATGGTTTAATGTTGAGAATGTTGTGAGAGAGTCATGGTTTAATGTTAAGAATGTTGTGAGAGAGTCATGGTTTAATGTTAAGAATGTTGTGAGAGAGTCATGGTTTAATGTTGAGAATGTTGTGAGAGAGTCATGGTTTAATGTTGAGAATGTTGTGAGCGACTCATGGTTTAATGTTGAGAATGTTGTGAGAGAGTCATGGTTTAATGTTAAGAATGTGCTACAAATGTATTTTAAGGGATCAGAGTGTCCACCAAAGCCGCTTGTTTTCAACTCAAAGTGGCATATTAGTTCTATTCTTGGAAATGTGCAACATTTATGGATGAAAATGTCCTGAGACTAGGACAGTCCTCTCATTTTCGAAAGTCATATTTTATGGAAGTAGCTTCTGGCTTTGAGATCACACACACAATAAACATAAAATTGTCATCTAAAATAACATTTATCTGTTAATAATATTTGAGTCGTTTATTCTCTTAACTAAAAAAAAATATCTGAAAATCTGAGAGTTTATGGTATGCAATATTATTTTTTTAACGACAAAAGTTTTCTTTATTGTAATATAGACTTTCTTCTAATCACTTTGAATGTATAGTACACAGTGCATTCAGAAAGTAATACACCAGATTGGTTTTCTCGGGAACCGCTAAGTTTAAAAGTATGAAATTCTTACACTGTGTATATGGATATTTGATGTAAACATCGGTATCATTCAACATAATCCCCATCAACTTGTCCAGCTTTACGCCAGCTCGCAACAAGTGCATGTATTCCTAGCCTATACCAGTCTTTGTCTTGATGGTGTAGCCATTTCTTCGCTGCATGAATCAGTCCTTCATCATCTTCAAACCTTGTTTCACGGAGGGCGTCTTTAACTGGACCGAAGAGATGGAAATCAGAGGGTGCCCAATGAGGGTTGTGTGGTTGATGGGGAAGTACAGTCCAACCTAATCTGCTGACTGCTTCCCGTATTGGCAGACTTGTGTGAGGCTTTGTCGTGAAGGAGAAGCAGGTCTGCTGGATTCTTGTGCAATTGAACTATGCGAAAACGTTTAATGAGTTTTTTCAATGTCTTAATGTAAGCCTGCGAATTGATTGTCTCTTCTCTTGGCATACCATCCACAAGAATCACATCTTTATTGTCCGAAATGACAGTGACCAACCTTTCCAGTTGAAGGAGATGTCTTGAATGTCTTTCTTCGTGGTGAGTGCGGATGACGTCACTCCATTGACTGTCTTTTTGTCTCAGGTTCCAAATGATGTGTTCAGGTTTCGCCACCTGTAACAATATTAACTAAAAAGTTCTCTCTATCAACACTGAAACACTCCAAAAGTTCAGAACAAATAGCTTTTCTTTACAATCGGTGCTCATTTGTGAGATTTTGTAGAAACAGTCTTGCACAAACCTTAAAGAATCCGAGAGTTTTTATAATTGCATTTGCATTACCAATGTGGCTGACAACTTTAAGGCCAATTGTTGAGTAGTGATGCGCCTATCAGCTAGAATAATGCCCTCAGCGCATTTCAACATCTCTGCATTGGTGGCTATGGCAAACCGTCCATAGCCCGCCGATCAAGAAGCTCCGTATCTCCGCTTTAAGATTCTTTTATTCTCTGAACCCAGCGACTTACTGTGCTCCTGTAGACTGCAAAACTCTAATACACATCACATAGGCGCTTGTGAATGTTCACAATAGTTTCCTTCTATAAAACGAGCAACTCTATCACAATTCGCTGCTTATAACGCAAGTTACTAACTTACTCCATTTCAACAGTTTAGTGCAGTCGTTTTATTTGGTCACAATTCTGTCTGCTGTACACAATCGACACATGCTATATATAAAGTGCACACAATTTCACGCTTCTATGTTTATAATTAGCTGAGAAAATCGATGTAGTGCAGTACCTTTTGAACGTCCCTCGTAGAAAAAGGATTATCCTTATGGAAAGACACAAATTAGCAAATCAGTTGTGCCATACGTCAATGACTTTAGTGATGAGTGCATTGGTAGGAAAGTTTGTATTACTGAAACAAACATGTTGATGACGTTTTTTAAACGTGTAATAAAACAATATATATATACCGGAATGGGTACCGGATTTTTATCTGGGAAAGTAAAGCGACATGGACGTAATACCGACCACATTACCGCAAAAATCATGTGCTGAATTTATGGTCACTAACACCATATTCCCTATACGCCACTTGGCGTGACGGGGGCTCTTTACTTTTAAATATATATATGTATATATATAAAGTATTATAAGTTCTCCAGACTAGAACTATTATTCTGACTTATTATTTGTGTGTGTGTGTGCTCAGGTGCTGAAAAGGTACAATAAACGGGGAATTCGAAAAGAAGGAAGCGCCACCCCACGGACCAGCAGGAATGTCCTTACAGAGAACTCGAGGACCGGAATCCCTCCTGAGGCCGCATCTGACGAGTCCAGCTCTAAGTCGGCACTTGTCATTAATTCAGACTCATCCTGTCGTGGCCAAAACGAGCCAGCAAACGCTGAAAGTGTTCCTCGACGTTTTCCAACCAGTCGCCAGGACAGCGGTTTTGCTAATTCAGAAAACGAAAGATGCGTGCAAGATGTTCATTGTTTCCCTCACCACAGCACGGATCCTCGCAAAGAGCCTTCACAATTGGTTAGTGTCGAAACGGCCACATCGTCTAACCAGATATGTACCGATGTTGGCTGCCCTCAGGTTCCGAAATATGCGGGCACTGAGACTCTTCTAGAACGGCTGTTTACTGCACCAGCAACGAAGAAGGTCAATGTGGACAACGGCAGCTTTTATCGTCAACTCCCAACAAACCCACAAGATTTGAATTCTGAGCCTTCGAAGATTATCTCCCCTTGTGTGGATGTTTTAGGCACAAACTACAAACTTGCTACCTCAAGCACACTTGCCTCACTTATCATCAGGCCTGCCTGGATGACTTGTAATCAACCTCAACATTTGACCTCACCTTGTCAAAGTGGCATGCCTTTAAATCAAAGACCAGACACTGAAATAAACAAACAAGACATGACGTCACCAGCTAACTTAAACTCCATTCAACAACAACCAGAACAACAACAACAACAACAGAATCTTGCAGACAAATGCTCCATCCTGGTCTCTTTCTTTAACAACAGCATCAAGCCCGGCTCTAGTGAAAGTTCACCCCACAAAAGCGACGACGCGTTCCCGATCAAACCATCACCAAACCGGGCAGATAAATTTGCATCGTTCTACCTCAGAAACCTCATGCAACAGTCTCCAGATCAGCGTTTGAGTAGCGTCCCTGTAAGTTCTAGCTCGTACGTCATCGCAGATGCCAGTAACTCAACTCAAGGCACTGAGCATGCCCCTGTTTACCTCCACCCAGCCTTTCAGCTACCTCGCTCATCTACCTCCAGTATCAAGACAGCTAAAAGTACCTCACATCATTCTTTAATCTCCTCTCCACCTCTGGGCGATTCTTGCCTGCCACGGCTACCTCGACAAAGCAATGCAAAGAAAACTCTCCCTCTAACCTCACCAATGAAACAGTCTCAGACAGTATACAATCTCAGCAAACAATATAACAACATCAGCAATCAATATTTCAACATCGGCAACACCGGCAGCAACATCAACAGCAGCTACGTAATCATAGATGACAGCGAGAACACAGGTGAAGTTCACTTACTAGATCTGTCAATGAAAAATAAACATTGCGGAAGTCTGACGTCATCTTCTCGACCTAGTGTGACCTCTTTTCCTGGAAAATCACCGATACTAACAGCTCTCGTGGAGAAATCTCAGAGCAGCATGCAAGCCATATCTCTAACAGGTATGAACAATTCGACCCTTGATTCTGAAGACCCAGACTGTTGTATCAGTCTGCCAAGCCCAGAATCAGTAGTGGCACTGTCGCGATCCTTTTCAGAGTCGTACGACTGCTTCTCGACATTTACAGAAAAACCACATTCCTTTGCTGCCGTGAATCTGGCAGAGATTTTAGCGACACATGCTGTCTCTATGGTACCGGTTTCAAGTTCGCTGGTTGTGAAAGACGAGCTTGATGCATCTACCAGGCCATACGACCTAATGACGTGCAAGACGGAGAGACACAGCCATTGTTCGGACACTGACAGCAGGTCAGTAGCATGTCTTGTTGTTGTTCATGTCTCTGTGTGTCGTAAGACCACTCAACCTTCATTTCAAACAAAGTGAAAGCATCTCTGAAACCATGTACAACATGAAAGCATCACTCACAACCTATAAAACAACATGAAATAATCTCTGACACCCTGTAACACAACATGAAAGCATCTCTGACGCCCTGTACAACAACATGAAATCATCTCTGACACCCTGTACAACAACATGAAAGCATCTCTGATACCCAGCACAACAACATAAAATAATCTCTGACACCATGTACAACAACATGAAAGCATCTCTGACACACTGTACAACAACATGAGAGCACCTCTGACACCCAGCACAACAACATGAGAGCACCTCTGACACCCTGTAACACAACATGAAAGCATCTCTGACACCCTGTACAACAACATGAGAGCATCTCTGACACACTGTACAACAACATGAGAGCATCCCTGACACCCTGTACAACAACATGAAAGCATCCCTGACACCATATACAACAACATGAGAGCATCTCTGACACCCTATACAACAACATGAGAGCATCTCTGACACCCTGTACAACAACATCCAAATTCTTCTATATTTCTTCTTTTTCACGTTCACCTGTTAAGTGTGCGTGTATACATTGTGTCGATTGTTCACGGAATATACGCCTTTCGGCCCGGCACATCCATCCTGGGCATGGATGGATTGTTGCTAAATCATTGCTGTCCTACTTTTTTTTCCGTAACTATCAATTGTTCTTGATAACGCGCGAGTACAACGGGACCTCCTGCTTTTTTCCATTTTGCGAGACATCAAATCTCACCACTCAAAGACCACTCGAGGGTAAGGCGACAAGGAAACCGCGGATACCATCATCATCATCGAGTGCTGTCTCCGCATAGAAGGCTGGCTACCATGGAGCGCCATTCCGCTCTGTCTCTTGCTTTGATGGTGGAAGTTGTCATAGGCTGTCTTGTCCATCTTTTGATGTTACTCATCCATGTTAGTCTTGGTCTGTCTCAGCCTCTATTACCTTGTATTTTCTATTCCAATTTACTTTTAGTGGGCTGCTGTGTCTCTTAACATGCCCCAAAAATTACGGATAACAAGTGAACAATTACCACATCTAACATGTAGTTATTGATCATCTAACATGTAGTTATTGATCATCTAACATGTAGTTATAGATAATTGTGCTTCACCGTTTGTTGTCGTTGTCCTTGTATTCTGAAGAAGGCCACAGGCCGAAACGTCAGTATTGTGTTGTGTTCCTTCCTTGTAAAGCTGTCATCATACCTTGGAGTGTCTAACACACCCCACCACTGGCTCCTCCACCACTGCCTGCGGTGGGATTTGAACCTGGGACTTCCTGTTCAGTGGCCGACATCTTACCTCAAGACCACCCAATTCCCTGCTTCTATAGTTTATATCTGTTTGTCCCAGTCGTTAAGCCGTACATTAAAAGGTAACGGTAAAGTACGAAACTTCAATGGGCGTCTCAGTACCCGGGTTTTCACCCATATGTGCTCGGCCGCCTATCTAGAAGTATTCGGAGACTTCTGGATAGTGTCGCTTTAAGCATCGAAACTCATGATGCGAGGCGGCATTACTCACCTTCCCAGAGTACCCATTTCTGCCAGCGACTGGGTCGACCGCGGGTTTTTTTTTGTCCACTACTCACACTGCTTCCAGCGGGAATCGAACACGGATTGTCCTAACGTCGATAGCCTTAGTCGAGTGGTTTTCCCAGCTAGGCTACCGAGGCCCCCTGGCCGTATATTATCTAATTGATATCCTTCTGTTCATTTTGATAATTAGTAATTGTTTGAGAAGTGAGTTTTGTATAGTAAGTTTCTACGATCGGGTGCCTCGGTAGTCTAGTTGGGAAAACCACCTGACTAGACTATCGATGTTCGGACAACCCGTGTTCGATTCCCGCTGGGAGCAGTGGGAGTTGTACTCGTGGTTGGATAAAAAATTTTAAAAAATACCCCCCACAGTCGACCCAGCCGTTGGCAGAAATGGGTACCAGGGTATTATCCTGGGAAGGTGAGGAATGTCGCCTGGCATCGTGAGTTTCAATGCTTGAAGCGACACTATCCAGAAATCTCCGAACATTTCTGGATAGGCGGCCGAGCACATATGGGTGGAAACTCGCGTGCTAAGACACCGGTTCAAGTCTCGTACTTTACTTTTACCTTTAGTTTCTACGATTGCTATTGGTGTAAGATTTATACATTTATTTATCTGCATTCTGTATCTCTTACGGTTATGATTACTGCAGCAGTACGTTTCCTTCTACAAACAGTTTCTTTACATCCATAATTACTGAGGTATTGGTTTTCAACTGTAAAGTTTACACTTTAACATAACATTTGGTAACAGGCAGATAGTAATGTGTTGTTGACATTTGGGAACAGACAAAGAGTAATGTCTTGTTAACATTTGGGAACAGAGTAGTGTGTTATTGTCATTTGGGAAACTGACAGAGTAATATGTTGTTGTCATTTGGGAAACTGACAGAGTAATATGTGGTTGTCATTTGGGAAACTGACAGAGTAATATCTTGTTGACATTTGGGAACAGACAAAGAGTAATGTCTTGTTAACATTTGGGAACAGGCAGATAGTAATGTGTTGTTAACATTTGGGAAGAGACAAAGAGTAATGTCTTGTTGACTTTTGGGAACAGAGTAATGCGTTATTGTCATTTGGGAAAATGACAGAGTAATGTGTTGTTGACATTTGGGAAAATGACAGAGTAATGTGTTGTTGACATTTGGGAACAGACAAAGAGTAATGTTTTGTTGACATTTGGGAACAGGCAGAGAGTAATGTGTTGTTGACATTTGGGAACAGACAAAGAGTAATGTGTTATTAACATTAGAGAAAAGACAGAGTAATGTGTTATTGACATTTGAGAAAAGACAGAATAATGTGCTATTAACATTTGTGAAAAGACAGAGTAATGTGTTATTAACATTTGTGAAAAGACAGAGTAATGTGTTATTAACATTTGTGAAAAGACAGAGTAATATGTTATTAACATTTGTGAAAAGACAGAGTAATCTGTTATTAACATTTGTGAAAAGACAGAGTAATATGTTATTAACATTTGTGAAAAGACAGAGTAATATGTTATTAACATTTGTGAAAAGACAGAGTAATATGTTATTAACATTTGTGAAAAGACAGAGTAATGTGTTATTAACATTTGGGAAAAGACAGAGTAATATGTTATTAACATTTGTGAAAAGACAGAGTAATGTGTTATTAACATTTGTGAAAAGACAGAGTAATGTGTTGCAGTAGTAAGTAAAGTCGCTGATGTTAGTCAAGAGGATGCAAATAATCAATTACAAATGTAGGTTGAAAAAGGGGGTACTGGTGTCGCAAGACAGTAGCGGTTAGCAGCTAACTGGTCTACAAGGACAACAGACCCACTTGGATCCCGATCGACGTCTTATTGTTTCATTCAGTTATAAATGTGTACCAGCTTTCTTTTTCTGCAAAACAAAAAAGACACGGTAGAGCTCATCGTATTTACTAAGAAAAAATGTTTTCATCGTCAAGGGAATCAATAGCATCGGCACTAAACGTCATAGAACTTGACGGGGTAGATATAGTTTCTCTTTCCTTTACATTGATGGATGACATAACAGAACGATTTACAACGTTACAGCCAAAAATCCTTCAACGTGATAACACATATGAAAACTAACACGTATAAAGTGATACAGAATAGAATTAAAAATAATATCATTATCAAATTTAAGAAATATTTAACTTATTGTGTAAATAATTTCATCAATTGCAGTTTTGTACTTGTTGGTCAACACTTCCTGAACAAATTCTGAAAATGAGAGTTCGCAAAAGTCGCCAATATTTGTCACTGCTCTCATTCATTATATGCTGTAGCATTATGAAGAAGGGGGAGATGAACGTAGAAGAAGAAAATAAAGAGGAATGAAAAAGAAAGCCAAATAAATAATATTAGAGAAAGTATTCAGAGCGAAAGAAGAAGAAATGGAAACATATGAGTAAGGTGGAGAAAAAAAATAGATACCGGAGAAAGCTGAAGGAACACGAAGGTAGAAGAACATTAAAAGTATGAAAGGAAGATTATGACAAAGAAATAAAATAAGATGGAAGAAAAGTGCAGGAAAAATACATTTAAGAAGAAAAATGAAAGATTTTGAGACTGGTTTCAAAAAGAAAGAATAACAAAAATACAATTTTAGAAGTTGAAGAGGAATCAGAAGTGTGATTATAAGAAGTAGACGTTGGGAATAGGGAGGGAATTAAATAGAAGACGGAAAGAACATGTAGTAGAAGAGGAGGAAGAAAGTGCAGGACATAATTTTAAAGTTAGGGAAGAAAAATAAAATGCAGACGCTAGGAAGAAAAAAGAACAGAGCTAGAGAAAGATGGAGAAGAGACATAATAAGAGAGTAGAAAAAAGGGAAATTAGAATAGAAAAGAAACGGCATAGGAGAAGAAGATGAAGCAGGGGAGGTTGAATGTATGGAAGATTGCAAATAAAAGAAAGAGCACAGTAGTTTTTTATTGAAACTTTAGTTGCTTTCCTCATTAGTGTCTTCCCAGGAAGATAAAAATGCGCGTTCGATGATGCACTAAAAGTGATTAGAAGAAGCTATATCGTAACTCAAAACAGAAGTAATGGTTATATCGAAGAAACAATCATCACCATCATGCAGCATAAAAATAGACGAGACAAACCTGAAACAAGTGCAACGTTTCAAATACTTGGGCACAATAATTACATCAGATGGGAGATGCACCACAGAAATAAAAAGCAGAATAGCTCAAGCCAAAATAGCATTTCAGAAAATGAAAAATATCTTATGCAACAAATCTATGTCAATAAAAAATGAGAAAGAGAGTTCATCGGTGCTATTTAGAACCAATTCTGACCTATGGAAGCGAATCATGGACAGTAGACAAACAAATGAAAAGACGATTAGAGGCTACAGAGATGGGATTTCTCAGAAGAATGTTGAAAGTTCCCTGGACAGATAAGACCAATGAGGAAGTTCTCAAAGAGGCCAACACAAAAAGGGAGCTCTTAAAAAACATCAGAAAGAAGCAATCAACATTTTTCGGGCACATCATGAGAAGAGGAAAGTTGGAATACTTGGTTACAACTGGCAAAATAAAAGGAAAGAGAGATCGCGGAAGACAAAGAGAGAAAATACTGGATAGCTTGATGTCATGGCATGGAAAACAGTCAACAACAGAACTGGTACGATGCACTGTAGATAGAAGATTGTGGAGGGACATGATCGCCTACGCCAATCGGCAGGGAACATGATGATGATGATATCGTAACACTCACAAGCTTTTGTGGTTAAAACTTGAATATTACATCTCCCGAAACTCTCAGGCTTTCCATTTGGGATTTTTGTTACGAGCATTAACTATTAAAAATATCATTCGCAGATAAATTTTTACTTAACTAACAGATGTGCGTTTAGTGTCTGGTGTCAGGAATTGAAACCACTTCCATTAAATTATCAAATTTAACAATGAGGGGAATGCACTAGGATCAGGACGTCTTGGTCAATAAAAACTACACAATTTACAAGATTGGAACTAAATTATCACTTTGACATGAAAACTAGCAGCTGTGAGAGATGTAAACGTAACCGAGAAGGAAGAAGATAATAAAGAGAAATAAGATAACAGGGGGGAAAGTTGGAAGTAGAAGAGGTAGAAGAAGAAAGAAGTAAAATGTGAGGAAGAATTTTAAATGAGAGAGGAAAAAGAAGAAAAAGCGTTGAGGAGTGTGCAGAAGTAGAAGAAGAAGACAGGTAGAGAAAAGGAAAAAAGTAAAATGTGAGGAAGAATATTAAATGAGAGTAAAATAAGAAGAAGAAGAATAAGAAACGTGATGGGGGTGTAGAATAACAAGAGACAGAAGGAATAGATGGAGGAAAGTACAACATTGCTTCATAGTAAAAAAAAAAAAAAGTAAAGTGCCCCCGTCACGCCAAGTGGCGTATAAAGAATATGGTGTTGTGACCATACAATTTACTTCGGCACATGATTTTTGGGGTCATGTGGTCGGTATTACGCCCGTGCCGCTTTACTTTCCCAAAAAAAAATCCGGTACCCATTAAAGGCTGGGTGAACTGGAAGCCGTCAGTTGGGATCGAACTCTTATCCTTTGTAGTCCAGTTCACTAACCACTGAGCTATCGCGGCTCCCTAACATTGCTTCATAAAGAAATAGAAAAGATAGAGAAACAGAAAGAAGATATAGGTTTTCAGACTAGAATGATGGTGATGATATTGAATATTGTATTAGATTAACATTGCACGAAAATATTCGCTATTCATAACGTATAGCAGGTTTGCTGGGTGGTGAACACCTTCAAAGCTTCATCAGGGCTTGATATAAAATGTTCTCAGTTTGATGGCAGATTAAGGAAAATGTTTTCTGAAAATAAACAGCAAAACGCGTGTCAATAGAGCGCACTGACATAATAACGGTGACCTGTGTATGTCCTAACGTCTCGGATAAGTCTGCTGGGGAGGAAACTATCTAGCACAACGGTTCTTAAATTGATGATACCCAAGAACCACAGCCAACTTTAGATTTACTAAGGCCTGCGGCAGAAAATGGAAATGGAAAAACCACCCAACCAGCATGACGGTATCAGCTATAAGAGCTATAGACGGATGGCGTCACTCTACCCACAATGACCTCTGCTCGTAAAGCTGAGAACGTCTTTAGTTGGGATTTTCCGAGATTTTCCTGTTAGCCTGTGGGCCTTTGTAGATCTATGGATAGTTATGCCTAGACCCGACATACCGATTAGGTGTTGTGGCAATAGTGTTGGCTTTAAAATGTATTCCCCTCATAAGCAGTAGGTGTTGTGGCAATAGTGTTGGCTTTAAAATGTATTCCCCTCATAAGCAGTAGGTGTTGTGGCAATAGTGTTGGCTTTAAAATGTATTCCCCTCATAAGCAGTAGGTGTTGTGGCAATAGTGTTGGCTTTAAAATGTATTCCCCTCATAAGCAGTAGGTGTTGTGGCAATAGTGTTGGCTTTAAAATGTATTCCCCTCATAAGCAGTAGGTGTCTGAAAAAACGTTTAGAGCGATTGCGTGTGTGTAGCTTTTCTTCTAGTGGTCAACACCCTCCCGGTCTTACGAGATAGCGTACTTAATCCTTTCGGAGACGGACAACAATAACAAAAGGATAGTTTTCAAATTGAGATTATAACAGAATCGTTCATAGCATAAGTCATTAATATATTACCTTCATGGGATAGATTAATAATTAATGATGCCAGCAACATATTGGAATCTATTTCTTGCATTATACAATTGCGGAGACAGAAAATAATATGCTGCACTCATCTCATGTGAATGGAAAACTAAACCAGTCACATACCGATACATTAATTATAAATATAAGCTTTCAGCACACATGATATCACGTATGATCGTCTTCATTGTAATCATCATCAGGTCGCGTGATCTTTTTGAGAATGTTGCATTTATTACAGCCCGTCTGAAAGAATAGCTGTCTCTAACCAGATCTCCCACAGAAAGTTGCTTTCACCACAACCCGTCTGAAAGAATATCTGTCTCTAGCCAGATCTCCCACCGAACGTTGCTTTCACCACAGCCCGTTTGAAAGAATCTCTGCGTCTAGAGAGCCAGATCTTCCACAGAACGTTGCTTTAACCACAGCCCGTCTGAAAGAATCTCTGTCTCTAGCCAGATCTCCAACAGAACGTTGCACTCACCACAGCCAGTCTGAAAGAAGCTCTGTCTCTAGCCAGATCTCCCACAGAACGTCGCATTCACCACAGTCCTTTAGAAAGAATCTCTATCTCTAGCCAGATCCCCCAGAGAACGTCGCATTCACCACAGTCCGTTAGAAAGAATCTCTATCTCTAGCCAGATCTCCCACAGAACGTCGCATTCACCACAGTCCTTTAGAAAGAATCTCTGTCTCTAGCCAGATCTCCCACAGAACGTCGCATTCACCACAGTCCTTTAGAAAGAATCTCTATCTCTAGCCAGATCTCCCACAGAACGTCGCATTCACCACAGTCCTTTAGAAAGAATCTCTGTCTCTAGCCAGATCTCCCACAGAACGTCGCATTCACCACAGTCCTTTAGAAAGAATCTCTGTCTCTAGCCAGATCTCCCACAGAACGTCGCATTCACCACAGTCCTTTAGAAAGAATCTCTGTTTCTAGCCAGATCTCCCACAGAACGTCGCATTCACCACAGTCCTTTAGAAAGAATCTCTGTCTCTAGCCAGATCTCCCACAGAACGTCGCATTCACCACAGTCCTTTAGAAAGAATCTCTATCTCTAGCCAGATCTCCCACAGAACGTCGCATTCACCACAGTCCTTTAGAAAGAATCTCTGTCTCTAGCCAGATCTCCTACATCTTCTGTTTTCACGTTCAATGTCTTCTTGATATCTTGAAACCACTTTCTCCTTGACCAGCCTCTGGTGCGTCGTCTCGGAACCATGCCTTCCATTATTGTTCTTTCCCGCGCACTGTGCATTTTGATGTGGCCGTACTATTTTAATTTCCTCTGTAAGATGTTGTTAATAATTCACATTTTATTTCAATATTAGTTCATTTAATATGTCTTCATTGTTCTTTTTTATTGCTGATTATTACATAATCCCACATATTCATATTTTGTTACAATTTCGAGTTCTTCGTTGTCAATACTGATTTTGGTTGGTATTTTGCTTTGTGGTGGACACTATCTTCGTGTTCAATATATTTAAATGGAAGTTTTGCTTTTCGCTGTTTTTTTAACACATTATTCATTATAGAATATCAGGAAATTTAAAGTGAAGTTTGATTGTGTTAATTGAAACGTGTCAATATATTTAGTGTAACATGGTGTCAATGTCTTTAATGAGGTATTTAAATCTCTTTAGTGTATGTAATATGTCAATGTCTATAGTGTAACATGTCAATATCTTTGGTGTAACGTGTCAATGTCTCTCGTGTAATATGTCAATGTCTTTAGCAATAGTTATAGTTGTAGTTAGTCGAAAGCCTCGGTATCACTGCAAACGAATTAAAATGCATAATTCCTCAACTGCCCGTGCCAGTGGAATCATCCGAATTAACATCTCATCTCATTGAGGGGTCAAAAAAAAAGAAAGGCAGCTGCAGTTCCCATCATAGCTGCCACAGCCCACGTCAAAAGATATCGAACGTAGCCGCACCGAATGTGAACATAACCGATTTGTCCTTCATCATGCGATATCACCATTCATCGTAAACAATTGTAATATCGAAACACAATCCAGATGAAAAACACAGCTCACGGTGTACACGGAGAACTAAACTCAGTAGCTCCGGCAGCAAATCGGACTTGGAATATAAGGAAACTGCAACACGGAACACTTTTCAGACAGAGCCTCAACGGTTCCTGCCACATATCCGCCATATTGACCGGAAGTCCAATGTCTTTAGTGTATCATGTCAATGTTGTTAGTGTGAAGTGTCAGTGTCTTTAGTGTAATATGTCAATGTCATTACAGTAACAATTCATACAATGTCTATAGTATAATATGTCAATAGTTATAGAGTAATATGTCAATGTCTATAATATAATATGTCAATGTCCATAGTGTAATATGTCGATGTCTTTAGTGTAACTCATCAGAGTGTCTCTAGTGCGGCATGTCAGTGTTTATAATGAGATAAGTAGCTTCCACCTTTGCTCTTTGATCAACCTCTTCTGTTGTCGCGTATAGTCTTTCTAGCATTCCGCATATTCTTTTTTTTTCCTCTGGAACATTTAAATTGTGGATGAATCCATATTATTATTGGTAAACATCCATCTTGTCAAATCAAAGCTTGTCAAATTATGTGACAAATGCCACCACTGATGCCAAACAAGGAAATAACACTAGAGGCAAAAACGGGCACTCTGCAACATAAACTTCGTTCCAATTTTGTCCTACCATTGCCAGAACTGGTTAGTGAACTGGACTGCAAAAAAAAAGAGGTAGGGTTCGATCCCAACCGATGGCTTCCGGTTCACCCAGTCTATAATGGGTACCGGATTGTTTTTCTGGGAAAGTAAAGCGGCACGGACGTAATACCGACCACATTATCCCAAAAATCATGTGCCGAAGGTCTGTAAAATATATGGTAAAACTAACAAGGTCTGTAAAATATATGGTCACTAACACAATATTCCTAATACGCCACTTGGCGTGACGGGGGTACTTTACTTTTTTTTTTTTTTTTTTTTTTTGTCAGAACTGGACCCTGGACTTAAGAACAATACAAAAAAAAAATCACTTCCGAAATGAAATGAAAGACAGGAAACAGCTTGAGAGATAAGTTAAGAAATGATGAACTGAAAAAAAGCTGGGAATAATTCTTGTCACTGAATGCATAAAGAAACAACAGATAAAGCGGTTTGGCCACGCAATAAGACAGAAAGACCAAAATTCTATACAACAAGTTCTCAATAAATCTTGTGAGAACACCAGACCCAAATGACGATCTCTATGTAACTAACAACAGAGGCGAATAGAAATATAAAAAAAAAAAAGATCGCAAGCTATATCTTCCCTCGACGCTGAAAGGGAAATAAAAAAAGTAAAGTGCCCCTTTCACGCCAAGTGTCGTATAGGGAATAGGGTGTTAGTGACCATATATTTTACAGACCTTCGGCACATGATTTTTGGGGCAATGTGGTCGGTATTACGCCCGTGCCGCTTTATTTCCCAAAACAAAATCCGGTACCCATTAAAGGCTGGGTGAACCCGGAAGCCGTCGGGTGGGATCGAACCCTACCTCTTGTCCTTTGTAGTCCAGTTCACTAACCACTGAGCTATCGTGGCTCCCCTGAAAGGCAAACGAGGAAGGAAAAAAGAAAAAAAGACGTAAACAGATATCAAGATAGATGATAAACCAAGACCATTGTCTTAACTTCGTGATCAACTTTATCGGTTACTGCGGCTGACACATTCAGTAATATTTTTGTTTTAAAAAAAACTTAATGATCAGGATCGACTCCCAACAGATTAAGAACCACAAAATAGGAACGTGTTGACACGCAGGATAACCCGCGGGTTTACGTTATTTTGCTACATTACGAAAGTTATCTGCCGGCTCGAAGGAGAGGCAACACAGGCAACCTGCTCAGTTGTATAAGAGTTCTTGTCGAACCTGTCGGCGGCACTTTTATGAATGAGATGTCAGTGTGACTTTGTGGATGACTGTTGATGAAAACAACACGAGCATGTTGCAGCAACCTAGAACTAGGTCATTCAATGCCAAAGCAAATATATTTGGAAGTATGACTATAGTGTGGTATGCTATGTTAGGATAATCACCACTGCACACAGGAGTAACCCATAGGTGCTCCGATTTCCCCCTCTCAATATCGAGAATCTCCGACGATAACCCTGACCTTCGTGCATGGACTCCGTAGCACGGTCTAAGATCCATTGGTGTGTGTAGATTGTTTGTTGACAATTTTGTCCGACCAGCGGCCATATTTGGCCTACACTTTCTTCTTTTCTTTATAGCTGCCATTGGTTCTTTAACATGCACGTGTGCACAATAAACTGCCTGTTTTTCTCGTTATCCGAGAGAGCTGGCCACTGGATCTTCGTACCCAGAGAGAGCTGGACATCGGATCTCAATACCCAGAGAGAGCTGGACATCGGATCTCACTACCCAGAAAGAGCTGGACATCGAATCTCACAACCCAGAGAGAGCTGAACATCGGATCTCACAACCCAGAGAGACCTGAACATCGTATCTCACCACCCAGAGAGAGCTGGACATTGGATCTCACTACCCAGAGAGAACTGGCCATTGGAAATCACCACCCAGAGAGAGCTGGACATTGGATCTCACTACCCAGAGAGAGCTAGACATCAGATCTCACTACCTATAGAGAGCTGGACATCGGATCTCACTACCCAGAGAGAGCTGGACATCGAATCTCACCACCCAGAGAGAGCTGGACATTGAATCTCACTACGCAGAGAGAGCTAGACATCAGATCTCACTACCTATAGAGAGCTGGACATCGGATCTCACTACCCAGAGAGAGCTGGACATCGAATCTCACCACCCAGAGAGAGCTGGACATTGAATCTCACTACGCAGAGAGAGCTAGACATCAGATCTCACTACCTATAGAGAGCTGGACATCGGATCTCACTACCCAGAGAGAGCTGGACATCGAATCTCACCACCCAGAGAGAGCTGGTCATTGAATCTCACTACCCAGAGAGAGCTAGACATCAGATCTCACTACCTATAGAGAGCTGGACATCGGATCTCACTACCCAGAGAGAGCTGGACATCGAATCTCACCACCCAGAGAGAGCTGGACATTGAATCTCACTACCCAGAAAGAGCTAGACATCAGATCTCACTACCTAGAGAGAGCTAGACATCGGATCTTACTACCCAGAGAGAGCTGGACATCAGATCTCACTACCCAGAGAGAGCTGGACATCAGATCTCACTACCCAGAGAGAGCTAGACATCAGATCTCACTACCTAGAGAGAGCTAGACATCAGATATCACTACCTAGAGAGAGCTAGACATCAGATCTCACTACCTAGAGAGAGCTAGACATCAGATCTCACTACCTAGAGAGAGCTAGACATCAGATCTCACTACCTAGAGAGAGCTAGACATCAGATCTCACTACCTAGAGAGAGCTAGACATCGGATCTTACTACCTAGAGAGAGCTAGACATCAGATCTCACTACCCAGAGAGAGCTAGACATCAGATCTCACTACCTAGAGAGAGCTAGACATCAGATCTCACTACCCAGAGAGAGCTAGACATCAGATCTCACTACCCAGAGAGAGCTAGACATCAGATCTCACTACCCAGAGACCAGAGGAGGGTAAAGCCACGAAGAAACCACGGATTCAATTTTCTTTATTTTTGACAAATGTTCCCACTGATAGAACCGAGCCCGGGACCTTCCTGTCCAGGGGCCTCTTGACTACTCATCTCCCTAAAGAGTGTATGTGTAAACATACATGCGTATTCATTACGTAACCATTTTTTAAAAATTGTACAACATCAAAATTAGTGTTACAGCTTATCGTGAATTCGAATGTATAACATCAAAATTAGTGTTACAGCATGTCATGAATTAGAATGTATAACATCAAAATTAGTGTTACATCATATCATGAATTAGAATGTATAACATCAAAATCAGTGTTACAGCATATCATGAATTAGAATGTATAACATTAACAATTTCAGTTAGTCAGTTACTTGGTTTCTCTGGGGCCGAAGACAGAACATAGAACAGAAATGATAATTTTCAATATCTTTAACGTCAAGTATGAACGTGTTCATTAAAGCAGATTGGTGTCTTTAACGTCAAGTATGAACGTGTTCATTAACGCAGATATGTATCTTTAACGTCAAGTATGAGCGTGTTCATTATAGCAGATTTATATATTTAACATCAAGTATGAATGTGTTTAATATAGCAGATCTGTGTCTTTAACGTCGAGTATGAGCGTGTTCATTTTAGCAGATATGTGTCTTTAACGTCGAGTTTGAGCGTGTTCATTATAGCAGATATGTGTCTTTAACGTCGAGTATGAGCGTGTTCATTATAGCAGATATGTATGTATCTTTAACGTTGAGTATGAGCGTGTTCATTATAGCAGATCTGTGTCTTTAACGTCGAGTTTGAGCGTGTTCATTATAGCAGATATGTGTCTTTAACGTCGAAAATGAGCGTGTTCAGTATAGCAGATATGTATGTATCTTTAACGTCGAGTATGAGCGTGTTCATTATAGCAGATATGTATGTATCTTTAACGTCGAGTATGAGCGTGTTCATTATAGCAGATATGTATCTTTAACGTCGAGTATGAGCGTGTTCATTGTAGCAGATATGTGTCTTTAACGTCGAGTATGAGCGTGTTCATTGTAGCAGATATGTATCTTTAACGTCGAGTATGAGCGTGTTCATTGTAGCAGATATGTATCTTTAACGTCGAGTATGAGCGTGTTCATTATAGCAGATATGTATCTTTAACTTCAAGTATGAATGTGTTTAATATAGAAGTAAAGTGGAGCCGATGGTTACGTGGATTGGACCTGCCATTTTATATACATATTCTCGCTCCGTGGACACAAGTCTATTTCACTGTTTGATATTTTAAATTTGGATCTAATGTTTTTAGTAACTCTCTTTTTGTGTGTGTTTGCCTATTTGAGAATATCCTTTTTGATTTATTTTAGTAAATCTGTCAGTCATGGTTAACTGTAGTAGCCTCTGTCAGTCATAGTTAACTGTAGTAGTCTCTGTCAGTCATAGTTAACTGTAGTAGTCTCCTTCAGTCATAGTTAAATATAGTTGCCTCTGTCAGTCATAGTTAACTGTAGTAGCCTCTATCAGTCATAGTTGACTGTAGTATCCTCCGTTAGTCATAGTTTACTGTAGTATCCTTTGTCAATCATAGATAATTGTAGTAGCCTCTGTCAGTCTTAGTTAACTTTAGTAGTCTTCATCAGTCATAGTTAACTGTAGTAGCCTCCGTCAGTCATAGTTAACTGTAGTAGCCTCCGTCAGTCATAGATAACTGTAGTAGACTCCGTCGGTCATAGATAACTGTAGTAGCCTCTGTCAGTCATAGTTACTGTAGTAGTCTCCGTCAGTCATAGACAACTGTAATAGCCTCTGTCAGTCATAGTTAACTGTAGTAGCCTCTGTCAGTCATAGTTAACTGTAGTAGCCTCTGTCAGTCATTGTTAACCGTAGTAGCCTCCGTCAGTCATAGTTAACTGTAGTAGCCTCCGTTAGTCATAGTTAACTGTAGTAGACTATGTCAATCATAGTTAACTGTAGTAGTCTCTGTTAGTCGTATTTAACTGTAGTAGTCTCCGTCAATCATAATTAACTGTAGTAGACTATGTTAGTCAAAGTTAACTGTAGTAGTCACTGTCATTCATAGTTAACTGTAGTAGCCTCTGTCAGTCATAGTTAACTGTAGTAGTCTCTGTCATTCATAGTTAACTGTAGTAGCCTCCGTCAGTCATAATTAATTGTAGTAGCCTCCGTCATTCATAGTTAACTGTAGTAGCCTCTGTCAGTCATAGTTAACTGTAGTAGTCTCTGTCATTCATAGTTAACTGTAGTAGTCTCTGTCAATCATATTTAACTGTAGTAGCCTTTGTCATTCATAGTTAACTGTAGTAGCCTCTATCAGTAATAGTTAACTGTAGTAGTCTTTGTCATTCATAGTTAACTGTAGTAGCCTCTGTAAGTCATAGTTAACTGTAGTAGTCTCTGTCATTCATAGTTAACTCTAGTAGCCTCTGTCAGTCATAGTTAACTGTAGTAGTCTCTGTCATTCATAGTTAACTGTAGTAGCCTCCGTCAGTCATAATTAATTGTAGTAGCCTCCGTCATTCATAGTTAACTGTAGTAGCCTCTGTCAGTCATAGTTAACTGTAGTAGTCTCTGTCAATCATTGTTATTGTTATTGGTTATGGAAGGCCTCGGTATCACTGCAAACGAATTAAAATCCATAATTGCTCAACCGCCCGTGCCAGTGGAATCATCCGAATTAATAACACATCTCCCAAACAAAGAAAGGTAACTGTAGTCCCCATCGTTGCAGTCTCAGCACACGCCAAAAGACATAAGGCGAAATCGCGCAGAAAGTGAACACAGCCAACTGTTCCCCGTCTTACGATATCATCATTCATCGTAAACAAGCGGAATATCGAAACAGGATAAAAACGGATGAGACACACAGTGTCAATCATATTTAACTGTAGTAGCATCCGTCAGTCATAATTAACTGTAGTAGACGATGTTAGTCAAAGTTAACTGCAGTAGCCTCCGTCAGTCATAATTAATTGTAGTAGCATCTGTCATTCGTAGTTAACTGTAGTAGCCTCTGTCAGTCATAGTTAACTGTAGTAGCCTCTGTCAGTCATAGTTAACTGTAGTAGCCTCAGTCAGTCATAGTTAACTGTAGTAGCCTCCGTCATTCATAGTTAACTGTAGTAGCCTTTGTCAGTCATAGTTAACTGTAGTAGCCTCCGTCAGTCATAGTTAACTGTAGTAGCCTCCGTCAGTCATAATTAATTGTAGTAGTCTCTGTCAGTCATAGATAACTGTAGTAGCATCTGTCAGTCATAGTTAACTATAGTAGTCTTGGTCAGTTATAGATAACTGTAGTAGCCTCAGTCAGTCATAGTTAACTGTAGTAGTCTTGGTCAGTTATAGATAACTGTAGTAGCATCCGTCAGTCATAGTTAACTGTAGTAGTCTTGGTCAGTTATAGATAACTGTAGTAGCATCCGTCAGTCATAGTTAACTGTAGTAGTCTTGGTCAGTTATAGATAACTGTAGTAGCCTCCGTTAGTCATATTTAACTGCAGTAGCATCCGTCAGTCATTGTTAACTGTAGTAGTCTTTGTCAGTTATAGATAACCGTTGTAGCCTCTGTCAGTCAAAGTTTACTGTAGTAGCCTCCGTCAGTCATAGTTAAATGTAGTAGCCTCCGTCAGTCATAGTTAAATGTAGTAGCCTCTGTCAGTCATAGTTAACTGTAGTAGCCTCTGTCAGTCATAGTTAACTGTAGTAGCCTCTGTCAGTCATAGTTAACTGTAGTAGCCTCTGTCAGTCATAGTTAACTGTAGTAGCCTCTGTCAGTCATAGTTAACTGTAGTAGCCTCTGTCAGTCATAGTTAACTGTAGTAGCCTCTGTCAGTCATAGTTAACTATGAACTTTGCAGCGCCCAAAGGAAATCGTTTTTTTTTCTTTTTCTATGAATCTGTCCTCTTCTTCCTTGAGTTGGAGCTTTAGAGATCTTTTTTGGCTGTCCACAGAACTCTCATCATTCTTTAGAGAAATCCTATCTCGGGTGTCTCTAATCGTCCTTTCATTTGTCTGTCTACTGCACAAGTAATGAGATATATACACGAATATGTTAAGTGTAGCATATAAGAGTTTGTATTTTCAGAATTGAATGTAATCAATATAAAATACCAATGTCTTAAAATGCAAATTTGATTATGTTAATTACAAAAAAATCAGAGTCTTAAATATCAAGTAAAAGGTGTTCAATGCAGACACGAATATCTTCATTAGTAAATTAAAAAAATAAATAAATAAAGAACCCGTCATGACATGTGACGCATAGGGAATAAGTTGTTAGTGAACATAATTTTTATAGACTTTCGGAACATGATTTTTGGGGTAATGTGGTCGGTATTACACGTCCGTGTCACTTTACTTTTCCAGAAAAAAATTCGGTAAGGCTGGGTGAACCGGAAGCCGTCGATCAGGATGGAACCCGACATCTAAAATTTACAAACGAGCATATCCTATATCAGTATGAGCTTGGTCAATATAAGAGATTAGAGTGTCTCAATAGCAGTGCATGGCTTAGATGGTAGTTTACAGAACAATTCTATGTTAATGCACACACTAGAGAGATATTTTATCAGCTTTGGAGTATGGGATACCAACAGTAGCAACTGCCTCAAATTCCAGCTTTGAAATCTTAGACCCAACTCAAAACCAGGCTGAGAGAATTATCACAAGCGCAGTGCGATCAACACATTTCAATTATTCATTCTAGTTGGATCTGACATCACGGCACACCGGGAAAAACCAGAAGCTCGCAGGTTTTCCTCAACAGATGTAGAACGATCTTAGAGATGGCTGACACCAAACTGGACTTTTTGATTAGTGATCAAGCAAATAATTGTGGAAGCAGACCATCACTATCTCTCTCTCTCTCTCTCTCTCTCTCTCTCTCTCTCTCTCTCTCACTTACTCACTCACCCTGCTCCCCACGTTCTCTCTCTCTGTTACAAAACACTCTGTTACAAAACACTCTGCACATACACACACAAATCTACAAGGCAGCCGTGTTCTTTGCGATATAATTTATAACACCGACATAGCCTTGTTATAATAGTAAAATAAATTAAAAGGCTGCAATATAGTTCTTGAGAAGCTGTTTTAGCTAATAAACAATCTGTGTGAAGTACGTGTAAATGATGATTTCCCTTTTTACAGACTGTATGAAGCAGGTACTCGTTAATCCTTGGCAGTTTCTACAATTCTCGGCCCAGCAGGTTCTCGTTAATCCTCGGCAGTTTCTACCATTTACTGACCAGTAGGCCCTCATTAATCCTCGGCGGTTTCTACCATGTACTGTCCAGTAGGCCCTCATTAATCCTCGGCGGTTTCTACCATTTACTGTCCAGTAGGCCCTCATTAATCCTCGGCGGTTTCTACCATTCACTGCCCAGTAGGCCCTCATTAATCCTCGGCGGTTTCTACCATTCACTGCCCAGTAGGCCCTCATTAATCCTCGGCGGTTTCTACCATTTACTGTCCAGTAGGCCCTCATTAATCCTCGGCGGTTTCTACCATTTACTGTCCAGTAGGCCCTCATTAATCATCGGCGGTTTCTACCATTCACTGCCCAGTAGGCCCTCATTAATCCTCGGCGGTTTCTACCATTTACTGTCTAGTAGGCCCTCATTATTCCTGGGTGGTTTCTACCATTTACTGTCCAGTAGGCCCTCATTATTCCTGGGCGGTTTCTACCATTTACTGTCTAGTAGGCCCTCATTATTCCTGGGCGGTTTCTACCATTTACTGTCTAGTAGGCCCTCATTAATCCTGGGCGGTTTCTACCATTCACTGCCCAGCAGTTTTACTCACGGCTACTGCTACCATGTCAATGTAAGATCCGGCTGTAGAATAAAAATGGCATTTCCGTATTCCAAAATCACCTTCCATTCTTTTATGTGTATTTGTTGTGTAGCCTTGACTTCATTTCGTTATCTATTGTTGCAACATTCCTGACGGTTCTTTATCCTTTGTATGCTCTCTCAGGAACGTCAGCATCCTTATATTTCAAATGTATTTTACCCACACGCCACTTCCCTTTGACAAACTCACCATACACTGAATGTTCGGTGCTGCGGTCGTTGCTGCATTAACCGCTTAGTCAGATTCACGAGTGTTGTTGTAATATCAAATAATGGATGAGAGCTTACAACTCTACAGGGCGTCAGTGTTTGGTTCTTTGTCGTAACTGGATGCTCATTATTTGACGAGGAAACTGATCATCCATTTTTTCCCTGGGCCCTGAATAGGGTGTCCTAGCTTCAGACCCATACGGAAGTGTGCCCAGCGAGCAATTTTGAAATTTTAATACCTTTGTCGCTTGTGTTAACCTCCTGTTATTCCATACCCTTTGTGTTGACTCTAACTCTAAATTATTCTTTTGTTTTGGTAAGAATTATCTGGTTTGCAGTTGTAAAGTCTTTAATGACGGCAAATTCTAACTTCTGTGTAAAAGTTGTTCTTGAATTTGATAAAACATAAAGCCAAATGCGGTGGAAACTTTGTCCAGCAGGCAAATACCATTGTTTGGGTAGATTGTTCTTAAGGTATTATTTGAATCGTCCGAATCGTTGTTTCGGATTTCAAGGGTTCTTTCTCTCTTTCCTCACTTCCTCTTGTACTCATTTCCGTCGAGGGAGATACAAAGTTCTGGTTCTCGCCCTTGTTGCGGCTTCACTCATTGTCTATTGATGTTGGTGTAGTGCTTCTTTGGTGTAGTCTGTCCATCTTGCTCTGGGTCTGCATCTTGCATTTCTGCCCTCTCCTCCTAAATATATATTTTGATAGTAAGGAATCACATGTCATTATTTCTAGAATATTATTAGAACCAGAGTATTTGTTGTTTCTGTTTGTAGCTTACGATTGGTTCAATTCCCACTCTTTCTCTTATAATATCATTTCTGATTATTTATTTTCTGGTTATCCCGAGTGCTTTTCTCAGACATCTCTTCTATGTGTTGACTTAAGCTTGCTTTTATGCTTAGTCGTAAATGACCATGTTTGGCATTGGTAGTACAATGCTGGAATGAATATACTCTGTATAAGAAGTTTGTTGGTGGTAATAGGTATTGCTTTTTGTTGACGTTCAAGGGTTACTTTACCAAATGTGGCAGGTGTCTTTCAGATTCGTACATTAATGCATTCTTCAAATGAATGGACGGTTTTACCAGTAGATCTATTTTACAGGTATACATGTTACACATGGGAGCCGCGATAGCTCAGTGGTTAGTGAACTGGACTACCACGGACAAGGGGTAGGGTTCGATCCCAACCGACGGCTTCCGGGTTCACCCAGCCTTAAATGGGTACCGGATTTTGTCTGGGAAATTAAAGCAGCACGGGCGTAATACTGACCACATTACCCCAAAAATCATGTGCTGAAGGTCTGTAAAATATAGGGTCACTAACACCATATTTCCCTATACGCCACTTGGCGTGACGGGGGTACTTGACTTTACTTACATGTTACACACAAGTTTTCACTTTGCTCTTCTCCCCGTCCAACAAGACCGTGATAGACCAAGAGTTCGGTTTGTGGCAGGCGGTATCTGACCAGTTCTGTTTAAACCTCAATATTACCGGTAATTCAAATTCTGAAACAGCTGGAAAATATTGTAACACCTGGGAAAATTGAGTGACGAAGAGATGGAGGGGAGCAAAGAGAAAAGATACCAGACAGCTTAAGAGAATGGCTTGACAGAAAGTCAACAACAGAAATGATAAATAACTGTCGAGATCGAAAGTTGTGGAGAGACATGATCACCTACGCCAGCAGGCATGGTACTTGATGATGATCACCGGTAAAATAGACCTGTGGTGACCTGTCTAGTACCACTAGTAGTACAACATCACAGCGTTAATATCTCATATAAACGTGTCATATTGCAGAAATAGGAAGCCGCGATAGCTCAGTGGTTACTGAACTGGACTACAAAGGACAAGAGGTAGGGTTCGATCCCAATCGACGGCTCCGGGTTCACCCAGCCTTTAATGGGTACCGGATTTTTTTCTGGGACATTACCCCAAAAATCATGTGCCGAAGGTCTGTAAAATGTATGGTCACTAACACCATATTCCCTATACGCAACTTGGCGTGACGGGGGTACTTTACTCTTTTTTACTTTTTATATTGCAGAAATAACTTTCATCATCATGCAACTTACAAATAAACGAAACAATATAAAACAAGTGCACAACCTAAAATTCTTGAACACAATAACATTAGACGGAGGATGCACCACAGAAATTAAAAGCATAACAGCACACGCAAAGTAGCATTTCAGAAAATAAACAATATCTTGTCCAACAAGTCCATGTTAATAGAAATAAGAAAGAATATTCATCATTTTCTTATACAGCGGCAATTCTGACCTATGGAAGTAAATCATGGACAGCAGACAAACAAATAAAAAGACAGTTACAGGTCTTAGAGATTAGATTTTCAGAAGAATATTGAGAGTTCCCTGGACATATAAAAAGACCAACGAGGAAGTTATCAAGGAGTTCAACACACAGAAAAAGCTCATCAAAATATCAGAATGAAACAATCGACATTCTTCGGGCACATCGTGAGAAGAGGAAAGTTGGAATACTTGATTACACTGGCAAAAAAATATGGGAAAGAGAGATCGCGAACGAAAAAAGAGAAAAGATACTGGATAGCTTGGTGACATGGCATGGAAAACAGTCAACAACAGAATTGATACGATCCACTGGGGACGGAGAATGTTGATCAACATGATCGCCTAAGACAACCGGTACGGCACGTAATGATGATGATGATAAATGTTATTGAGTTATTTGCGGGTCATCATCATTGCACTCCGAACATGTCCATAGGTGCTCAGATCCCCTCCTCAGCAATTCCCTCAGTGTCCAGCGACTGACGACTCCAGTTCTATGTTGGTTGATAAGTCTTCTTACACGGCCACTAAGTTTCTCATTTCTGGCTGTGCCCATCTTAACTCCCATTTCCATCATCCGAAGAAATGACGTGGATCTGTGTTTGTCAAAGTCCTATGCTCTTCCCACATCTCGGAGGGCATTGATGATGTCCGCCCGATCCATTGGTTGCCCGTCCACAATGACAGCGCAGCTAGCCAACCTGTCCGCTCTTTCATTTCCCCGCACCCCCTGTATGTCCAGGGACATAGACAAAGGTGACCTTACCTATTTTGGATGTCTGCAACGACTCTACCCATTGCATGCGTACAGTGCCCGCCTCCACTTTTTTAATCATGCTCATCGAATCACTCAGTATACATGCGTGGGTGTAGTCTTGTGACTCTAACCATTTGAATGCCTTGGTCACTGTCATCGCCTCCATTGTCATGCTACTCGTGGTCATGACGTATGCACCACTGTCTTCCTGTAATAAATGTGATATATACAACCTATTCAAAATCACGTATGATTATGTTTAACGCCCGTGATATCAAATGCGGAGTCCTACATTAGTCATAACAAAGTTGGCATCTCAATTTGCCTGCCTTACATATTGGATAACCATCCAATTATCCATATGCCCATACTTGTGTACTACAATTCTACGAGAAATGCCTTTTCCTTTAACATTGCTTGTTTCCCCGTGACTGTCGCTGTTGTCGTTTTGTCCCGACCTCCGTTTGAAAGTTGTTATTAAAGCCCCAAAGATTGATTTATATGTCAGATTATTGATGTATGTACACATATAAAGATGCAGAGCAGTGATCTTAAGTAAGCACTAGATAAGATTGTCTCTTATTGGAACTACTTCTATATGTTTCAATAAAGATATAAAACGTCATCTGATTAGTCGTTCTTCTGTTGGCATGGCAACGAGGTGCTGATTTCAGAAATGTCCTGCCTAGTTCTCATACACACTGCAAGGTCCATATATGCCGTTATATAGTTGTAGTAGGTTTGGCTTGCATAAACATTTCAGCTAATTTATTAGTTACGAAAACGTTCTGAAAGAGGCCAAAGCAAAAAGAGAGCTAATCTCCGTAGTTATGAAAAAAACAATCATCATTTTTTTTTTATCATGCAATGAGAAGGGAACAGCTGGAATATATTGTGACAACTGAGAAATTTGAGGGACGAAGAGACAGAGGAAAGCAAAGAGAAAAGATACCAGTCTGCTTAAGAGAATCGCTTGGCACAAGGTCAAAAACAGAAATGATAAATAACTGTCGAGATCAAAAGTTGTGGAGAGACATGATCACCTACGCCAGCAGGCATGGTACTTGATGATGATGATAATGATGATGATGTCATCGTCATCGAGTGCCTTCTCCGCAACGAAGGTTGGCTACCATGGATCGCCATTCTACTCTGTTTCTTGCTTTGATGGTGCAGGCTGTCATAGATTGACTTGTCCATCTTTTGATGTTACTCGTCCATGTTAGTCTTGGTCTGCCTCTGCCTCTTTTACCTTGTATTTTTCCTTCCAATATTACTTTTAGTAGGCTGTTGTGTCTTTTAACATGCCCCAAAAATTTCATTTGTCTTGTCTTAATTGTATTTAGTGGTTCTCTTTTTATTTTCAGTTGTTTTAAAACTTCATCGTTTGTTATCTTTTGTTTCCATCCAATTCTATCAAATCTTCTATAAATCCACATTTCAGAGGCTTCAATTTTCTGTTCTGTTTTCTTGTCTAATGTCCATGTTTCTGCACCATATTGAGAAGATGTAACATTTTGCCATTCTTAGTTTCAGCCCTGTTGATATTTGTTTTGTTGTTAGTATATTTTTCATGGCATTAAAATTACTTTTTGCCATACCTATATTTTTGTTTATTTCAATTTTGCATTTTCCATCATTGGTTATAGGATTTTCTGCTAATAGAACAGTATCATCAGCATATCTTAGGTTATTGATTATCTTTCCATTAATGTTTAGTCCTGGTATCTCTGAGATGTTTTTAAAGATTTGCTCAGTGTATAGATTGAACAAGCTTGGTGATAGGATGCATCCTTGTCTTACTCCTCTTTTTATGTCCATGGGTGTAGAGTTCTCCTTGTTATATCTTATTATTGATGTTTGCTCCCAATACAAATTACATATTAGTCGTATGTCTGTGTCGTCTAGATTTATATCCTTTAGGCAATCACTAAGTTGGTTATGGTGTATTCTATCGAAAGCTTTGGTGTAATCTATAAAGCAGGCATATATTGGTTTGTTTACTTCTGTGTACTTTTCAATCAATGTTCTCATGCTGAATATGGCTTCTTTTGTCCCACTGTTTTTCCTGAATCCAAATTGTTGATTGAAAAAGTCTGTGTCGGTGGATGGGGCGGAGGAATCGAAAATGATCGACGGCCCAGAAGGCGAAAACAGCAAAGTGTGTGGTACACATGTGGCATATTCAGAACACGAAAGACGAATATGGCAGACCACCGTGAAAGAGATTGGAGCCTCATGACGTAACACTCCAAAGAAAGCCATGGGGATGATGTACTGATGCATTATTCACCCTAAAACTGTTAGCAAAAAAAAAAGACGACAGAACACAATCAAAATGTGTACGTAGCTTGCATAGAACAAGAGAAAGGAACAGGCAAATAATTACGGTTCTGCGGTAAAGTATGCAGTTAATGAACGCAGTGTGGTGTCAGGATACCATGTGTTCATCCGAGCATATAAGCATTCATTCGAGTAAACAACAAATAATTATGGGACATACAAACAACATGCAGAATAAGTCAACATCTACTCCACAGGTACTATATACGTGGGAAAATATAAAACCTACACAAGCATTTACGTAGACTTAACAACATAGGAACTCAAAACAGCATGAAAATCAGAACATCAACATAATGATAGATGGAAGATAATTAAAGCAAGTGGAGGAATTTAGATACCTAGGAAGTCCGCCATAGAATGCATAAAGAAACAGATAAAAATGATTTGGTCACATGATAAGGCAGAAAGATCAAAACAAAGTGATGAGCCTTTGATAAACGTTACGAAACCACAAGGCTCAATATCTATCACAAAAAGATATATGGGCTGGTGTAAGAAGCACTAGGAAAGAACAGCAGCAGACGCCAACATACGAGCTAGAAACTGCAAATTATGTCTCCACTCTACACTGAAAGACAAATCAGGAAGGAAAGAAGAAGAAGATTGTAGAATTACTATTCTTGATGCTTTTGCCTCTCTTACAACACCCTCATTACTCTTGTTAGCTGTTAGCGGTATTCTCAAGAGTCTTCTGTAGAGCCATACTTCTGTGGCTTCCATCGATTTTCTTGTCTTCTGGGTATGGTAGTTAACTCCACTGTCAAGAAAGGGAAGTAATTTATGAAAATACAAACACCAAATCTGTTAGAACTTTCCATGGGAAATAATTGTTAAATGGTTTTGTATCAAGCAATATATACAGTTACTTCCCTTTGAACATAATTTTTCACTTCGTTTTTTTTTTCCTTTATATATTTGTATATATTTGATATCAAGTAATAGCGAAGAAGTGGACATTGACACTTTTTACGAGGAGCTAGAGGCTACCATGGAACAGTGTAAACCCCAAGAAATAACTATTATATTAGGGGATTTCAATGCAAAGGTAGGAACAGCTAAAGTGCAAAATGTGACTGGGGGGCATGGCATTGGAGAGACGAATTACAGAGGGGATAGATTGATAGATTGGGCAAAGACACATGAAATGATTATAGGTAACATCTGGTTCAAACAACACCCTAGGCGACTATGGATATGGCAAAGCCAAGACAAAAAAGTACACAATCAAATTGATTTATACTGGTCCAGAGAAGATTCAGGAATGGGCTAACATCTGTTAAAACAAGGCCAGGAGCAGATTGCAATAGTGACCATGTTCCAGTAGTTGGAAAGATAAGAATAATACTGCGGAAGGCACAGAAATCACCAAGAAATATAACATTAGAACTAGATATGCTAAGAGTAGACAAACAGATGAGTGATAAGTGCAGTACGATAGTACAAAACAGATATAATGATATTGCGAAAATACAGGACATCGAGGAGCAGTGGGAAATGCTCAAACAATCGATTCAACAAACATCAAAAGAAGTAATACCAGTGACTAAAAGAATCAACAAAAAGAAATGGATGACAGAAGAAATATTACAACTAATGGAACAAAGAAGAAAACATAAGAAAGAAGAATGGACATACAAAATATTGCACAAAGAGATCCAAAACAAGTGCAGTGAAGCAAAGGAAGGATGGTTAAAACAGAAATGTGAAGAAATATAACGATATAACAATCGAATAGATAAATGCATTAGGAGAGCTGGGAGTACAAGTCATAACAAAATTACTCAATGACATATATAACGCTGGACACATACCCGAAGATCTATTAAAATATATCTTTGTAGCCATACCGAAGAAGTCAGGAGCCACTGATTGTGAAGACCATCGCACTATTAGTCTCATGAGCCATATGACTAAAATATTACTAAGAATAATCATGAGACGTGTAGTCTCGAATCGTGTAGATCAAAAGTAGAATAGCTCAGGCCAAAATAGCATTTCAGAAAATGAAAAATAGCTTATGCAACAAATCTATGTCAATAAAAATGAGAAAGAGAGTTCATCGGTGCTATATAGAACCAATTCTGACCTATGGAAGCGAATCAAGGACAGTAGACAAACAAATGAAAAGACGATTACAGGCCACAAAGATGGGATTTCTCAGAAGAATGTTGAAAGTTCCCTGGATAGATAAAAAGACCAATGAGGAAGTTCTCAAAGAGGCCAACACAAAACGGGAGCTCTTAAAAAACATCAGAAAGTATTAATCAACATTTTTCGGGCACATCATGAGAAGAGGAAAGATGGAATACTTGGTTACAACTGGCAAAATAAAAGGAAAGAGAGTTCGCGGAAAAATAGTTAACAACAGAACTGATACGATGCAAAGCATTTGACAAAGTAAAGCATGTGGAAATAATCAATATGCTGCAGAAATTAAACATTGATGGCAAGGATCTGCGAATCATAAAAAACATGTACTGGCAACAAACAGCAACTATACGAATTAACAACCAAACAGGAAAATTCCAATATATAAAGCAACGAGTCAGACAAGGCTGTGTTCTGTCACCGGATTTATTTTCACTTTACAGTGAATATATTATGAGATCAATAGTAGACAAAAAAGGAATTGAAGTCAACGGTCACAACATAAATAATTTGCGATATGCGGATGACACAGTCTTAATAGCAGAGACAGAGAATGAACTACAAGAAATGATAGACATAATAGTAAAAGAAAGCAACAAGAAAGGTCTCAGCCTGAATAGTAAGAAAACAGAAGTAATGGTTATATCAAAGAAACAATCACCACCATCATGCAGCATAAAAATAAACGAGACAAATCTGAAACAAGTGCAACGTTTCAAATACTTGGGCACAATAATAACATCAGATGGGAGATGCACCACAGAAATAAAAAGTAGAATAGCTCAGGCCAAAATAGCATTTCAGAAAATGAAAAAATATCTTATGCAACAAATCTATGTCAATAAAAATGAGAAAGAGAGTTCATCGGTGCTATATAGAACCAATTCTGACCTATGGAAGCGAATCATGGACAGTTGACAAACAAATGAAATGACGATTAGAGGCCACAGAGATGGGATTTCTCAGAAGAATATTGAAAGTTCCCTGGACAGATAAAAAGACCAATGTGGATGTTCTCAAAGAGGCCAACACAAAAAGGCAGCTCCTAAAAAACATCAGAAAGAAACAATCAACATTTTTTGGGCACATCATGAGAAGAGGAAAGATGGAATACTTGGTTACAACTGGCAAAATAAAAGGAAAGAGAGATCGCGGAAAAAACAGTTAACAACAGAACTGATACGATGCACTGCAGATAGAAGATTGTGGAGGAACATGACACCTACGCCAACCGGTATGGCACATGATGATGATGATATATTTGATATTGAAGAATTGAAGCCTTTGAAATGTGGATATACAGGAGAATTTGATGGAAAGATAAGAAAACAAACGGTGAAGTCTTAAACCAGCTAAAAATGAAAAGAGAACTACTAAATGCAATTCAAACAAGACAAGTGAGATTTTGTGGGCATGTTAAAAGATACAACAGCCTACTAAAAGTTATCTTGGAAGGGAAGATACAAGGCAAAAGAAGCAGAGGCAGACTAGTGTAGATGAGTAACATAAAAAGATGAACAAGTCAGCCTATGACAACCTGCACATCAAAGCAAGGGACAGAGCGGAATAGCGCTCCATGGTAACCAACCTTTGATGCGGAGGCGGCACTCAATGATGAAATGTATATATGTGTGTGTGTTTGTGTGTGTGTGCGCACTTTTTTTTTACAAAATCAATCTTTGCTTGAATAATTAATTATATGTATTATTACCATTTAATCTTTATCACGTTTTCCGTGGCGTGTTGCGAGTAAACATAGTGTTCTTTTTGTCTTGTGTCTCACTGGCAGTGTTTTATGCTAATCCGTGCCAATAGAATATCATCATCATCATCATCGATTGCCTTCTCCGCAACGAAGGTTGGCTACCATGGAGCGCCATTCTGCTCTGTCTCTTGCTTTGATGGTGCAGGTTGTCATAGGCTGATTTGTCCATCTTTTGATGTTACTCGTCCATGTTAGTCTTGGTCTGTCTCTGCCTCTTTTACTTTGTATTTTCCCCTCCAGGATTACTTTTAGTAGGCTGTTGTGTCTTTTAACATGGCCCAAAAATCGCATTTATATATGTATATATAATATTATATATTTATATATCAATAGAATATGCATGTGTATAATGTCTATACTTTGTCTCTCTGCCTTGATCTCTGAAGCCCGACCAGGACTAGAAGACTGTAGGTATGTTGTAAGCTCTAGTCTCGCAAAATGAATATTATTCTAGAGGGAAACTTCCGAGGCGATAATTCAGGGAATCATAGGAGGAAGAGGTATGCATTACAGCACTCAGAAAAAAATGATAAATAAACTAATTTTCAAAACAATTAAACAAATTATCGCCTCGGAAGTTTCCCTCTTTAATAATATTCATTTATTATTATTAGTCTCCAGTATAAAAAACACAACTTTAAACTACTATTCGTGCAGTTTCGTCCTATAAATGTTTGTCTGCAACACAAGTATTCAGACCTACTGGGAGATACTTGCCTTAATAGGAAAGTACAGAAATACAATTTATTCCCGAGCTGTGATAGTAACTCTATGCTATAGTCATGAGAAAACCGGCGCGTAAGACATCGTCCACGACAGCTAATTTTTAGTTAGCTGAGTGGCAGTGTTCCCCAGCATTCGGCTTCTCGTGGCAAGACACAGAGCCATGGAGTAGTGGTTCGATCCTGCTTCGAACCATATATTGTTCCTTGTTTTTTTTCTGTTGTTGTTTATTTGTCATTTTTTCTGAGTGCTGTAAAACATACCTCTTCGTCCTATGATTCCCTCTCGCAAAATGGCTTGACCATATTGTTTTCTTGGGTTTTTAAATGTCAGATACAGGTTTCAGTTGAAGCAACTTCTTAAATGTCTGATACAGATTTTAATTGAAGCAACTTCTTAAATGTCTGATACAGATTTTAATTGAAGCAACTTCTTAAATGTCTGATACAGATTTTAATTGAAGCAACTTCTTAAATGTCTGATACAGGTTTTTATTGAAGCAACTTCTTAAATGTCTGATACAGGTTTTAATTGAAGCAACTTCTTAAATGTCTGATACAGGTTTTTATTGAAGCAACTTCTTAAATGTCTGATACAGGTTTTTATTGAAGCAACTTCTTAAATGTCTGATACAGGTTTTAATTGAAGCAACTTCTTAAATGTCTGATACAGGTTTTAATTGAAGCAACTTCTTAAATGTCTGATACAGATTTTAATTGAAGCAACTTCTTAAATTTCTTATACAGGTTTTAGTTGAAGCAACTTCTTAAATGTCTGATACAGGTTTTAATTGAAGCAACTTCTTAAATGTCTGATACAGATTTTAATTGAAGCAACTTCTTAAATTTCTTATACAGGTATTAGTTGAAGCAACTTCTTAAATGTCCGATACAGATATTAGAAGCAACATCTTAAATGTATGATACAGATTTTAGTTGAAGCAACTTCTTAAATGCCTGATACAGGTTTTAGTTGAAGCAACTTCTTAAATGCGTGATACAGGTTTTAGTTGAAGCAACTTCTTAAATGTGTGATACAGGTTTTAGTTGAAGCAACTTCTTAAATGTGTGATACAGGTTTTAGTTGAAGCAACTTCTTAAATGTCTGATACAGGTTTTAGTTGAAGCAACTTCTTAAATGTCTGATACAGGTTTTAGTTGAAGCAACTTCTTAAATGTCTGATACAGGTTTTAGTTGAAGCAACTTCTTAAATGTCTGATACAGGTGTTAGTTGAAGCAACTTCTTAAATGTCTGATACAGGTTTTAGTTGAAGCAACTTCTTAAATGTCTGATACAGGTTTTAGTTGAAGCAACTTCTTAAATGTCTTATACAGGCCTTAGTTGAAGAAACTTCTTAAATGTCTGATACAGATTTTAGAAGCAATTTCTTAAATGTCTGATACAGGTTTTAGTTGAAGCAACTTCTTAAATGTCTGATATAGGTGTTAGTTGAAGCAACTTCTTAAATGTCTGATACAGGTTTTAGTTGAAGCAACTTCTTAAATGTCTGATACAGGTTTTAGTTGAAGCAACTTCTTAAATGTCTTATACAGGCCTTAGTTGAAGAAACCTCTTAAATGTCTGATACAGATTTTAGAAGCAATTTCTTAAATGTCTGATACAGGTTTTAGTTGAAGCAACTTCTTAAATGTCTGATACAGGTTTTAGTTGAAGCAACTTTTTAATTGTCATAATTTATTACAGAGACGCCCCTATAGATGCAGGCGCCCAGGGCAAGCTGAATTTCGGCTCCACTTTAATATTTCATTTATTATTTCCACTTTTTTTTTTTTTGAACGGTCCTTGATGGCGCCCCTAAACACATGGCGCGCCCTGTGCAACGGCCCGAGTTTCCGATACCTTGATCCGGCCCTAATTTCTTATGTCTAGAATAACATGAATAGCTTTTTTAAAACTTGTCTTCTCACACAGTCACGACAGTAGATCTTTCTGTCCATGCATCTTACTAAGATCAGGATCAACGTCTTGTGTTACGTTTGTAATAGCTGATTTACAGTTTAAAATATACCATTTGTAATAGCTGAATTACAATATAAAATTTACAATTTGTAATAGCTGAATTACAATATAAAATATACATTTGTAATAGCTGAATTACAACATAAAATATACCATTTGTAATAGCTGAATTACAATATAAAATATACCATTTGTAATAGCTGAATTACAATATAAAATATACCATTTGTAATAGCTGAATTACAATATAAAATATACCATTTGTAATAGCTGAATACAATATAGAATATACCATTTGTAATAGCTGAATTACAATATAAAATATACCGTTTGTAATACCTGAATTACAATATAAAATATACCATTTGTAATACCTGAATTACAATATAAAATATACCATTTGTAATAGCTGAATTACAATATAAAATATACAGTTTGTAATAGCTGAATTACAATATAAAATATACCATTTGTAATAGCTGAATTACAATATAAAATATACCATTTGTAATAGCTGAATCACAATATGAAATATATCATTTGTAATAGCTGAATTACAATATAAAATATACCGTTTGTATTTTACTGCCACTTTTATTAATTGTTGTTTTACTGGTCGCGACAGTTCACGTGTTCCTAGACTGGGATGAAAAGATATCGAGACAACGTGTGGTTGCTGCTTTATCAAGTGTACATCAAGCCTATCATCAGCTTTACACTCATTTTCTAGTATATGTCAAACGTATTCTTAGCTCTACACTGATTATCTAGTAAATGTCGAATGATCATCAGCTTTACAATAGCACCAAATGTCATTTACATGCCTATCTCTTTCAGTTGCTCTCCACTGTCTTTTCTAACATTGTATTGTCAATAATGGATATGGTGTCTTCTATCCTCAGTGTCTGTCTTTGGTATCAACTATCCTCAAAGTCTGTCTTTAGTATCAACTATCCTCAGTGTGAGATGCAGAATGGCTCAGGCAAAAGCAGCTTTCCAAAAAATGAGGAAGATACTATGCAATCCATTTTTGACAATAGAAACAAAAAAAAGAGTTCTTAAATGTTATGTAGAGCCAGTCTTAACATATGGATGCGAATCATGGACAATAGGACAACAGACAAGAATATCACTGGAGTCTGTAGAAATGTGGTTTTACAGAAGAATATTGAGAGTACCATGGACAGCTAAGAAGAGTAATGAAGATGTTCTGAGAGAGGTCAAAGCAAAAAGAGAGCTAATTTCCAATATTAGGAAGAAACAATCATCATTTTTTGGCTATGTAATGAGAAGAGAACAACTGGAATATATTGTAACAACTGGAAAAATTGAGGGACGAAGAGATAGAGGGAAGCAAAGAGAAAAAATAACAGACAGCTTAAGAGAATGGCTTGGCAGAAGGTCAACAATAGAAATGATAAATAGCTGCCGAGATCGAAAGTTGTGGAGAGACATGATCACCTACGCCAGTAGGCCCGGTACTTGATGATGATCCTCAGTGTCTGTCTTTAGTATCAACTACCCTCAGTGTCTGTCTTTAGTATCAACTATCCTCAGTGTCTGTCTTTAGTATCAACTATGCTCAGTGTCTGTCTTTAGTATCAACTACCCTCAGTGCTTATCTGTGGTATCCTCTCCCCTCAATTTTTGTCTATGGTATCTTCTCCCCTCAATGTTTGTCTATGGTATCTGCTACCTTTAGTCTTTGTCTGTGGTATCTTCTCCCTCAGTGTTTGTCTATGGTATCGTCAGTAGTGAGAAAACCGTAGAATGCTAGCCACTAGTATAGACACATGTTTATATTTTAGTGTCTGTACATTGTTTATAATGTTTTTTTTGTGTTCGTATGTTCGGTCCGGCCGGCCGGTATCGTCCCGGTGATCGGTGGCTCGTCGCTCGGTGACTCGGCTGGTATTATCGGTAATGTTAAACCTCGTGTTTAAGAGATGACGTGGCAGATTTGGTTGAATGGTCGTCTCGTGATCGGTCGGTGTGGGATCAGTGGTTGGGATTATCGTATTGTTGAGACGCGACAGGTTCGGTTGAGTGTGGTATTGTTATTTTAAATGCTGACGACCCTTGTTAGGTAAACCGCATGTTCAGGTAGGGGTGACCTCGGCATGTAACTAGGAAAAGTTTAGGGCGCCTTTGTTAGGTAAATCGCGTGTTTAAAAAAGGAGATGACGCGGCAGGTTCGGTTGGATGGTCGTGATGTGGTATTGTATTTTAAATGCTGGCGGCCTTTGTTAGGTAAACCTTGTGTTTAAGACTCGGCAGGATCGGTCTGGTGATGTGGTATTGTTATGTATTTTGTAAATCATCTAACTTTGGAAATCTAACAGTAACTTTAATAATGACGGTCTCTCTCTCTCTCTCTCTCTCTCTCTCTCTCTCCCTCCCTCTGACAAGTGAATTAACCAAGTCAAATAAAACAAATTCTTTCTATATTTAATTCCACAGCTTTTTATTAATATAGCAGAGATCAGATATTTGAAAATATATTACTGTCCAGTCGATGAATTTGGGCATCCATGGACCCCTCGAAGCTGAAATATCCATGGGGTGAGCAAACGGTAAATGATACGGTCGATAATGTTGTCTCGATGAAAAAGGTATGAGAATTCTGTTAAGCTTCGCGCCACGACACTTAAAAATTATATAATAAACACAATATAGACCATACGTGTTGCTAAACAAATCTTGCAGCATCCATGGGTTGTAGACAAATGGAACGTGTGAGTTCCGATCGATAAAGTTTAAAATATCCATGTGTCTGGGAGGTAAACCGTAGGAATCGAAATACTCACATTATCCGAGACCGTTGTAAAAGAGGGCCAATCAATGCTCACCAGTTTCGTGGGCAGGGTCGGTGTTTATGACAAAGGTTGCAGTCGCGGTTGGGTCGATACTGGGTGGTAAGTAGTTTCGTGGAAGCACACTAACAAGGAAACAACGTCGAACGAAAATATCCAACATCAAAAGGTTGTAAATCTCTCTCGTATTCATCTTATTTCTCTCAAACGGCGAAGTCTGTTAGAACCTGCCGTGTATTGGACACATCGAGTACAGAGTCCAACTCGGCGTAGACAATAACTTGTAGGGGAGTAGTTGTGGGAGCGGCAAACTTGAGTTCTGTCGACAAGGGCCCGCTTGTTACTAGCTCAAAGTGGGAGCCGTCGATTAGGCTGGAGGAGAGATCAAAACCAAATAGACAAAATCCGTCCTTGACCTCTCGATAAGCAATGTTATTCCCAGCATCTTTACCAATCAGACCCATGGCCATATTTGTACCAAAGAAAGCTCTCGCGTATTGATTTCGTTCAAAGTCCATAGTTAGAGGCTTTCCGGAAATACATTTCCCGTCGACCGTCAGGTTCATATAAGTCAAACCAAAGTGTTGAAAATTGAACTGGTTAACGGTATAAACACCATTAAAGACACTGGCTGTAATTACACCTATCACTATACGGGTTGGTGTTTGAGACAAAAATAAATTGTCTTGACTGTGGGAAAACATCCCGCTAGCGATGGAAAATGTTTTGATGGTAACCCTCTTGATCGGGTACCGAGCATTCCCGCTTAAAAGAGCCCTTTCGTGGGCCAGAGAAATCGCGGGGTTTAGCTTAGCTTTCATGACCACGAGCGCGGCGTAGGTGATAACACTCTTATAACCCACATAGCTATCATAAGCAATGATGTTGAATACATCCTTAGAGGGCGTGAGTTTGATCTTTACATCGACTCTGTTTAACATGCAACGATCCTGCACAAAGACATCAGAGTGTAAACGACTCATCATTTCAACCTCTTTACTACCCGAAGTCAAATTGCGCCATGTTTTAAAACCCTCATTTCCTTTCATATCATCGTGATGGCCCGCTGTGTCTTCGTAGAACAGAGCGGCCGTCAAGTATCCCGTTTTCGCATTCTCCCGTTGTTTAGCGTAGCCTCAAACACTGCTCTAAAAGGATAAGTATTCTCCGATGGTGTAACCAACGTGTCGTTTAGAGATACGTCGACTTGTGAAAAGAGACTGTGAAGATAATTGTTCACTGGTCCTACCTCAGCATCCGATGGTACACTTTCACCGTTGGGGTGGGTGATCATAACCCGAAGATGCAAAAACTTGATACTCCTCGCTGTTTCCCGAATGAAAAACTCGATGTGTGTGCCATGCACGGCAAGGCCGCGATCGGACGAATTTCAATGAATTGGTCAGAGTCTAGAGATGTCTGTGTGGGTGGAACGCTAAATAAATCCAAACCAGAGTGAAGACATTCACACGACTTGGGGTGAATGAAAGACATTATTCATCGAAGATATCCTTCGCCACCGACACCCTCGTCTTCGTCTTCTTATTGTGCGCCGAATGAAGGGGGAACTGTCTAGCTGTCGGTTTTATCCTCTTCGTAACGGGTTCTCCGGGTGGAGGTACATTCATAACGCGCTTTCTGCTTTGTCGTCGTCGTAAACCACTTCCTAATTGGTTGTTACCACTCAGGTGGTCTACGGCCCCGTGTATCAACCGCTAACTGGCCTCCTTAGCTCGTTCTTTGAAAGCTTCACCGACGTTTCTCCCGGCTAATGCGTCCTGTGCGACCTGCAGACCGGTCCCAAAGCCTTCTATGAGCAAGGCTTTACCCCCTGTTTTTAACCAGGGTAAAATGGCCTTCCCGATTCCCCCATAGAAACTACCGATCCCTCGACCACTCTGATTTCGACCTCCTATAAACACGGGCATTCCATCGTCCGCCTGACAGCAGTAAAAGTCTTCGTATAACTCAACATCGCAATGAAGGGGTGTGTGTCTCACCATTATACCAGATCGAGATGTTTCTTCACTCGAAAGTGTACCGTTAGCACCGATGTCCCGCTGGTGAATGTGTTGGTTTTTCCATGGTCGTTGGCTAAAAGGATTTCCATGGTGTCGAAGGAAAATCTGCTCAGGGGGGCGTAGTGAGGCTTATCGTAGATCTGAAACACCACGGTGTGATTTCTGTTGAGAACAGGCATGCTCCTGAGGAGAGGTACCATCACATCCCAGACCGGTCTGGGTGAAACGATAAAACATATTACAGAACAGAGTACGAAACATCATTATCATCAAGTACCGGGCCTACTGGTGTGGGTGATCATGTCTCTCCAAAACTTTCAATCTCGACAGTTCTTTATAATTTCTGTTGTTGACCTTCTGCCAAGCCATTCTCTTAAGCTGTCTGGTATTTTCTCTCATTTCTTCCCTCTATCTCTTGGTCTCTCAATTTTCCCAGTTGTTACAATATATTCCAGTTGTTCTCTTCTCATTACATGGCCAAAAAATTATGATTGTTTCTTCCTAATATTGGAAATTATCTCTCTTTTTGCTTTAACCTCTTTCAGAACATTTTCATTACTCTTATTAGCTGTCCATGGTATTCTCAACATTCTTCTGTAAAACCAACATTTCTACAGACTCCAATTTTCTCGTCTGTTGTCCTATTGTCCATGATTCACATCCATATGTTAAGACTGGCTCTACATAACATTTAAGAACTCTTTTTCTTGTTTCTATTGTAAAAAATGGATTGCATAGTATCTTCCTCATTGTTTTGGAAAGCTGCTTTTGCCTGAGCCATTCTGCATCTCACCTCTTTTGTACATCTTCCGTCTGAGGTTAACAAAGTTCCCAAATATTTAAATTAATTTGCCTATTTTAATATTTTTCCACTTGTCTTTATTTTGCACTGAGGTGATGTCTTTTTTTTTTGTTGTTGCCATTACTTCTTCTGCCTTTTTGCTATTAAAGACTGAGTCCTTTATTTTTGCTTTCTTTCACTATAATGTCCAACATTTCTTGTAACTCATTTTCACTCTTAGCGATTAATACTGTATCATCAGCGTAAAGTAAAAAAAAAAAAAGTAAAGTACCCCAGTCACGCCAAGTGGCGTATAGGGAAATATGGTGTTAGTGATCCTATATTTGACATAACTTCAGCTCATGATTTTTGGGTAATGTGGTCGGTATTACGCCCGCGCTGCTTTACTTTCCCAGAAAAAAAATCCGGTACCCATTTAAGGCTGTGTGAACCCGGAAGCCGTCGGTGGGGTCGAACCCTACCCCTTGTCTTTTGTAGTCCAGTTCACTAACCACTGAGCTATCGCGGCTCCCGTATCATCAGCGTACCTTAGATTATTTATATTATGACCTCCAATTGTTATTCCAGGCATGCCCCTTATGGATCTTAAAGTAATCTCACTATAAATATTAAACAAATCTGTTGACAGCACACAACCTTGTCTAACGCCCTGTTTTATTTGTTGAAAAATTCCCAGTTGGTTTCCAGTTCTTATGGCCTCTGTTTGTTACCAGTACATGTTCTTTATTATACCGATCTTTAGAGTGTTTTATCTTTATTTTGCGAAACATGAAATTGTAAGAAGACTTCGTCCACGTCAAAAGGCATAGTTTGCTGGAAAGAACAATCATGAAAAGCATGGCTCCGTGAAGACGAGACATGGGCAGTATAAGAAGAAGGCGGTTTCAAGACATCAAAGAGACATTCAACCTGACACCAGAAGACGTGGGAGATCTGGCTAGAGGCGGAGATTCTTTTCGACGGGTTGTGGTGCAAACGTTCTGTGGAAGATCAGGCTAGAGACAGAGATTCTTGCTGTCTTGCTGTGGTGCAAACGTTCTGGGGAAGATCAGGCTAGAGACAGAGATTCTTGCTGACTTGCTGTGGTGCAATGTTCTGTGGAAGATCAGGCTTGAGACAGAGATTCTTGCTGACTTGCTGTGGTGCAACGTTCTGTGGAAGATCAGGCTAGAGACAGAGATTCTTGCTGACTTGCTGTGGTGCAATGTTCTGTGGAAGATCAGGCTAGAGACAGAGATTCTTGCTCACTTGCTGTGGTGCAATGTTCTGTGGAAGATCAGGCTAGAGACAGAGATTCTTGCTGTGGTGCAACGTTCTAGAGAAGATCAGGCTAGAGACAGAGATTCTTGCTGACTTGCTGTGGTGCAACGTTCTGTGGAAGATCAGGCTTGAGACAGAGATTCTTGCTGATCTGCTGTGGTGCAACATTCTGTGGAAGATCAGGCTAGAGACAGAGATTCTTGCTGACATGCTGTGGTACAACGTTCTGTGGAAGATCAGACTAGAGACAGAGATTCTTGCTGTGGTGCAACGTTCTAGAGAAGATCAGGCTAGAGACTGAGATTCTTGCTGACTTGCTGTGGTGCAATGTTCTGTGGAAGATCAGGCTAGAGACAGAGATTCTTGCTGACTTGCTATGGTGCAATGTTCTTTGGAAGATCAGGCTAGAGATATATTCTTGCTGACTTGCTGTGGTGCAACGTTCTGTGGAAGATCAGGCTAGAGACAGAGATTCTTGCTGACTTGCTATGGTGCAATGTTCTGTGGAAGATCAGGCTTGAGACAGAGATTCTTGCTGACTTGCTGTGGTGCAATGTTCTGTGGAAGATCAGGCTAGAGACAGATTCTTGCTGTGGTGCAACGTTCTAGAGAAGATCAGGCTAGAGACAGAGATTCTTGCTGACTTGCTGTGGTGCAATGTTCTGTGGAAGATCAGGCTTGAGACAGAGATTCTTGCTGTGGTGCAACGTTCTAGAGAAGATCAGGCTAGAGACAGAGATTCTTGCTGACTTGCTGTGGTGCAACGTTCTGTGGAAGATCAGGCTTGAGACAGAGATTCTTGCTGATCTGCTGTGGTGCAACATTCTGTGGAAGATCAGGCTAGAGACAGAGATTCTTGCTGACATGCTGTGGTACAACGTTCTGTGGAAGATCAGGCTAGAGACAGAGATTCTTGCTGTGGTGCAACGTTCTAGAGAAGATCAGGCTAGCGACAGAGATTCTTGCTGACTTGCTGTGGTGCAATGTTCTGTGGAAGATCAGGCTAGACACAGAGATTCTTGCTGACTTGCTATGGTGCAATGTTCTTTGGAAGATCAGGCTAGAGATATATTCTTGCTGACTTGCTGTGGTGCAACGTTCTGTGGAAGATCAGGCTAGAGACAGAGATTCTTGCTGACTTGCTATGGTACAATGTTCTTTGGAAGATCAGGCTAGAGATATATTCTTGTTGACTTGCTGTGGTGCAACGTTCTGTGGAAGATCAGGCTAGAGACAGAGATTCTTGCTGACTTGCTGTGGTGCAATGTTCTTTGGAAGATCAGGCTAGAGACAGAGATTCTTGCTGACGTACTGTGGTGCAACGTTCTGCATAGAACCTGATGATTATTGTGACAGAGTTCTGCATAGCCAAGTATGGAAGTGAACAAGAAACACGAGATAACCAATAATAATAATAATAGATATATTGTAAAGAAGGATGTCAATAAGACGATATAAAAGAAAGAGATTGCGAAACATATGGGGTATAATAACACCAACAAAACGGCGGTCAAGTAAAGGGTGGTGGCGGTTTGTTGGAGAGAGTGTGGTGCATCTGTTCAGTCTTGAGCCAGATAAGAAATCATTAACTTTGGCCAATCTTTATCAAATCAAGCTTGTTTATGATAAAAAAAAAATATGTATATCTTTGCTTGAATAATTAATTGTATGTTAAGTAATGTTGTCATCTAATCTTCCCCACATTTTCCATGGTGCGATGCGAGTAAATGCAATGTCAATTTTTTAGTCTTGAGCCAAGTGTATATTTTTATAGTAAATATAGAGATCTAGACCCTGCAGCCAAATGCATATTATTTATATAGTAGATATAGAAATCAAGATCTGGAGCCAAATGTATATTTATATAGTAGATATGTGGATCTATATCTGCAGGAAAAATGTATTTTTAATATTTGGAATAAAGATCTAGATCTGCAGGAAAAATGTATTTTTAATATTTGGAATAAAGATCTAGATCTGCAGGAAAATTGTATTTTTAATATTTGGAATAAAGATCTAGATCTAAAGCCAGATGTATATTTATATAGCAGATGTAGATATATATAAATACAAAGTAAGAGGCAGAGACTGTCCAAGACTAACATGGAGGAGTAACATCAAAAGATGGACAAGTCAGCTTATATCAAAACAAGAGACAGAGCGGAATGGCGCTGCATGGCAGCCAACCATCGATGCGTAGATGCCATTCAATGATGACGATGAACGATGCTTATATATATATATATAATATACATATGTATATATATACAAAGGTCGCAGTTTACAATGCCTGCATCATTAGTATCCTTCTGTACGGCAGCGAATCATGGACAACTTATGCAAAGCAGGCGGGAAGGCTAAATGCATTCCATCTGCGATGTCTGCGCCGTATTCTTGGAATCACCTGGAGGAGCAAAATGGCAAACGTGGAGGTTCACTCGCTGAAGCATCCCAAATATCTACACGTTGCTCAAACAATGTAGGTTACGCTGGCTTGGCCACTTACACCGTATGAAAGATTACCGTGTACCAAAAGATATACTCTTTGGACAACTAGAAGATGGCAAAAGAACTAGGGAGCGCATAAAAACTTAGATTTTTAGACGTGTGTAAGCGTGGCCTTAAGACTTTGAACATAAACCCTGCAGCCTGGGAAACAATAGCTGCAGACCACAATTTTTGGAAACACTCTAAAGCTCCAACTCAAACAAGAAGCAGACAGATTCATAGAGAGAAAAAAAGAGAATAAACGGCGAAAAGAAAAGAAAAAAATAAATTATATATATATATATATATATATATATATATCATCATCATCATTATCAAGTACCGGGCCTGCTGGCGTAGGTGATCATGTCTCTCCACACCTTTCGATCTCGACAGCTATTTATCATTTCTGTTGTTGACTTTCTGCCATGCTATTCTCTTAAGCTGTCTGGTATTTTTTTCTCTTTGTTTCTCTCTATCTCTTCGTCTCTCAATTTTCCCAGCTGTTACAATATATTCCAGTTGTTCTCTTCTCATTACATGACCAAAAAATGGTGATTGTTTCTTCCTAATATTGGAAATTAGCTCTCTATTTGCTTTGACCTCTTTCATGACGTTTTCATTACTCTTCTTAGTTGTCCATGGTATTCTCAACATTCTTCTGTAAAACCACATTTCTACAGACTCCAGTGATTTTCTTGTCTGTTGTCCTAAAAAAAATATATCAAAATTTTAAAAATATATAAAATTGTATTAATCAGCTGAACCGAAGGAGAGACGATAAGACTACGACGTTTCGGCAAAAGCCTTCATCGGGTGCAATATAACAAATATAATAACACACGAGGAGAAGCCATGTAATGAGCATTGCCCTTTTCAGATAGATAAGTATTTGATTCCATCAAATGGCTCTTTTCAGGTAGATAAATACTTGGCATTCTTTCATGTGACCCTTTTCATATAGATAAATACTTGTTATTCCTTCACGTGACCCTTTTCAGATAGATAAATACTTGACATTCCTTCACGTGACCCTTTTCGTATTGATAAATACTTGTCATTCCTTCACGTGACCCTTTTTATATTGATAAATACTTGTCATTCCTTCACGTGACCCTTTTCATATAGATAAATACTTGTCATTCCTTCATGTGACCCTTTTCAGATAGATAAATACTTGTCATTCCTTCACGTGACCCTTTTTATATTGATAAATACTTGTCATTCCTTCACGTGACTCTTTTCAGATAGATAAATACTTGTCATTCCTTCACGTGACCCTTTTCAGATAAATAACTATTTGGATACCTTCTCATGCCCCTTTCAGATAGATAAGTACTTGGATTCCTTCACATGGCCATTTCAGATAGATAAGTACTAGATTCTTACACATGGCCTTTTTCAAACAGATAAGTACTAGATTCTTACACATGGCCTTTTTCAAACAGATAAGTACTAGATTCTTACACATGGCCTTTTTCAAACAGATAAGTACTAGATTCTTACACATGGCCCTTTTCAAACAGATAAGTACTAGATTCTTACACATGGCCCTTTTCAAACAGATAAGTACTAGATTCTTACACATGGCCCTTTTCAAACAGATAAGTACTAGATTCTTACACATGGCCCTTTTCAAACAGATAAGTACTAGATTCTTACACATGACCCTGTTCAAACAGATAAGTACTAGATTCTTACACATGGCCCTTTTCAAACAGATAAGTACTAGATTCTTACACATGGCCCTTTTCAAACAGATAAGTACTAGATTCTTACACATGGCCCTTTTCAAACAGATAAGTACTAGATTCTTACACATGGCCCTTTTCAAATAGATAAGTACTAGATTCTTACACATGGCCCTTTTCAAACAGATAAGTACTAGATTCTTACACATGGCCCTTTTCAAACAGATAAGTACTAGATTCTTACACATGGCCCTTTTCAAACAGATAAGTACTAGATTCTTACACATGGCCCTTTTCAAACAGATAAGTACTAGATTCTTACACATGGCCCTTTTCAAACAGATAAGTACTAGATTCTTACACATGGCCCTTTTCAAACAGATAAGTACTAGATTCTTACACATGGCCCTTTTCAAACAGATAAGTACTAGATTCTTACACATGGCCCTGTTCAAACAGATAAGTACTTTAATGAAGTTTGTTTGTCCAAACATCGCAATCTGTCTCGTCTCTTCTTAGGTTCAGCTACTTAATACCATTTTTTTTTAAAATATATTTTTATTTTATATATTTTGTTGTCAGCAACTCTACTCGTAGCCTCGCATAATAGTAAGTGTATTGTATGTGGTGTAACATATATGTTGGTGCTTATCTCCTAAACATAACATCCGAACACAATAACACATCTCACGAGAAATAACGAGAGCTGTGCGGAAGTCAGTGTCTGTCTTTCTAGTTAGGTCTGGCTATTCCTTAATTGTGTCGACAGTTGGGAGCAATGTTAACCTCAGATGGTAGATGTACAACAAATATGGGATGCAAAATAGCTCAGGCAAAAGCAGTTTTCGAAAAAAATGAGGAAGATACTGTGCAATTCATTTTTGACAATGGAAACATGAAAAAGAGTTCTTTAATCTTATCTAGAACCAGTCTTAACAATTGGATGTGAATCAATGACAATAGGACAACAGACCAAAAAATCACTGATGGCTTTATAAATGTGATTTTACAGAAGACTGTTGAGAATACCATGGACATCTAAGAAGAGTAATGAAAACGTTCTGAAAGAGCCCAAAGCAAAAAGAGAGCTAATGTTCAATATTAGGAAGAAACAATCATAATTATTTGGCCATGTAATGAGAAGGGAACAGCTGGAATATATTTTGACAACTGAGAAAATTGATGGACAAAAAGATAGAGGAAAGCAAAGTGACAGCTTAAGAGAATGGCTTGGCAGAAGATCAACAAGTGAAATTGTAAATAACTGTCGAGAATGAAAGTTGTGGTTGGACATGATCACCTACGCCAGCACGCATGGTACTTGATGATGATGATGATGGTGGTGGTGGTGGGTGGTGGTGATGAATTCTTCATTGCCGTCCTGGTGTTATCATTCCACCAACTAGCCAACCGCTTAGGGTTATAATTCAGAAATAACACATCTAACATTAGCTATACACATTTGATGTATACATATTTGCTTTTTCAAAGTGTAAAGTGCACAAATGACCATATATAGCATGCCTTAAGACACAGTTATTCGTCCTTTCCGGTCAATGTGGCAGATAGGCGTCAGGAACCATTGAGGCCCAGTCTGAAAGTGTTCCTTGTTGCAGTTTCCTCACAATTCCGGCTTGCTGCCCAAGCTACTGAGTTTAGTGCTCTATGCACACCGTGAACTGTGTTTTTCATCCGGATCGTGTTTCGATATTCCGATTGCTTACGATGAATGATGATATCGTATATCGAAGGATAGTTTAGCTGCGTTCACTTTCGGTACCGCTTGGCCTTATACCTTTTAGCGTGGGTTGTAGCTGCTATGATGGGGACTGCAGCTACCTTTCTTTGTTTGGATCATTCAATGAGATGGGTTTTAATTCGGATGATTCCACTGGCACGGGCGGTTCAGAAATTATGGATTTTAATTCGTTTACAGTGATACCGGGGCCTTCGACTAACTGTAACCATATTCGCCACTATTTTAGATGGTGTGCTCATGTGTGGCTTTCCAAGAAAATAACATACACATATGTGTTCTATTGTACCGGGTGTATGAACAAGAATCTACCCTTTTCTCTTTTTTTTTCCATATGACCAGTGTGTGCAAAGACTTGTAAGAAACACCGATTGTAACTAAAGCATCACAAGTTTAAATTGAAATACTAGCCGTACACATACACACAGATTTTTCAAGATAGCGCCCACAAAACAACAGAAAGCATTTTAATTTGTAGAATACACGTCGAGTATGCACTATCTACTAGATCTCTGCCGTGTCACAAGCGGCGCCCATATTGAATCTTTGTAACGTAAGATAAAAACTTTGAGATATTACATTACCTTTGGTATAAAAAGGATCATCATATCACATCAGGAGGGGCAGACAATAATTTATAGAAAAAGGTGTATTCTATTTCGGACTCTCTGTGCATCCAAAGCGATTAGAAGAAGCTGTATTTTAAAGTATAAATACCTCTGCGTTTAGGGTGTCCGGTTAGCGCAATCGATAGGCGGTTGGCTTACCACGGCAACAGCCGGGGTTCGTTCCCTGGCGAGGACACCTGGGTTTTACTAATTCCCTAAAAATTAGTGGGAGCCGCGATAGCTCAGTGGTTAGTGAACTGGACTACTACGGACAAGGGGTAGGGTTCGATCCCAACCGACGGCTCCGGGTTCACCCAGCCTTAAATGGGTACCGGATTTTTTCTGGGAAAGTAAAGCAGCACGGGCGTAATACCGACCACATTACCCCAAAAATCATGTGCTGAAGGTCTGTAAAATATAGGGTCACTAACACCATATTTCCCTATACGCCACTTGGCGTGACGGGGGGGGTACTTACCTCTGCGTTTAACAATTGAATTTTCCGAAGCTCTTCGATTTGCCAATCTTTGATTATGTTTTTTGTAACGAGCGGTAACTACTGAAATGCCCTCATACATAATGGTTAACTTTGACTAGAAATGTTACGGTCTGTATGAGGTTATGTAGCGCAGCTGGAGATACTCTCGCGCGCGCGTGCGCGTGTGTGTGTGTTGTGCGTGCGTGTGTGTGTGTGTGTGTGTGTGTGCGTGCGTGTGTGCGTGTGGATGTGTGTGTGTGCGTGTGTGTGTGTGTGTGTGTGTAAGAGAGAAAGAGGGAGAGATAACACAATGGTGAGACTGATCTTTCTGCCATATGTTCTTCTTCTTGTAGGGTCAAGGCTAAGAAATGCACAAAAATGTGAAGCTGCAGTAAAGCTAATTGTAAGAAGAAAGGAAAAAGAAATATTTAGAAAAAAAAGGGTATGGCTAAAGCTTTACGTGACAAGTGTACGACTCAAATTAGAACGACGTTTCGGTACGATTGGCCTTGTTGTATATTTGTTCCTGGTGAAGGCCTATTGAGCCGAAACGTTGTTCTAATTTGAGTCGTCCACTTATTATGTAAAGCTTTAACCATACCGTTTTTTCTTCTTTTTTTCTAAATATTTCTCTTTCATTTCTTCTTACAATTAGCTTTTTTTCTATGTATTCTTTTCCTGTTCTCCTTCTACCTTTCAGCTTCATCTGGAGCATAGGTCTTCAACAATCAATTTCCAAGTCGTTCTGTTTCTTTCCAATATTTTAAGATCATTCCATATCTTCCCCACCATCTTCATCTATGCTTCCTTCTGTCTTTCCTGGTGTTCTTGTCGCTCGTGAAATCAAATGGAAGACTCAAATCTTAAAACAGGCAGCCATTGGTTGGTCCAGGACAGTTACATCTGATGTCTTCAATGGCTGGCTCAAAGTTAATGGTATCTCTTATCTCTTCATGACTCTTCTCTACCTTTCTGATTGTTCATGCTTACAGGAAGAAGAAGAGGAGGAAAAGAAGAAGGAGTGGAGGAGGATGTGGCGAATGAAGAGGAAGGATACCTCTGTCAGTTTTATTTCCAGAATTAGAAATCGGAACATATGCATGAGTTTTGCCTTGCAGGTGTGACTAGTGAATGTAACTCGTGAATGTGACTCGTGAATGTGACTCGTGAATGTGACTCGTGAATGTGACTCGTGAATGTGACTCGTGAATGTAACTCGTGAATGTAACTCGTGAATGTGACTAGTGAATGTGACTCGTGAATGTGACTAGTGAATGTGACTAGTGAATGTGTCTAGTGAATGTGACTAATGAATGTGACTCGTGAATGTGACTCGTGAATGTGACTCGTGAATGTGACTCGTGAATGTGACTCGTGAATGTGACTAGTGAATGTGACTCGTGAATGTGACTCGTGAATGTGACTCGTGAATGTGACTAGTAAATGTGACTCGTGAATGTGACTCGTGAATGTGACTGACTTGTGAATGTGACTCGTGAATGTGACTTGTGAATGTGACTCGTGAATGTGACTCGTGAATGTGAGTAGTAAATGTGACTAGTGAATGTGACTCGTGAATGTGACTGACTTGTGAATGTGACTCGTGAATGTGTCTCATGAATGTGACTACTAAATGTGACAAGCAACAAACTTTAAATATCTGGGAACAACATTCTCTGACGTTGGTAAAATCGATAAAGAAGTAGACATACGATGCAACAAAGCAAACCAACTATTGGGACAGCTATCCCCTATACTTCAACAAAAAACAATACCTATTAGCAGCAAGAAACATCTTATACAGAGTCTATTCATTCCAACGTTGTGCTACCAACGTCAAATATGGCTACTTACGTCTAAGCATAAAAGAGAGCTTGTCACTACAGAGATGCGATGTCTGAGGAAAGCGCTTGGAGTAACTAGAAAAGACATCATCAGCAATGATATTATAAGAGAAGGAGAGGGAGAATTGAAAAAAAAATAGAAAAAAAAATAGTATGGTAAAAGCTTTACGTGATTGATAACGACACAGATTTGAACTACGTTTCGGTTCAATAGACCTTCAGCAGTAACAAACATACAATACGCACCCACAAGTATATAAGTAAATAAAACTAGTACTACCTAGCTAACTAGTAATGAAACATCCAAAACAAAATAATCGAAACTGGTTTAAGAAAAGAAAAATGACTTCCCTGTGTCGTGGACCGTGGTCAGAATGGGAAAGAGGTAAGAGAAGGAGTAGGCATTGACCCAATCGTAAGCCACAAACAGACACAACAAATAAACTGGTTTGTCCATCTAGAAAGAATGCCGTGTGATTCCTACCATACAAAGCATATATTAAAAGAGGAGAGGGGAGAAGAACAAGAGGGAGACCCAGAGTAAGATGGACAGACAACAACAATGGCACGTTACAGCATCAATTGACAATGCGTGAAGCCACCAAACGGGCGATACCCAGAACCTAATATCTCCGTCGACATCCGGACAGGTAAAAGAAGAAGTGAAGAAAGAAAGAAGATTGCTTAAGAAAAACAGCGATTCAAAAAGATTAACAAATTTGTTTAATATACCACTTTGAACCACACATTTGATTAAGGATGCAAATATAACCTTTGTGTATCATAAAAAATATGTACACTTGTTATGTTGCTGAAATGAGCAAGAAGCTATAACAAACTGATAAGCAGCTGTGTACGCCACCCCCACACCCCCATCCCCCTCTCCTTGCAACTTCAAGAAAACTTCCTCTAAATTGGAATCTTACACACATCCTTTCACAAGTGTTTATCGTACAATCGTCTCTTCCTGCTGTCTATGTCTATCCGACTAGCCATACATTTGTGAAGGCTAGGGAAATTGTTTCAAAACGATGAGTCTCAAAGAAGAACAATTTTATAACCACTTGTCTAGACGGGGTATGACATTATCTGCCCGGGGAATGCAAACGTCAGACTTATTGACATTTCGAAGATAAAGTGACTCGCCAATTTAATCCACTTATCAGACTTCATAGCAGACATTGCGTAGCTTGCCAGACAAATGCTAGACAGACACACACTTAGAGTGATATTGATGTCCTGGATAAACGCTGACACGAGTTAATAGCCAGAATCAGACAGACTGGTTAGCACGAGACGTCGTGACGTCGTCCACAAGATGGCAGACAAAGGTAGCCAACACCGATAGATGCCTTTCTTCGCCATCATCGTGTGATGTCTCTAACTCTATACCCCGGCTTCTCATTATTTCATTAATTCATTATTTAAAGTACATATTGGTATAGCAAAATGTTATGTTGTCTGAATATTCCTGTATGGTGCAGAAACATGGTCATTAGACAAGAAAACAGAACAGAAAAGTTAAGCCTTTGAAATGTGGATTTATTGAAGAATATGTCGACTTGGATGACAAGAAAAGAAAACAAATGATGAAGTCTTAAAACAACTAAAAATGAAAAGAGAACTTCTAAATACAATTAATACAAGGCAAATGAGATTTTTGATGCTTGTTGAAAGACACAACAGCCTACTAAAAATAATCTTGGATGGGAAAATACAAGGTAAAAGAGGTAGAGGCAGACCAGAACTAACATGGACGAGTATCATCATGATGGACTAGTCAACCTATGACAACCTGCATCATTAAGCAAGAGACACAGAGAAATGGCGCTCCATGGTAGCCATCCTTCGATGCGAAGACGGCACTCAATGATGAAAATACACATTAGTGTTCTTAACCATTATCGTCTCCGCGCACTTTTGTAGTCCGCTTTGCTTTATCTGTTTTGTTCTTTTTTTATTTCACCCGATGTGTGTGTTTGCAGGCATTTCGTTACGATTATTTGGCTACTAATAAGTTAAATAGCGTGTTTTAAAGTAAAAATATGGTTGCTTGTTATGTACAGTCAACGAAAGGCAACATATATGTTGTAATAGTTACGTCATACATTGTGCTAGGTTGTCTCACTCGTTGACGAACCCAGCGCTTCCTCGACAATTCCAAGACCAACAAAAATGAAAAAGAAAGTGAGAAAGTGTGTATGTGTATGGCGACTAACTGTTTCTGCACGCCTGCCTGACGTGCCACTCTGCAGATCACAGCTCTTTTATTTGGCTGAGGGTGCCTACACACTACTGTTGTTGTTCGTGAGTGTTACTGTACCTGACGTATGACGTCACACAATAACTGAACAATGTGTTGGGATACTCTGGAGAAGCGAACGCTTAGTGCTAAAACCATGAAAGAAATGTCGGATTCGATGGCGAGTGAGACAACCTATATAACTGTTAATAGTGACGTGTATTTTTTTAAGTATTTAAAGTTAGAGTTAGTCGAAGGCCACGGTATCACTGCAAACGAATTAAAATCCATAATTACCCAACCGCCCGTGCCAGTGGAATCATCCGAATTAATATCTCATCTCCCAAACAAAGAAATGTAACTGCAGTCCCCGTCATAGCAGTCTCAGCACACGCCAAAACACATAAGATGAAACTGCACAGAAGGTGAACACAGACATCTATTCCCGTCATACGATATCATCATTCATCGTAAGCAATCGGAATATCGAAGCACGATCAAAACGGATGAAACGCACAGCTCACGGTGTACACAGAGCACTAAACTCAGTAGCTCCAGCAAGAAGCAGGACTTTGAATATGAGGAAACTGCAGCGAGAAACACTTTTTCAGAGAATGTCTGAATGGTTACTTCTGTCTATTGGAAGTCAGCTTTAAATAGTGTATCGTTGTAACAAAACGGTATTTTGAAAATATATATGTGATAATAGTTAATTAAATTTTAGACAGTGTATACAGACTGTAATGATTAAGTATACTTTGTATGAATAGTAATAGTTAAGTAGACAAATACTATATATAGACTGTACATCTTAATTACACAGACAGTATATAATTGTTATAGACAGACAAAGTATTATTTTGCAGACAACATAAAGATTAACTAAACACACTACATATATGTTGCTGCCATTAGCTTCTCAGACTTCACATATATTGATATACAGACACAAAATGGATGGCACTAGTTCCACAGACACCAGAAAGTCTGACAGACAGACAGTACTCGATTGCTAACATCCAAAAGTAGCTCCCAGAACCCTGTTGCTGATCGATAAAGTGCGGGGCCTGTGAGGTATGAGAAGACAGAATAGAACGAAGTAGAAAATATGAATAGAAGATTCATGTTAGAACTAGTACTCACGCGTGATTCTACCAAGATACGAGACTTTCCCCAGCTTGGCTGGCGAGATGGAATGACAGAGACAAAGGTCACAGACCAGACAAGGGCAATGTCGCCACATACTAAAAATAGAACGACTGCAGACCTTCACATCACCCTTCAGAACAAGAGATAATATGAAACATTTGACAGACATTGGTGTTTAGAAAATGTGGTTCACCCAAAACACGTCGACGTTTGTTGGTAAGTTTCAGGGTTCTTATAACCTTCTTAAGGAGGATGGTGTAGCTATGTTGTTCACAGCTGTTTGTTTTACTCCAAAAGTAGCATTTACGTTCTGATCTTGAAAATTTTGCACCGTCTGTGAATGAGAATGGAGCCGCGATAGCTCAGTGGTTAGTGAACAGGACTACAAAGGACAAGTGGTCGGGTTCGATTCTTATCGACGGTTTCTGGATTCACTCAGCCTTACCGGATTTTTTACGGGGAAAGTAAAGCGGCACGGGCGTAATACCGACCACATTAACCCAAAAGTTATGGTCTTCATCTTCTTCTTTTCTCTTTTCACTGATACCTAAAAGGTGTCGTGGTTATATCATTTGTCGTTCTTGAGCTGCTCGAACTGTCTGAATTAGTAATTTTCCTTTGTTGTTACATGTCTCTATCACTGCATCTATCCATCTTCTTCTTTTCTCTTTTCACTGATACCTAAAAGGTGTCGTGGTTTATATCATTTGTCGTTCTTGAGCTGCTCGAACTGTCTGAATTAGTAATTTTCCTTTGTTGTTACATGTCTCTGTCACTGCATCTATCCATCTTCTTCTTTTCTCTTTTCACTGATACCTAAAAAGTATCGTGGTTATATCATTTGTCGCTCTTGAGCTGCTCGAACTGTCTGAATTAGTGATTTTCCTTTGTTGTTAATGTCTCTGTCACTGCATCTGTCCATCTTCTTCTTTTCTCTTTTCACTGATACCTAAAAGGTGTCGTGGTTTATATCATTTGTCGTTCTTGAGCTGATCGAACTGTCTGAATTAGTAATTTTCCTTTGTTGTTACATGTCTCTATCACTGCATCTATCCATCTTCTTCTTTTCTCTTTTCACTGATACCTAAAAGGTGTCGTGGTTATATCATTTGTCGTTCTTGAGCTGCTCGAACTGTCTGAATTAGTAATTTTCCTTTGTTGTTACATGTCTCTATCACTGCATCTATCCATCTTCAAATTGTGGTCACCAACACCATGTTCCCTATACACCATCTCAGGTGGTGGGCTCTTTTTTTTTTTTTTTATACTAATGAATGAAAACCCCACATTCTTAAATTGATATTTTATGGAAGTGGTTCCAGTTTGTGACACCACATACACAAAACGTAACATATTTTAGTTGAAAGTCAACATTTATGAGTGATGCTGTAGTAGAATACAGTCTGTAACTAAAAGATCAAGTATTGGCAAATCTGAGAATTGCATAATTTTTTTTTTCCCATAAAATTTTTACAATTTTAAAACACAACTTTTTCTAATCACTTTGATTATATATCAGAATGAGCCGCGATAGCTCAGTGGTTAATGAACTGGACTACAAAGGATGAGAGGTAGGGTTCGATCCCAACCGGCGGGCTCCGGTTCACCCAACCGTTAATAGATACCGGATATTTTCTGGGAAAGTAAAGCGGCACGGGCGTAATACTGACCACATTACCCCAAAAATCATGTGCCGAAGGTCTGTAAAATGTATGGTCACTAACACCATATTCCCTATACGCCACCTGGTGCAACGGGGGTACTTTACTTTTACTATATATATCAGAATAAGCAAATATATTTTATCTTCCCTGAACTGTACAGATGAGCAAGTCAACAAAAGTATACGTGACAAACAGCTGTGCATGTTATCGTCGTTGTTATTATTTTAATAATACTCTGTCAATTAAAGTGAGAAAGGGATGTCTTGAAAGTTCTTTAGAGAGTTTTAAGGTATGGAACATGCCATGGTGTGAAAAGACCGGCGAGAAAACAATATAAAGTAAATTCATTAAGGAGTGGCATGTTATTATAGGCGGATATACTACCTAGAAGAAGGAAAACTGCACACAACTGCAATACTATTTAATCTGACAAGACTATTTTTCTAATTCACACATCTACGACTGCAAATAACTGCTGCCATGCAGAAGTGTCCAGGAATATCAACAACGCTATAGACGTAGTCCTGACGAAAAAAAAAAAGTGAGTGCAGAAAAACTGACAGATTGGACTGCAAGTTGCAAAGAACAATGCAATGCATTCCGCTAATAAATGAAGGGGGAATAAAAAGAAAAAGACCAGATTTCAGTCATGGCAGCTAATAGTTTTGTGTTATTCTTTTTCTCGGTCGCATAGCATGGACAGCTGTAGATTCGTACATTCAGTGAGAATATCACTTTTGCTGTTCACCAGATTGAAGATATCATGGCAGAGATTCAGTGAGGGTATCACTTTTGCTGTTCACTAGGTTGAAGATATCATGGCAGAGATTCAGTGAAGATATCACTTTTGCTGTTCACTAGGTTGAAGATACCATGGCAGAGATTCAGTGAGGGTATCACTTTTGCTATTTCACTTAATAGCCTCCGTCGGTCAAGTTTACTACGAACTTTGTAGCGCCTCTAGCGAATATTATTGTTTCTTTTCTTTCGCCGTGTATTCTCTTTTTCTATGAATCTGTCTGCCTCTTGCTTGAGTTGGGGTTTTAGAATGTGTTTCCAAAGATTGCGGTCTGCAGCTACCTCTTCCCAGGCTGCAGGGTTTCTGCACCGAGTCCTATGTCACGTTTACAAATGTCTATAGATCGGAGTTTTGGGCGCCCCCTAGTTCTTTTGCCATCTGCTAATTTTTCATAGAGTATATCTTGTGGTCTTCGGTCATCTTTCATCCGGTGTAAGTGGTCAAGCCAGAGTAACTTACGTTGTTTGAGCAACTTGTAAATGTTCGGGAGGCCTGTGCGGATGAGGACCTCCACGTTTGTCACTTCACTCCACAGGCTTCACTAATCTAACAACAATGAAATATTTGTCTCATCAGAAAACCAATAGAATACTGAGACTTTACCTTACTTTCAATAGTTTCAAGAACCTCAATAAGCCTGTTCAAATACTTCATGAGCCTCAATAAGCCTGTTCAAACACTTCATGAGCCTCAATAAGCCTGTTCGAATACGTCATGAGCATCAATAAACCTGTTCAAATACTTCATGAGCCTCAATAAGCCTGTTCAAATACTTCATGAGCCTCAATAAGCCTGTTCAAATACCTCATGAGCCTCAATAAGCCTGTTCAAATACTTCATGAGCCTCGATAAGCCTGTTCCAATACTTCATGAGCCTCAATAAGCCTGTTCAGATACTTCATGGGCCTCAAAAAAGTGATCTTAGGCTTTGACAGATAATAAAGGAGTTTACCATCTTTTTTACTGTTTCTGTCTTCTTTCTTTATGTTTCTTTTATTCTTTCTTTCTTTCCTTTTCTTTTCTTTCCTTTTCTTTTCTGTCACTTCCTCTCTCTCTCTCTCTCTCAGTGTTTTTTTCATCGTCATTTTCTCCCTCTCTTAATGTGGTAATAAATCTAATCCATACCCTCCGCCTATCTTCTACTCCCATTGCTTTAGAATTTGTGTTTCTTACTTTTCCTTCACCGTCTTATTTTTCTTGTGGCTAAAACAATTCACTAGTAAATTAGGAAATGTGCTTTGAAATTGGCGCACCTTCATTTATGACAAAGCAGGTCAAACATTCTTAAACACTGTATCTTTAACCTGTGATGGAAAATGTAAAACTGAAATTTAAAAAAATAATAAGAACGGCAAAAAGTAATTTTAAAGTCACGAAGAATATACTAACATCAAAACAAATAACATCAGGGCCAAAATTAAGAATAGCATAATGTTATGTCTTTTCAACATTCCTGTAAGGTACAAAAACATGAACATTAGACAAGAAAAACAGAACAGAAAATTGAAGCCTTTGAAATGTAGATTTATAGAAGAATAGGTAAAATTGGGTGGAAAGAAAAGAAAACAAACGATGAAATCTTAAAACATCTAAAAATGAAATTAGAACTACTAAATACAATTCGAACAAGACAAATGAGATTTTTGGTGCATGTTAAAAGGCACAACAGCCTACTAAAAGTAATAATGGAAGGGAGAATACACGGTAAAAGAGGCAGAAGCCAACCAAGACTAACGCGAACAGGTAACATCAAAAGATGGACAAGTCAACCTATGACAACCTGCACCATCAAAACAAGAGACAGAGCAGAATGGCGATTCGTGGTAGCCAACCTTTGGGACGGAGACAGCACTCGTTGATGATGATGTATCTTTAACATTAACCACCTCTAGAGCGTTTTATTTACCAGATTGGTGTTTAAAACATGTTTAATTTAAATAACATGCGAAGAATATAATTAAATTTGAAAATATATTTTGATTGGCGGGAACCTCCGACATTGACCACCGAAAGTTGAAACGAGGATCCTTTGTCTGGAGCTAAAACTCTCCAGGCACAACCCCAGACGGTCGATGATGTCAACCTGACATCACAAAAAAAAAAAAGCAACACACATAGTCTTATATTCTGATATACATTTCACGAGACAAATATGTGTCACCAAAATATCAAACCACATAACCTCGTATGTGAACTCATCCATGACGTTCGCGGTTACATATCGTTATGTTGAGGTCATGTAAAGTAGACATGAACATTGCACTTTCACAAGTTGTTCAATCTAGTGTGTAAAATTATGGCAATATGACATATTTCATACTCTGTTGTCTTCTTATTCATTCCTTCACCATTTGCCTTTCAGCGTCGGGGCTAGATATAATTTGCAGTTTTTTGCTCTTCTGTTGGCCTCTGCTGGTGTTATGTTTCCTAGTGTTTTTAATATTCAATCAATCCAGCTTTTTCGTGGTCCGCCCTTGAGTCTCGTGTTCTCGCGATGTTTATTAAAGCCTGGTTGTTTTGATCTTTCTGTCTTATCACGTCTTCTTCTTCTTCTACCTTTACAGCTTCCTGTGGAGCATAGGCCTTCAACAAACACTTTCCAAGTCGTTCTGTTTCTTGCCATTCTTTTAAGATCATTCCATATCTCCCCCATCACCTTCACCTTTGCTTCCATCTGTCTTCTCCAAGAATATCTTGGTCTTCTCTGCCTTTTTCCTTGGGGTTCCAAAAAAGGACCTGTTGTGTAATACTCTCAGTTGACTTCCGCACTGTGTATCCTATCCAGCGCCATCGTGTCTTAGCCTTGTCCATGTTTGTGAACGTTTTTCGGCTTATTTTTTTTATATATTTTCTTTTTTTTTACAATACAGGATGGTCAGTCCTATGCCCAACTCTCCTTAGTTGCCTCTTACGAACATGCCTGGTAGGGAACAGCGCCACAAATCTTTACTACCTTTTCGAACCCCGGCAGCGCACTGGTCTTATCATGCGACCAAACAATTTGATAAGTTGTTTCTTTGTGTATTCTATGACATGAATTTTTCCTAGCTTTTTTCTCAGTTTTTTATTTAGTTATTTATTTATACAGTGAGTATAGAGAAAGTTAGAGGATAGAGTGAGAAAAGGATGATTATAGAGAAAGTTAGAGTGAGAAAATGATGATTATAGAGAAAGTTAGAGGATAGAGTGAGAAATGATGATTATAGTGAAAGTTAGAGGATAGAGTGAGAAAATGATGATTATAGAGAAAGTTAGAGGATAGAGTGAGAAAAGGATGATTATAGAGAAAGTTAGAGTGAGAAAAGGATGATTATAGAGAAAGTTAGAGGATAGAGTGAGAAAATGATGATTATAGAGAAAGTTAGAGTGAGAAAAGATGATTATAGTGAAAGTTAGAGGATTGAGTGAGAAAATGATGATTATAGAGAAAGTTAGAGTGAGAAAAGATGATTATAGTGAAAGTTAGAGGATAGAGTGAGAAAATGATGATTATAGAGAAAGTTAGAGTGAGAAAAGATGATTATAGTGAAAGTTAGAGGATAGAGTGAGAAAATGATGATTATAGAAAAGTTAGAGGATAGAGTGAGAAAAGGATGATTATACAGAAAGTTAGAGGATAGAGTGAGAAAAGGATGATTATAGAGAAAGTTAGAGGATAGAGTGAGAAAAGGATGATTATAGAGAAAATTAGAGGATAGAGTGAGAAAAAAATGATTATAGAGAACGTTAGAGGATAGAGTGAAAAAGATGATTATAGAGAAAGTTAGAGTGAGAAAAGGATGATTATAGAGAAAGTTAGAGGATAGAGTGAGAAAAGGATGATTATAGAGAAAGTTAGAGGATAGAGTGAGAAAAAGACGATTATAGAGAAAGTTAGAGGATAGAATGAGAAAAGGATGATTATAGAGAAAGTTAGAGGATAGAGTGAGAAAAAAATTATTATAGAGAAAGTCAGAGGATAGAGTGAAAAAGGATGATTATAGAGAAAATTAGAGGATAGAGTGAGAAAAGGATGATTATAGAGAAAGTTAGAGGATAGAGTGAGAAAAGGATGATTATAGAGAAAATTAGAGGATAGAGTGAGAAAAGGATGATTATAGAGAAAGTTAAACGTATCAAGTGCTTTAACAAAAAAATAGGTGAGACATCAAATGAAAACTTCAGGACAAAAGTGGATATACATATATGATTGTTACGGCTGATGACTTCACAAAGAAGAAATGAAAACAAAATCATCATCATCATTGAGTGCCGTCTCGGTATCGAAGGTTGACTACCATGGAGCACAATTCCGCTCTGTCTTTTGCTTTGATGGTGCAGATTGTCGTGGGCAGACTTGAAAACAAAACAGAAAAAAAATAAATATAGAAGATTCAATTGAGAAATAATACCTGATATGAAACAAGATAAAGAAGCTTTGCTGATTCAGGGAGTGACGAATTAAAAGAAGGAAGATTAAAGTACAAATTAATGCCATGGGCACACTACAAGGCAACGGTCCGAACACTCCCATTTCACTCGACGCTGAAAGGCAACAGATGAAAGTAACGTAAAAATATAAAAATAAAGCACCTGTATATTATTAATTCTTCAATATCATCTTGTGTAACACAATTGCATATTCTTGATATTTTTGTGTATAGGCCTACACATACCTGTGTATTCTTGTTTCTGTGGTATTTTATTATAGGGTCTACACACAATCTCTATTCTATTAGGATAGTGGTTTTATTCGCTTGTGTTTATTTTACATGTTCTCTGTAGCTGAAATCACGTAGTATTTCATTTTGTATATATTTTATATTTTCGCGTATCCCCCGTAGACACACGTGTATATTATTTATTTTGATAACTTATTGTTCTTAACTTCTTCGTTATACTTTTTTTTTCATTTGACTACTTTGCCTGGCACGTGATCATACAAGTTCCTATTGGGGGCAGATATTTTGCAATCCGTTCAGAAACCCCGACCTTGGCCTCGCGACCTGCTTTCGTCACTGGGGTCAGTTTTCATTCACTGCAAGCCTCGCTGCCCAGTGGCAAACCTCCACGACGTCCGAACTAACACCCAATGTTATACTCTTTGTGCGTATGCCAACCCTCCTGCATTCCAGTTAGCGTCCCTGTAGTCCTAGCCAACTCAGGACAGCATTAGCTGTACCCATCCAACCAACTGTACGTCAGGTAAGAAATATTATTTGTATTCACAGTATTATTTGTTATGTTATTTATTTTCAAAATTTTACTATCCGATTTTCGTTAATAAATTGTACCATATTTTCGATTATTCAAACCAGAAACATTTTTTTTTCAAATTCCATAGCCGCAATAGTAATTGTTGTCCATCAAGTCATGGCTCTGCCATAAATGTAAGCTATCTTTCTTTTGATCATTCAATTGTTTTTTCTTTCTTTTTGGCACCAGTTTTATCAACATATAGAATAGCTAGTTCATAGTTTTAGTCCACTTCTGTATAGTTATTTTCCTCTTCCCTCTATAGCTCATCCTTCCCAACTTCTGTATAGTTATTTTCCTCTTCCCTCTATAGCTCATCCTCCCCAACTTCTGTATAGTTATTTTCCTCTTCCCTCTATAGCTCATCCTCCCCAACTTCTGTATAGTTATTTTCCTCTTCCCTCTATAGCTCATCCTCCCCAACTTCTGTATAGTTATTTTCCTCTTCCCTCTATAGCTCATCCTCCCCAACGTCTGTATAGTTATTTCCTCTTCCCTCTATAGCCCATCCTTCCCAACTTCTGTATAGTAAGAAAGTGTTTTACTTGAGACAAGCACAGACATGAAACAACTACTATGTGGGTTCGCGAGTAGAAACTACGGAGAACACATAAACATACAATTACATCTAGCAGCTAAATTAGTAAATAGACGAGACAAACAGCGAGGAGTAAAAATAATATTTGCCTATCGTGTTGATCTTTGTATATTTTTTGTTGTGTACATGTTGAAGACTTTTGCAGAAACGTCTTTTTTTTCTTTACTAATTTAGCAGCTAGATACAATTTTATGTTATTTTAGTGTTTTTACTACATTATTGTGGTTTTGTTCTGCTGTGGTGTTTTCCTTTCTTTTGATAGTTAACTTTACCTTAAGATGGAATACACACAACTTGCCGGACACCCAAGGTACGACATTCCCTTTTTTCTTTGTATCTATATCGACCAGTTAGTGTTTCCGTTGTCTTCTTCTATATAGTTGTAATCGTTAATAATTTTACTGTGAATTTTGTAATTTTGCGCTGATATTTTTTTTTTTCAAATAATTATTTCTTCTCCTCTATAGTACATTTGTTCCCTTTTATATATTATGTGTTCTTTTTCTTTTATGGCGTTTGCGTCTTATAATTTGTGATCTCTTATTAGAGTATCTTTTTCTGTTATATAATTCGTAGAACTTTTTTTTTACTTTTACATCACTTTTGTTCTTATTGTTTGTGTTGCTCCTCCTATAGTGTGTTCGCTCCTAAAGTGTGTTCCCTCCTATAGTGTGTTCCCTCCTATAGTGTGTTCGCTCCTAAAGTGTGTTCCCTCCTATAGTGTGTTTGTTTCCTCCTGTAGTGTTGTTCTTCCTTCAGTGTTGCTCCTCCTATAATGTGTTCCCTCTTATAGTGTTGTTCTTCCTTCAGTATTGCTCATCCTTTAGTGCTGTTCCTCCTATAGTGTTGTTCCTCCTATAGTGTTGTTCCTATTTTAGTCTTTCCTTCCTTTAATGTTGCTTCTTCTGTTGTGTTGCTTCTCCTTGAGTGTTTTCCTTCCTATAAAGTTGTTCTTGCTATAAAGTTGTTCTTCCTATAACGTTATATTTTTCTCTTATAGTGTCCCCCCCCCCAATAGTGTTGTTCTCATTATTCATGACTAATTGGAGCTCATAATATAAATAATCTAAGGTATGATGATGATACACTCTTAATCGCTAAGAGTGAAAATGAGTTACAAGAAATGTTGGACATTATAGTGAAAGAATGCAAAAATAAAGGACTCAGCCTTAATAGCAAAAAGACAAGGAAATGGCAACAACAAAGAAAAAGACATCACCTCAGTGCAAAATAAAGACAAGTGGAACAATATTAAAAAACAAGTAATGAATTTAAATATTTGGGACTTTGTTAACCTAGACGGAAGATGTACAAAAGAGGTGAGATGCAGAATGGCTCAGGCAAAAGCAGCTTTCCAAAAAATTAGGAATATACTACGCAATCCATTTTTGATAATAGAAACAATGAAAAGAGTTCTTAAATGTTACGTAGAGCCATTCTTAACATGTGGATGCGAATCATGGACAATAGGACAACAGACAAGAAAATCACTGGAGTCTGTAGAAATGTGGTTTTACATAAGAATATTGAGCACCATGGACAGCTAAGAAGAGTAATGAAGATGTTCTGAGAGAGGTCAAAGCAAAAAGAGAGCTAATTTCCAATATTAGGAAGAAACATTCATCATTTTTTGGCCATGTAGTGAGAAGAGAACAAATTGAATATATAGTAACAACTAGAAAAATTAAGTGACGAAGATATAGAGGGAAGCAAAGAGAAAAGATACCAGACAGCTTAAGAGAATGGCTTGGCAGAAGGTCAACAACAGAAGTGATATATAGCTGCCGAGATCGAAAGTTGTGCAGAGACATGATCACCTACGCCAGCAGGCTCGGTACTTGATGATGATGATGAGTGTAGTCTCTTCCTATATACTGGTTTATCCTGATAGTGTTTCCCTCCTATAGTGTTGCCCCTCCTATAATGTTTCTCTCGCATAATGTTGCTCCACCTCTAGTGTTTCCCTCCTATAGTGTAGTCTCTTCCTATAGACTTGTTTTCCCTCCTAAACGAGTAAAGTTATTGTTTTTTCCTTGACTATATCGCTGATACGTTTCCCTCCTATCGGTTATTACAACATAACGTGCTAATTTCTATATTGCTTGTCCACCTCTTACAGTTTATGTTTTCTTATTTCATTTTAGTTTATATTTTCCTCCTATAGTATTTTCCTCTCTTATATATAGTTAGCGCTTTTCCCCCTTCGATATACAGGTGGTCACTAAATTTTAAAGACTGACTTATATAACACAAATGTAACTTTTACAAACACGGTTTATTAATCTAAAATATTATTTGGGAATATAATTATAGATTTTTCTACAGATCCTCCATACCCTTTATATATATATATATATTAAAAAGATTGAACATGAACAAGTTTTGAATTTATTCAAACTCGTAAGTGTTCACTGGCCACCCTGTAATTTATCTCAACAAATTCCGACTTACCATTCAGAGCTAATGTCCACAAACTCCGACTTACCATTCATTTAGAGCAAATGTCCACAAACTCCAACTTACCATTCAGAGCTAATGTCCACAAACTCCGACTTTCCATTAATTGAAAGCTAATGTCCACAAACTCCGACTTACCATTCATTCAGAGCTAATGTCCACAAACTCCGACTTACCATTCATTCAGAGCAAATGTCCACAAACTCCGACTTTCCATTAATTGAAAGCTAATGTGCACAAACTCCGACTTACCGTTCATTCAGAGCTAATGTCCACAAACTCCGACTTACCATTCATTCAGAGCTAATGTCCACAAACTCCGACTTACCATTCATTCAGAGCTAATGTCCACAAACTCCGACTTATCATTCAGAGCTAATGTCCACAAACTCCGACTTACCATTCATTCAGAGCTAATGTCCACAAACTCCGACTTATCATTCAGAGCTAATGTCCACAAACTCCGACTTACCATTCATTCAGAGCTAATGTCCACAAACTCCGACTTACCATTCATTTAGAGCAAATGTCCACAAACTCCGACTTACCATTCATTCAGAGCTAATGTCCACAAACTCCGACTTACCATTCAGAGCTAATGTCCACAAACTCCGACTTACCATTCATTCAGAGCTAATGTCCACAAACTCCGACTTACCATTCATTCAGAGCTAATGTCCACAAACTCCGACTTACCATTCAGAGCTAATGTTCGCAAACTCCGACTTTCCATTAACTGAAAGCTAATGTCCACAAACTCCGACTTACCATTCATTCAGAGCTAATGTCCACAAACTCCGACTTACCATTCAGAGCTAATGTCCACAAATTCCGACTTTCCATTAATTGAAAGCTAATATTCACAAACTCCGACTTACCATTCATTCAGAGCTAATGTCCACAAACTCCGACTAACCATTCATTCAGAGCTAATGTCCACAAACTCCGACTAACCATTCATTCAGAGCTAATGTCCACAAACTCCGACTAACCATTCATTCAGAGCTAATGTCTACAGACTCCGACTTACCATTCATTCAGAGCTAATGTCCACAAACTCCGACTAACCATTCATTCAGAGCTAATGTCCACAAAAGAACAAAGTGAACTCTGTCCTGAGCAGTTTGACGTTACACTCGTTTATTTCTTTGAGACGTTCACCACCTGAAGACATAAGAGCATGGCCTATTAGCTCGATTCACTTAACAGATTGGCCAGGCTTTCAGCGTTAAATCAGTACCAGGAAGCTAGAAGTCTGTTCCTCAAGTGACTTAACGACTCCAGTTGACATCTCTGAATGTTGTCTTCAAACTGGTTCTCTCCCTTTCGTCTGCTGTCTTTCTTTCTCTCTCTCTCTTTCTCGCCCCCCCCCCATCTCCCTCTCTCTCTCTCTCTCTCTCTCTCTCTCTTATTTTATAAATGTGTTGTCGTTTCCATATATTTTACAATTCATTTCCTTCTTTTCACTTATATCTCTTTCTCTTACGCTATATTGAGGGAGCCGCGATAGCTCGGTGGTTAGTGAACTGGACTACAAAGACAAGAGGTAGGGTTCAATCCCAACCGACGGCTTCCGGGTTCACCCAGCCTTTAATGGGTACCGGATTTTTTTCTGGGAAAGTAAAGCGGCATGGGCGTAATACCGACCACATTACCTCAAAAATCATGTGCCGAAGGTCTGTAAAATTTATGGTCACTAACACCATATTCCTATACGCCACTTGGCGTACTTTACTTTTTTTTTTTATTTTTTATATCCCGGCATGATCTATAAGAGCAAGCATCATCATCATTGAGTGCCGTCTCCGTATCGAAGGTTGGCTACCATGGAGCGCCATCCCACTCTGTCTCTTGTTTTGATGGTGTAGATTGTCATAGGTTGACTTGTCCATCTTTTGATGTCACTTGTTCATGTTAGTCTAGGTCTGCCTCTGCCTCTTTTACCTTGAATTTTCCCTTCCAATATTACTTTTATTAGGCTGTTGTGTCTTTGACATGCCCACAAATTTTAATTTGTCTGTTCTAATTGTGTTTAGTAGTTCTCTTTTCATTTTTAGTTGTTTTAAAACTTCATCATTTGTTTTCTTTTCTTTTCATCCAATTCTTCTATAAATCCACATATCAAAGGCTTCAATTTTCTGTTCTGTTTTCTTGTCTAATGTCCATGTTTCTGCACCATACAGGAATATTGAGAAGATGTAACATTTTGCTATTCATAGTTTTAGCCCTGGTGTTATTTGTTTTGATTTTAGTATATTTTTCATGGCGTTAAAATTACTTTTTGCCATACCTATTCTTTTGTTTATTTCAGTTGTACATTTTCCATCACTGGTTATAGTGTGTCCCAGGTAGTTTTAGCTCTGAACTGTCTCCAGATATTCCTTCAACTTTGATATTCACTTGTGGGTTTTGAGTATTTTCTTTGTTTATGATCACAGTTTAGTCTTTTTGATATTCATATTTAGTCCATATATTTTGCTTGTCATGTTTATTACATTAAGTAATTGTTGTAGATCTTTAGGATTTATAAGAACAAGCAGCAAATGGTTAATTGTGGAGAGCTATGACTTTATCCGCATGTTAGTACGTTCGTAGTCGAATTATCCGTATCGCACTTCTCACAACTGTCCGCCTGCGCTGAGATCTCCAACCTAGCAGATCCCGCAGTGTGAAAAGATAAACTGGTTTGCAGGTCTACCACACTCTCCTCGTATCTCTCCTGAAGTTAGGCAGCACCCTTCTTGACTAACATGAAGATCCGGGAGTCACACCAGGCACTCTCCTCGTATCTCTCCTGAAGTTAGGCAGCACCCTTCTTGACTAACATGAAGGTCCGGGAGTCACACCAGGGCTGCTGTTCACGACCAGCATCGACATCTTTATCATCTACCTTCCTATGCACCGTCTTCGGCCCTAGAGACATTTCTTATCATTATCGTGTGCCATACCGGTTTGCGTAGGCGGTCCTTCCATAATTCTCTATCCACAGTGCATCGTGCCAGTTCTGTTGTTGACTGTTTCCGTGCCAAGCTATCCAGTATCTCCTCTCTTTGTCGTCCGCAATCTCGATTTCCATGTATTTTGCCAGATGTAACCAAATACTTCAACTTTCCTCTTCTCATGATATGCCCGAAAAATGTATGCCCTTTCTGATGTTTCTTAGGAGCACCCTTTTTGTGCCGGCATCTTTGAGAATTTCCGTGTTTGTCTTTTCAGCAGTCTAGGGAACTCCCAACATTCTTCTGAGAAATTCCATTTCTGTGGTCTCTAAACATCTCTTAATTTATTTATCTACTGTCCACGATTCGCTTCTATAGGTTAGAATTGCTTCATATAGCAGAGAAACTAACTGAACTAAAGTGAACTAGACTAATATATGTTCGCTTGGGTACGCCAATATTTTACACGTGGATTTACTATAGGGAATCAACTTATATTAACGTTTCCAGCCATAGTAGAGTCTGGGTTCTTGTAACCAACTCCACATATTTATAGAACCCTCCCGCTGCATTTCCACACCTGTGTCCTGCCCCTTCCCGCTGGCCGATATTAATCTCAGTCCAGTCGGTTCCTGACCAAGCTTAAGACCACAGGGAAGTGACTTATTTCCCTGTTTTTGAGAGTCTAACATTATTTCGCCATGTAGTTAAATTTATGTGCATATCTATATATATATATATATATATATATGTTGTTCACGCTGAAGGCTTTTTGGTCGAAACGTCGTTACATTTTTGTTTTGTTTCTACCTACATAAAGCTGTTACCATACCACTTTTTACTTTTTATTTTCACCATGAACTAAATAAACTGAACTAACCCCTGCGTGCCCCGACACATGGCTCAATGTAGCAGTGAAGGCTATCATCATCTGTTAGCAATGACTTGCAACTGAAGCTAGCTCTCAAAGTAAAAAAAAAAAACAACCCGTATGTTACCAGACACATATATAATTTGATATTGAACAGCACAAATGGGTGTGTGAATATGCTCACACATCGCATGTGTGGGAAATTTATTGTGTCGTTTGTGTGTGTGTGTATGTGGCTAGTTCCATCCCGAGGACGCGTGTATATGTGTGAAGTGTGTGTATGTGAATGTGATTGTCTATGTGGTGAAATTGAGTGTATGAGTGTGTATTTCGATATGTATCGAGAATGTGCATATGTGACCATGCGTTCACGATGTGGTACTAAGTTACTGGCGAGGACGCGCATGCCGCAAACAGCTGTTTGATTGGTTAGCAAACATGACCTCATTTCGTTTGGGACAATCCCAGGGTTACTCAGTACATTTCAGTCAAAAACATGCATAATTATGACTTAAATCTCTCTATGTTAAATATTCCTCACATTCGTCCTTGTTATTGTCCCTTTCTACTTGTGCCACGCTCGGTTTTAAATAGTGAATCAATTCAGAGGAAGAGGTTAGATGGGTGGCAGTGTTCCCTAGCGTTTGGCTTCTCGCGGCAAAGCGCTGTGCCACTGAGTACAGGTTCGATCCTGCTTCGGTCCATATATTGTTCTTTGTTTTTTTTTTCTGTTGTTGATTATTTGTCATTTTTTCAGAGTGCTGTAAACATACCTCTTCCTCAGAATTAATTTCTTGAATTATCACCTGGAAGTTTCCTTATATAATAATATTCATTGATTATTATTTGTCTCCTGTCTTCGGTTTTAAATACCCACAACGAGTGAGGAGTACACGGACATCATCGCTGAAACAACCTAGTGATGACTTTCAAAAGCCAAACATGCAAAGTTGCAGCATTCAAGTGTTTATGTAGCAGTGGGTCGGGATTAGGTAATGATGAGTGAACGAGAGGAGAGTCACGGGAAAGAGAGAAGAGTGAACGATAGACACAAAAAAAAAACATAAGAGTCCCGTGTACGGGTGAGCGTCAATCAGGAGAGTTTTGATTGGCTGGCGGAATGAAAGATATTCAGGATACAGGAAAGATAGACAGATGAGAAGTAGCCATGGACTCAGACAGACGGTCTACTCTATCCAGAATATCTTTCATTCCCCAGCCAATCAAAACTCTCCTGATTGACGCTCACCCATACACAGGACTCTATGTTTTTTGTTTCTATTGTTCACTCTTCTCTCTTTCCCGTATTTGCTTTTGTCTCTCACATTGTCTTGTCTCTCACATTTGCTTTTATGTATGTCTTGTCTCTCACATTTGCTTTTATGTATGCCTTGTCTCTCACATTTGCTATCATGTATGTCTTGTCTCTCACATTTGCCTTTATGTATGTATTGTCCCTCACATTTGCTTTATGTATGTCTCATCTCTCATATTTTCTTTTAACTAGTACAGTTTCTAGACACAAATGCATGTACTTGAACCTTCTTTCAGGCCACGAGAACTTTGCCCAAATCGCTTCCACAACCCACCTCGCCGTACTCTCAGTTTATACCATGTCTTGTCATTCCTCTCTATATATCATTTATGTATATTATCGCATTCTTTAAATCTGCTGAGACCGGTCGGTTACTAACAGTCCCAACCGCCCATGAACGCTTGCAGCCATTTGGCGATGCAGCTTTGAATATTTTATGTTGGGATGTGAATGAAAAGTTAACAGCAAAACTGAGTAGAAAGTCTCGTGCCGTTAATGTGTGACGTCAATTGTTTTATTTTTCGTTTAAAAAAAAATTCTTCCCTAAAAGGAATTGTTTAAAAACAAGCTTGGCCCTTCTTGGAAATAGACCTAGGTCAATCTGACAAACACAAGGTTGACCCTCTCGTGCACCCGTAGTTCTCTGTAAAAAATTCCACCTGTCAATTAGAACACTATCTTGGAAAAACAACATGCACGATCTTCAGTTGTGTCCTAACTGAAACCCACGTGACTCAATCGGTAGTCTAGGACCCTAGGTTCAACCTCGTGACCTGGGGTCTTTGTTACATGTTCTTGGGTCTGGTATTTAGTAGAAGCGGGAAAGATAAAATTCACGATAGAGACCAATCAAAACACATTTAAACAATATTTACTTATAGACTTATTTACTTATTTACTTATTTTTAAAGAAAGCAAAAATAAAGAACTGAGCCTTAATAGCAAAAAGACAGAACTAATGGTAACAATAAATAAAAAGACATCACCTCATTGCAAAATAAAGAAAAGTGGCACAATATTAAAACAGGTAAATGAATTTAAATATTTTGGGAACTTTGTTAACCTCAGACGGAAGATGTACAAAAGAGGTGAGATAGAGAATGACACAGACAAAAGCAGCTTTCCAAAAAATGAGGAAGATACTATGCAATCCATTTTGACAATAGAAATAAGAAAAAGAGTTCTTAAATGTTATGTAGAACCAGTCTTAACATATGGATGTGAATCATGGACAATAGGACAACAGACAAGAAAATCACTGGAGTCTGTAGAATGTGGTTTTACAGAAGAATGTGAGAATACCATGGACAGCTAAGAAGAGTAATGAAGATGTTTGAGAGAGGTCAAAGCAAAAAAGAGAGCTAATTTCCAATATTAGGAAGAAACAATCATCATTTTTGGCCATGTAATGAGAAGAGAACAGCTGGAATATATTGTAACAACTGGGAACGTTGAGGGACGAAGAGATAGAGGGAAGCAAAGAGAAAAGATACCAGACAGCTTAAGAGAATGGCTTGGCAGAAGGTCAACAACAGAAATTATAAATAACTGTCAGATAGAAAGTTGTGGAGAGACATGATCACCTACGCCAGCAGGCATGGTACTTGAGGATGATGATATATTTTTTATAAAATAGACAGCCATTCATGGATAAAAACTACTAGTTTTTCTGTATTTTATTCGTATCTAGGTTCGATGACTGAGTGTTTAGCGGGTTTGCAATCTCATCAGAAGGGTTCGAGTTCGATCCCAGAAGTGGTGGATTTTTTCCGGATCGACAAGGCTCCGGGGTTCATCCAGCCTCTAAAAATGGGTACCAGAGATTTTTCTGGGAAATAAAGGTGGCATGGCGTGATACCGACCACATCACCCAAAAATGTGCCGTGAGTAGTATAGGTGGCTGTGAACTCAACAGAAAAGTGGAATAACATGCACCGAAATACAATAGATTTGGCACCGACTTTGCACCGACTTTGCACCGACTTTGCACCGAAAAAAAAAAAAAATTTTTTTCGAATTCGCGATTTTTTCGAACTTCATTATTTTTTTTTGGGAAAAAATTTTTTTTTTTGGTGTTCGTCAGTTTGTCGAAATGGTTCACTGAGAGCTTAACTCAGGTAAATTCAATGGAGACTCGGTGCTAATCCGGTGATCGTCGCTCCGTGTCCGGTGATCGCCTCGCTCGTGTTAGAAATTTGTGAAAGAGTATTTTAAAAGAGTATGTGATAAATATGTTTCAAAACGTTAAGAAATATAGTTAAATGTGATAAAACTGATTTTAAAGAAGGCGAAATAATAAAAACTATGAAAAAAATAAGTTAACATACTGACGGAAAACTAGTCAAGAAACTGAATGACATTTTTGTTGACTGGGCTAGTGGTACTTGAGGAATGCTATTGTTAGAATCGCTTACAAGGAATTCGTGGTCATGTTAGGAGCTGACGGTCATTGTTAGGCTCCGTGTTTAGAGTTAAAGTTAGGTAGAGGCATGTCGGGGACAGCGGTTCTAAAAGGGGGGGGGGGTATCTCGCGGGTCGGATGGCGGGTCGTCGTGCGGGTGGGAAAGGTGCCTTTATTGGTTATCATCATGTGTGGGTATTAGGCAACAGGAGGCGACATGTAAAAAAAAAATGCTGACAAGCAATTATTAGTATCGTTAGCATCATGTATTCTGACCTTCCCTCCTTGTTTTCTAAACACAACTTCCTAGATTTCTGACCAGCCCCTCAACATCCCCCTTCATGTGCCTACTATCATCATGTGCCTCAACACTATCACCATGTCCCTCAACACTATCATGTGCCACCCTCACCACCCCCCTTCATGGCCTACTATCAGCATGTGCCTCAACACTATCACCATGTCCCTCAACACTATCATGTGCCACCCTCAACACTATCATCATCTTGTACCACCCTCATCATCATCATCATGTGCCTCAACACCACCCTTCATATCAGCCACCCTCAAGGACTATCATCATGTGCCTCAACACCACCCTTCATATCATCAAGCCACACAAAGTATCAATCATCTCTCTCACACATTCATGGTAAACCAAAACAAAACTCGTTCTATATTTCTCACAGCTTTATTATTAATACAACAAATATACGACACATATATATTACTGTCCGGTTGTTGATAATTTTAAGCGTCTGGGTTCCTCCCTCCTGTTTTGGTGGTAGTGCGATAATTTTAAGCGTCTGGGCGGGCCCTCGAAGCCGAAGTATCCACGGGGCGAGCAAACGATAAATGATACGGTCGTTTACGTGCTGTCTCGATGAAAAAGGCATGAGAATTCTGTTAAGTTTCGCGCCACGACACTAAGAAGTATATAATAAATACAATATAGACCGCACGTGTTGCTAAACAAATCTTGCAACACCCGCGGGTTGTAGACGAATGGAACGTGTGAGTTTTGCTCTATAAAGTTTAAAATATCCACGTGTCTGGGAGGCAAACCGTAGGAATCGAAATACTCACATTCGCCGAGACCGTTGTAAAATAGGGCCACCAATGCTCACCGGGTTCGTGGGCAGGGTCGGTGTTTATGACAAAGGCCGCGGTCGCCGTTGGGTCGATGCTCGGCGGTAAGTGGTTTCGTGGAATGACACTAACAAGGGAACAACGTCGAACGAAAATATCCGACATCAAAAGGTTGTAAATCTCCCTCGTGTTCATATTCGACTCTCTCTCAAACGGCGAAGTCTGTTAGAATCTGCCTTGTCTTGGACACCTCGAGCACCGAGTCCAACTCTGCGTAGACGATAACTTGTAGGGGAGTAGTGGTGGGAGCGGCAAACTTGAGTTCTATCGACAAGGGTCCGCTTGTGGCTAGCTCAAAATGGGAGCCGTCCAGTAGGCTGACGAGAGGTCAAAACCAAATAGGCAGTATCCGTCCTTGAATTCTCTATAATCAACGTTATTCCCAGCGTCTTTACCAATCAGACCCATGGCCAGATTTGTGCCGAAGAAAGCTCTCGCGTATTGATTTCGTTCAAAGTCCATAGTTAGAGGCTTTCCCGAGATACATTTCCCGTCGACCGTCAGGTTCATATAAATCAGACCAAAGTGTTGAAAATTGAACGGTTAGCTGTGTAAACACCATTAAAAGCACTGGCCGTAATCAGACCTATCACTATACGGGTCGGTGTTTGAGACAAAAATAAATTGTCTTGACTGTGGGAAAGCATCCCGCTAGCGATGGAAAAGGTCTTGATGGTAACCCTCTTGATCGGGTACCGCGCATTCCCGCTCAAGAGAGCCTTTTCGTGGGCCAGAGAAATCGCGGGGTTTAGCTTAGCTTTCCTTACCACGAGCGCGGCGTAGGTGATAACACTCTTATAACCCACAGAGCTATCGTGAGTCGCGAGGCTGAACACATCCTTCGAGGGCGTGAGTTTTATCTTTACATCGACTCTGTTAACATGTAACGATCCTGCACAAAGACATCAGAGTGCAAACGACCCATCATTTCAACCTCTTTACTACCCGAAGTCAAATCGCGCCGTGTTTTAAAACCCTCATTTTCTTTCAAATCGTCATGGTGGCCAGCTGTGTCTTTGTAGAACAGAGCGGCCGTCAAGTATCCCGTTTTCGCATCCTCTCCGTAATTTAGCGTGGCCTCAAACACCGCTCTAAAAGGATAGGTATTCTCCGACGGTGTAACCAACGTGTCGTTTAGCGATACGTCGACTTGTGAAAATAGACTGTGAAGATAATTGTTGACCGGTCCTACCTCAGCATCGACAGGTACACTATCACCATTCGGGAGGGTGATCTTGACCCGCAGATGTAAAAACGTGTTGAAAAGATCTAGATACTCCTCGCTGTTTCCAGAAATGAAAAACTCTATCGGTGCGCTATGCGACAAAGCTGCGATCGGCCGAATTTCAATAAACTGGCCAGAGTCGAGAGATGTCTGCGTTGGTGGAACGCTAAATAAATCCAAACCAGAGTGAAGACATTCGCACGATTTGGGGTGAATGAGGGACATTATTAGTCGAAAATATCCTTTGTCACCCTCGTCTTCTTCCCTCTGTTGTGCACCGAATGAAGGGGGAAACCGTCCAGCTGTCGGTTTTATCCTCTTCGTAACGGGTTCTCCTGGTGGAGGTAGCTTCATAACTCGCTTTCTGCTTTGACGTAAACCACTTCCTGATTGGTTGTTATCACGCAAGTGGTCTACGGCCCCGTGTAGCAACCGCTGACCGGCCTCCTTAGCTCGTTCTTTGAAAGCTTCACCGACATTTTTCCCGGCCAATGCGTCCTGTGCGACCTGCAGACCGGTCCCCAAGCCTTCTCTGAGCAAGGCCTTACCGCCGGTTTTTAACCAGGGTAAAATAGCCCTCCCGATTCCACCGAAGAAACTACCGATTCCTCGACCGCTCTGACTTCGACCTCCTATAAACACGGGCATCCCATCGCCCGCCTGACAACAGTAAAAGTCTTCGTATAACTCAACATCTCTATGAAGGGGAGTGTGTTTCACCATTATACCAGCTCGAGATGCTTCTTGACTCGAAAGTGTACCGTTAGCACCGACGTCCCGCTGGTGAATGGAATGGTTTTTCCGTGTTCGTTGGCTAAAAGGATCTCGACGGTATCGAAGGAAAATCTACTCAGGGGTAGGTAGTGAGGCTTATCGTAGATCTGAAACACCGAGGTGTGATTTCTATTGAGAACAGGCACGCTCCTGAGGAGAGGCACCATCACATCCCCGACCGGTCTGGGGGAAACGAGATCGCAGTAGACGTAGACATTCTTCGCAACACTTTCCAAGTCCATTACACCCACGCTGAAGATATCGGGAGCCGTGTCTGATATTGTGGTCGTGGGGAAGGCTAACATGTTTTTCAAAGTGTCGCTTATGGTAACACTGACTCCTTTCTCGTAAAGTTTCAAGATGGCTTTATTCACCTCTTTTGCGTAAATGAATCTCATTTTTTTCCCTTTCTCTCCCTGTACGACTCATCCTCCGCTTTTACGATCGACGCGTTCAACGCGCCGATGAACGCATCGGGTTTCGTGTATAACCCAGGTTCCAATGTCACGTTGAAATAAAATCTGGCGTCGCAAATATCGTCGTTATCGAGAGATTCGTAGCGAATCCAGACATCACCCTCTATTACATTGAAATAATTTAGCGGAAACTGTATCTCCACCAGCGCGATCTCATACTGCGTCGAAATGTCAATGGTCTGAGGGAGTTTAACGAAAAAGTGGCCTGGGTTATTATCCTTAAAAAGTTCCATAGATGCGTTGCTGGGCAGGGTGACATAAAAACTCATTTTTTTTTTTTTTACTCGTTTCACCGTCGCCTCTCCAAGTTTGGATTCGGTAGCATGTAACCCAAACAGCTGCTCAGTAGGGCTATCCACAGTTTTCCCTCCTTCGCGTCTGGCTTTTCGGTGGTCAGATTGAACAGCGAGACCGCTACAACTGTATATATAACTACCACTTGACAAATAAAGACAAGTTCTAAGTAGGGGGATAGTTTCCCAAACATCGACCCCACCAGCGCGATTCGCCGTCTCTCCCGACTCCCGAGTTTACGGCTCGCAAATCGGGCTCTCCACCAAAAGTTACCACTTCCTCCTCTTCTTCTTCTCGCATCTCTAGTTTTTGTATCTGACAATGTCCTTGGACGGTATCCAAGTGTTAAATGAGGAATCGTACCCAAACCATTTGACTAAACACTCCTTTCGCCCAAAGGATGTGCGACGCTCGGTTATGACACTCTCGATTCTGTACTCGTGTTTGTCTCCAACTTTTTGAATTTCCGGTGTGTAGAATGACCCCTCTATCTCATCGCCCTTATCATCCTTCAACACATATGTAACGGGGTTTGTTTCATTTACTCGACTGATGGAAAACAGTTCCTCCGTCCAAGCCGGGGCATAACCCTTTTTAAAATTGGCTCTGCCCAGGACCAGTCTAACTCGATCACCGGGCTTGTACAGGGGTCTTTCAAATTTAAAGTTACGTTTGCTATTATACAACGTGTTCCATACCTGTTCTTGATTGTCTGCGTTGACGTCGACCGGTGCCATTTTTATACTTCTGTGATACGAATGGTTATAACTTCGAAGTAGGGCGGGGAGGACTCGGACATAAGACAACTTATTGGATTTCGTGAAATATCGCCACATCCGTTGTTTCAGAGTCCTATTAAAGCGTTCCACCACGGCGGCCTTGATATCTTCGTTCTGCGTAGTGAAAAAGTGAACTTTGTTGTCAGCGAGGAATTTCTGAAATGTTCTGTTCAGAAACTCTGACCCCTTATCGGTTTGAAAACTCGCGGGTTTCCCATCGAGAAATATCTTACCGACGGCTTCCACTAAGGATTTCCCCGTTTGGTTCGTATCGGTACAGACCACGCGAATTTACTAAAAACGTCCACGCAAGAAACCAAATAGGAATATCCATCGTTGTGTTTTTTCAAATGTCTCAAATCGATTAGGTCTGCCTGATATTGCTGTTGGGGGCCACTCGTTATAATGGGACGCCTTTCAAATCTGCGACGAATTGGTTTATGAAGGGTATAGGTATCCTGATGACTCAGCCATTGTTTGATCTTTGCGAGTCCCAGTTTGGTGTTACGTTGCAGGGCCGTTGCACCACTATACGCCCCAGCTCCGGCAGCCAGTATGGATGCCCAGGATGTTTCAGCAAAGTCACCGATTACCTATTCCAGCTTTGATCAAGGTTTTGTCAAAATGGAGGGCGGTTGTGTTTTGAAGGCTAATGAAACTTCCTATGCACCCGTGTTTGATAGACATTTAACAAACAGTACCACCAAAACAGGAGGGAGGAAACCCAGACGCTTAAAATTATCAACGACCGGACAGTAATATATATGATGTATTAATAAAGTTGTGAAATATAGAATTTTGTTTTGCTTTTCATTGAATGAGAAAGAGCGAGCGTCACTATTTAATATTAGCACACCTTACTACACGACACATGATGATGTTGGTAGCGATAACACACACGACCACTTATATTTTACTATTTTAACATAAGTCCGTTTTCTTTTCAATCGGGGTTCTACCTGAGTTGGCTAACGGAATTTAAAATACTCTTTCACAAATTTCTAACACACAGCGAGCGACGATCACCGGACAATAAGCCGCTTAGCACCGAGTCTCTATGAATTTACCTGCGGTTAAGCTCTCAGAAACACAGGAGACCGTTCGACAAAACTAACCTTTCAATGTTATTGCTTGTCAGCATTTTTTTTACATGTCGCCTCCTGTTGCCTAATACCCACACATGATGATAACCAATAAAGGCACCTTTCCCCACCCGCACGACGACCCGCCATCCGACCCGCGAGATACCCCCCCTTTTAGAACCGCTGTCCCCGACATGCCTCTACCTAACTTTAACTCTAAACACGGAGCCTAACAATGCAGCTCCTAACAATGACCACGATTCCTTGTAAGCGATTCTAACAATAGCATTCCTCAAGTACCACTAGCCCAGTCAACAAAAATGTCATTCCAGTTTCTTGACTAGTTTTCCGTCAGTATGTTAACTTATTTTTTTTCATAGTTTTTATTATTTCGCCTTTTTTAAAAATCAGTTTTATCACATTTAACTATATTTCTTAACGTTTGAAACATATTTATCACATACTCTTTTAAAATACTCTTTCACAAATTTCTAACACGAGCGAGGCGATCACCGGACACGGAGCGACGATCACCGGATTAGCACCGAGTCTCCATTGAATTTACCTGAGTTAAGCTCTCAGTGATTCGACAAACTGACGAACACCAAAAAAAAAATTTTTTCCCAAAAAAAAAATTTTTTCCCAAAAAAAAAATTATGAAGTTCGAAAAATCGCGAATTCGAAAAAAATTTTTTTTTTTTTGGCACCGTTTTGGTGCAAAGTCGGTGCAAAGTCGGTGCCAAATCTATTGTATTTCGGTGCATGTTATTCCACTTTTCTGTTGAGTTCACAGCCACCTACACTACTGCCGTGGTCATAGAAAAATATGATCACTAACACCATATTAAAAAAGGAATTGAAGTGAACAGTCACAACATAAATAATTTGCGATATGCGGATGACACAGTCTTAATAGCAGAGACAGAGAATGAATAACAAGAAATGATAGACATAATAATAAAAGAAAGCAACAAGAAAGGTCTCAGTCTGAATAGTAAGAAAACAGAAGTAATGGTTATATCGAAGAAACAATTATCACCATCATGCAGCATAAAAATAAACGAGACAAATCTGAAACAAGTACAACGTTTCAAATACTTGGGCACAATAATTACATCAGATGGGAGATGCACCACAGAAATAAAAAAAAGCAGCAGAATAGCTCAGGCCAAAATAGCATTTCAGAAAATGAAAAATATCTTATGCAACAAATCTATGTAAATAAAAATGAGAAAGAGAGTTCATCGGTGCTATATAGAACCAATTCTGACCTATGGAAGCGAATCATGGACAGTAGACAAACAAATGAAAAGACGATTAGTGGCCACAGAGATGGGATTCTCAGAAGAATGTTGAAAGTTCCCTGGACAGATAAAAAGACCAATGAGGAAGTTCTAAAAGAGGCCAACACAAAAAGGGAGCTGTTAAAAAACATCAGAAAGAAGCAATCAACATTTTTCGGGCACTTCATGAGAAGAGGAAAGTTGGAATACTTGGTTACAACTGGCAAAATAAAAGGAAAGAGAGATCGCGGACGACAAAGAGAGAAAATACTGGATAGCTTGGTGTCATGGCATGGAAAACAGTCAACAACAGAACTGATACGATGCACTGTAGATAGAAGATTGTGGACGGACATGATCGTCTACGCCAACCGGCAGGGTATATGATGATGATGAACACCATATTCCCCGTACGCCTAGCAAGGTGTGTCCGGAACCTTTACTTTGCTTATTTCACTTTATTTCTGACTGGGGTCTTTGCAGTGTGGACATTATCTGCCCGCTCCGGAAAAAAGTACTGATTGTCCCTGTTATGGTTTAATTGAACCAGCTGAGCTCTGTTCCGCTGATGATTCTTTTTATGTTTTCACCCTTTCCTGGCACTTCCTCTGGCGTGTATGTTGTCCTCCATTTCGTTTTATCATTCCTCTGATGTTTGTGTTGTCCACCTACTTCGTTTTAACATTCCTTCTACGTGCGTGTTGTCCCCTACTTGTTTTACCATTCCTCTGACATGTGTGTGTTGTCCTCCTACTTGTTTTACCATTCCTCTGACATGTGTGTGTTGTCCCCTACTTGTTTTACCATTCCTCTGACGTATGTGTACTGTCCCCCTACTAGTTTTACCATTCCTATGACGTATGTGTACTGTCCCCCTACTAGTTTTACCATTCCTTTGACGTGTGTGTGTTGCCCCCTACTTCGTTTTACCATTCCTCTGACACGTGTGTGTGTGTTGTCCCCCTATTTCCTTTTACCATTCCTCTGACAAGTGTTGTGCTGTCCCCCTACTTCGTTGTGACCTTCCTCTGGGAGTTGGTCTTCTCTAAAAGCCTTCGTGATGTGTGCTTTGTTTAACGCCCCCTACCCAATGGCTGTCTTTGCTATCCTGTTGCCATGGACTCCTACATGTCTTGAACACTATGTACAAGCTAAGCTAGCGACGTGAGGTAGGTTAAATAGGTGCACCCACTCTCTGCCAAGCGTTTCAATCTTTCTATAGTTGCCTCGCTTTGTAATTTTTGTTGACGTCTACACATAATCTTTGTAGTTGATTTAAAGTGTGTCAATTAGACATAAAATTCGCCGTTTACAGCAAGCTGCAATATCTGCTCCTTTCATTTTCTACTTGAGCTTAATATTTTTCGAGTACTGGGTTTGCTTTCTCTCTTTGTTCCATTGCCCCAGTGTTAGTCTATTTTTAATTTGCTTTCTCTTTATTATTTCAACTCCACAGTTAATCTATTTACATTCGCTTCTTTTCTTCTCCTTGTTTCCTACTCTATAGTTAGTCTATTTCCAGTTTGCATCCTTTCTCTGTTTCCTACTCTATGCTAGTCTATTTCTAGTCTGATTCCTCTCTCTGTTTCCTACTCTATAGCTAGTCTATTTCTAGTCTGATTCCTCTCTCTGTTTCCTACTCTATAGCTAGTCTATTTCTAGTCTGATTCCTCTCTCTGTTTCCTACTCTATAGCTAGTCTATTTCTAGTCTGATTCCTCTCTCTGTTTCCTACTCTATAGTTAGTCTATTTCTAGTCTGATTCCTCTCTCTGTTTCCTACTCTATAGTTAGTCTATTTCTAGTCTGATTCCTCTCTTTGTTTCCTACTCTATAGCTAGTCTATTTCTAGTCTGATTCCTCTCTCTGTTTCCTACTCTATAGCTAGTCTATTTCTAGTCTAATTCCTCTCTCTGTTTCCTACTCTATAGCTAGTCTATTTCTAGTCTGATTCCTCTCTCTCTGTTTCCTACTATATAGCTAGTCTATTTCTAGTCTGATTCCTCTCTCTGTTTCCTACTCTATAGCTAGTCTATTTCTAGTCTGATTTCCCTCTCTGTTTCCTACTCTATAGTTAGTCTATTTCTAGTCTGATTCCTCTCTCTGTTTCCTACTCTATAGCTAGTCTATTTCTAGTCTGATTCCTCTCTCTGTTTCCTACTCTATAGTTAGTCTATTTCTAGTCTGATTCCTCTCTCTGTTTCCTACTCTATAGCTAGTCTATTTCCAGTGCTACCGCTGAAGAGTTGTAGTAGAATTTTCTTCAGCGTTTGTTCACTGATCCTTACACCATTAGCCAGCTATGGGTCGCTGTCACCGCCAAGATTACAGAGGCCTACATTTAATTATCGAAAAGTGTTACTTTAGATAGAAAGAAAGACACCTCGCTTTTGGCTTGTAGGATCATTGGCGATAAGCTCAAGCAAGTACGCGATAAAAAAAAAAACAACTATGTTATGCATACAGTTTTGTGTTACAGATATTTAGTTGTCTTGCTATTTTTCTCACTGTAGAAATACCACTTCTTAAAGCATTTTCATAAAGGATGTGTGTACAGGATCTCTCAAAGGTACATTAACGGTGAATAGAAGAAAGAAATAAGATATAACTTATGTTTCAGCAATATATATATCGGCACCAGTTAAATATACCTTAACGCTAGGTGTCCATTTAAATAATCTTTGAAATACTATCTTCTCAGAGAAAACTTTTTCTTTCTTTCTTCACTTCCTCTTCTACCCTTTAGGGAGGAGATACAAAGTTCTGGTTCTCGCCCTTTTGGTGGTTTCACTCATTGTCAATTGATTGTGTTGTAGCGTTTCGTTGATGTCTGTCCATCTTACTCTGGGTCTTCCTCCTGCTCTTCTTTTAATGTATACATTATATGGTAAGAAATCACACGGCATTCTCTCTGGATGGGCAAACAAGTTTATTTGTTGTTTCTGTATATAGCTAAAGATTTGCTCCATGCCTACTCATTCTCTTATAATTCAATTCTGATTGTCTTCTCTGCTGTTTTTGCAGACATCCTATTTCTATGATTACAAGCTTTCTTTTGTGATTAGACGTAAGTGACCACGTCTGACATTGGTAGCACAACGTTGGAATGAATATACTCTGTATAAGATGTCTTTTTGCTGCTAATATGTATTGCTTTGTGTTGAAGTATAGGGGATAGCTGTCCCAATATTTAGTCTGCCTTGTTGCATCGTATGTCTATTTCTTTATCGATTTCACCATCTTCAGAAAATGTTGTTTCCAGATATTTAAAGTACTTTACTTGTTTTATAATTTGATGTTCTATAGACATCTAACTATTAAAAGATTACTAGTACCAGATTTAATTAATGTAGAATATTTGATAATGTAGAACATTGGATAATGTAGAGTGTTCGATAATGTAGAGTATTCGATAATATAGACTCTTCGTAGATAATTGTAGACGATCCAATGATAGAGGAGAACAAGAGGTAGCCCCATAGTAAGATAGGCCGAGAGTATAAAAAAAGAGAGCTACAGCAACGTTAATTGGCAATGGGTGAAGCTGTCAGAAGGGCTAGGACCAGAACTTTCTATCTCCCTCAACATCCGAACTGGTCGATGGCAAGTGAAGAAGAACATCAAAAATGTATGTGGACATGGACTGCAACGCAGCTTGACACTCACCAGTCAACCAAGCTATAAATGGGTACTCGGTTCACGCAGTTGGAGGAAAGTAATAACAGCGAGAAGCCCTGCCCCACCTCCCCCTGCACCTCCAAATTTTGTTTGTCTCTCAGGGCGATGAAATATTATTTAATATCCTAATGACCTTATATATGTTGTGGGGCATGTAGAGCACATATTTCTGTATTGGGTTTGAAATTGGAACCACTCGTCATAAGTTACCTCTCCTTTTCTCTTCCTGAGGTTCACCCAATGATTATAGAAAGAATGGACGTTAAGTTGTAGATGTTAGATGCATTAAGTTGAGGTTTTCAATAGAATTGTAATATTTGCGCGTTTCGGCCCACAACATCCGACTTCAGCACGTTGAGTACCGGGTTGCTTTCACTAGAGACTAGACTCATAGAGTAGGGCCGCCGAGACGGTAACCATAGGGTTAATGTTACCTGGTTAGCCTGTTAGTGGAGTTTTCGGTCCAGGAGTCTACCATAGTGGTAGTTTGTTAAGAGTTGTGTTGTTTTATGCCTCAGCGATAGTCTAAAAGCAGTCACAGCGATTGTAATATAGAAGGCAATCTTGTGTTGCAAGTCGAGGCAGTTTTTGTGTTCGGACTATAGTTTCTAGTCTCTAGTTACTTATGAAGTGGAGCTTTCAGTATGGACAAACAGAGTGTGTCAATGAGGATGGCATGGCTTTATTGACAAGTGCCTGCAATGTTTTACGGATTAATTTTTCCTAATTTTTGAAAAATCACCACCACTTCTGGTAGGCTGTGAATCCCGGTCATTTCTGTCCTGAGGCCAGAGTCGTATCTACATACTACCCTTTCCCCTCCCCACATACACGGATCCGTATTTCAACCTACCCTTGAAAACAGGTACTTCGAGTTTCACTGTCAAAATAAAACGATCCGGCGTGATACTGACTATATCGTTGATACAATAATATGTATGTTGAAAGACACAGCAGCCTACTAAAAATAATCTTGGAAGGGAAAATACTATGTAAAAAGGGCAGAGGCATACCAAGACTAACATGGACGAGTAACATCAAAAGATGGACAAGTCAGCCTTTGACAACCTGCACCATCAAAGCAAGAGACAGAACGGAATGGCGCTCCATGGTAGCCAACTTTCGATGCAGAGGCGGCACTCGATGATGATGATAGATGCATGTTTGGTGGAACTCCAAGCGTTATTTTGACTGGCATAAACTATTCAAGCCGTAACTTTCCGCTGCTACTCTAGCACATGAAAGTGGGTCGCACTTCACAAGTTAACAGACTCATATAAATAACCAGTTTGGCATAACGTAGAAGAAATGTAATATGCAGACTAAACAACCACCTGTGTAACATGAATAAGATACGACCTTCAGGTAAATACGACTGATGTGCTAATAAAAATAGATATTCAACATCTGTTACATACTTTTCCATCATATGTGAAGTATGTTCAATATAAGATGTATCTAACGTGGATCAATCGCTATACCAGCATAAGCCAGCTCTTGCGGCCTCAGCCATGATCGATCAGATATGACAACATGCAATCACTATAACCCATACGATGTTGTACTATAAAATGAGTTCTTATACTTAAAAGCTTACCTGTAGAAAACCTGTACAAATTTGCTCCTTTGTGGTGTCTTTACCACAAAGAGGAGCATACATGTCCATATCCCGAAGAGTTTTTCTGGTAGTAGATGAAGATAAGTTCTAGACAACAGTGCAGTCAAGTTTATCTGAAGATGAGTTCTAGACAACAGTCAAATTTATCTGAAGATGAGTACTAGACAACAGTCAAATTTATCTGAAGATGAGTACTAGACAACAGTCAAATTTATCTGCAAGATGAGTTCTAGACAACAGTCAACATCTGAAGATCAGTTCTAGACAACAGTCAAATTTATCTGAAGATGAGTTCTAGACAACAGTCAAATTTATCCGAAGATGAGTTCTAGACAACAGTCAAATTTATCTGAAGATGAGTTCAAGACAACAGTAAAATTTATCCGAAGATGAGTTCTAGACAACAGTCAAATTTATCTGAAGATGAGTTCAAGACAACAGTAAAATTTAACTGAAAATGAGTTCTAGGCAGTCAAATTTAACTGAAGATGATTTCCAGACAACAGTCAAATTTATCTGAAGATGGGTTCTAGACAACAGTCAAATTTAACTGAAAAGGAGTTATTGGCAGTCACATTTAACTGGAGATGTGTTCCAGACAACAGTCAAATTTATCTGAAGATGAGTTCTAGACAACAGTCAAATTTAACTGAAAATGAGTTCTAGGCAGTCAAATTTATCTGAAGATGAGTTTTAGGCAGTCACATTTAACTGGAGATGAGTTCCAGACAACAGTTAAATTTATCTGAAGATGAGTTCTAGACAACAGTCAAATTTAACTGAAAATGAGTTCTAGACAACAGCCAAATTTAACTGAAAATGAGTTCTAGACAATAGCCAAATTTATCTGAAGATGAGTTCTAGACAACAGTCAAATTTATCTAAGATGAGTTCTAGACAACAGTCAAATTTATCTAAGATGAGTTCTAGACAACAGTCAAATTTATCTAAGATGAGTTCTAGACAACAGTCAATTATCTGAAGATGAGTTCTAGACAACAGTCAAATTTAACTGAAAATGAGTTATAGACAACAGCCAAATTTATCTGAAGATGAGTTCTAGACAATTAAATTTAACTGGAGATGAGTTCCAGATAAGTCAAATTTATCTAAGATGAGTTCTAGACAAGAGTCAAATTTATCTGAAGATGAGTTCTAGACAACAGTCAAATTGATCTAAGATGAGTTCTAGACAACAGTCAAATTTATCTGAAGATGATTTTTAGACAGTCAAATTTAACTAGTGATGAGTTGCAGACAACAGTCAAAATTATCTAAGATGAGTTCCAGACAACAGTCAAATTTATCTAAGATGAGTTCCAGACAACAGTCAGATTTATCTGAAGATGAGTTCTAGACAACAGTCAAATTCATCTGAAGCGTTTACTTCACTCCCTAAACACAGAAACGCGGTTATCAGATGAGTACATGGTGACAAGTGGCTGCGCACCCGCTGGCTCATACCGACGATCATATTCGAATCCGGTTGCATCGTGTTTGCTGACGTTACTTTAATTTCCACTAATACTGAAAACAGATAATCCGTATTTTCAGAATGATAACATGGCGACCAGGCGTGTGCTGCCAACTGTAGCAATTAAGATTACGACGTTTTAAGAAAAAAAAATGAGAGCACAAACACCACATAATCTATTCACAAATAACATGGTGGGTACCCAGTCGCCTTTTATTTGAAATGAAACAAACAGGAGCTGTTATGGTTGAGTTTAATTAATTATTTTTTCACAACTATCGAAAGTCCCTAGAGACTAGGAACTGAATTTTTTCAATTTGGCCCTGGCAGCCGCATGCACAGGGGTCCCTCACCGCACATGCAAGTTCCTCCGTTCGGAGGTACTCATATTTTTTTTTCCGTCGATGAGTAATTGACGTTATAAGCCGGGTCTCGCTGCTGAGACCAGGGGTGGTTACCGAAGAGAGAAATCATAAATGAAAATCAGAACTGGTGCAGCCGAACATTTGAACACACGACCTCTCTGTCTCGATACCGGCGTCATGCCTGGAGACCAACCAGTCCCCCAAGGGTGTTTAGTGTGCCCAGTATTTTGCTTACGTCGAAAGAATTACGTAGAATATTTAGTGTATTTACTTGCGTGGTACTATATATGACCCTGATCCACAGCTCGCGATTAGCAGGTTTATATGTAAATTCGTTGTTGAACAAGAATAACATTTATATCTGGGTCAATGATTATTTTAAATCTGCGTTGTAAATTGATATGAAACTGAAATAGCTGGTCACAGATAAGATATTTACATTGTCTAAATATCAAAACACTTGAATCAAAGCGAAGATAATTGTTTCCATAACGGATGAAACCAGTAGAAGACAGCAGAGACAGCCAAAATACTCATTCTCTTCCTTACTATGGGAGTTATCGTCTTATCTACAACAACTATATTTCTCTATGTTTTAGTTTCTATTTCATACCATTTTATAACTGTTCTATTTTTGTCCATTTGTTAAGAAGTGACTCACACCCAGACTGCCATATTCCCAGAAATCGATCCGGCCAGACGAGATAAATAAATCACAAAATGTAATCTTAAAAAATAGAACACCTAAACTCTTTAGTGGAACAAAATACAAAATTGAGCTATCACATTTGAAATATTTGTCTGGTTTCTTTATAACGACCAATGTCGCTGCATCTTAGACGTTCCCATGGGTGCTCGAGGTCTTCAATCAGAAACTAAATTATAAACGACCCACAAATTATGTCGGAGAGTCCGTGGCTGCGTGGTTAGTGTGCTCGCTTTCTAATCTGAAGGGTTCGATTTCTATCTCCAGAGAGGTGAGTTTTTTTGGGAGCTACAAGTCTCTGGGATGTAGATATTATTTGCATTATATAAGTAAAAAAAAAAGTAAAGAGCCCCGTCACGCCAAGTGGTGTATAGGGAATATGGTGTTAGTGACCATAAGTTTTACAGGTCTTCGGCACATGATTTTGGGATAATGTGGTCGGTATTACGCCCGTGCCGCTTTGCTTTCCCAGAAAAAAACCCGGTACCCATTAAAGGCTGGGTGAACCCGGAAGCCGTCGGTTGGGATCGAACCCTACCTCTTGTCCTTTGTAGTCCAGTTCACTAATCACTGAGTTATCGCGGCTCCCATTTCAATTATGTAGTGTATAATTTATTGGTTAATTATCTGTGTGGTGTTTGTGTGTTGTCCGCTGTTCCCGCTAAGGTCTATTGAGCCGAAACGTCGTTTGATTGTGTTGTCCTTTACTCACGTAAAGCTGTAACCACGCCGGTTCTTCTTTCTTTTTCACCTTCATCATCTGCTTTACAACCGCATCGCATTTCAACGTATCTACATGAATTTCTATAACTTTACACCTCCTGATTTCACCCAGCCTCTAAAGATGGGTACCAGATATGTTTCTAGGAAGTAAAGGCGGCCTGGCTTTGACCCGACCACATAATCTAAAAGTGTGCTGTAGTAAAGTAAAAAGCCTCGGAGTAGTATAGCAGGAAGGATTTGATTAGCATTTAGGCGCTAAATTAACAAAGATATATAGTGTGGCGCGCGGCGCGCATAAAGCGTGCGGCGCAGGGGGAGTTAACCATGAACGCTCGTGTCCAGATGTTGACCTCTAGTCTCGGTGACCCCGGAAGTGACCTGTTTATGTCTGGTGTGTGCGGACTTTGGAGTTCTTTATGTACTTGATCGTTAGTGATAGGTTAGTAGATTATACAACAGCATTGAAAAACAATCAATATAAAACAAAAGACAAAAGATATATTTTATTCTTTTATTATCTCAATAGGTGTATAACATACAGTGGATATTATATAACATTACAAACATATTCAGTACATTGAGTAAATATATAGTACAAGGATAACAATTATTTATAGCTATGTAGTTGGGTGTCTGCTTAGCTCTATGTCATAAATGAATCATAAGGGGTGAAACTGTTAGAGATTGCTGGGTAGTCTAAGCTGGTAGTGTAAAGAGTTAAATAGCTAGAGGCGTAGTCGAGACGTTATCATCAGCTACCTTTCTTTTTATATAGAAATAGGAAAGAGCATTTCTTGTTTGACTGTAGGAAAATATGGATTTATTTAAGACTTTGAAACCTACATTTTTCCCACCCTTGGCCTTTTGCGTGGCGAGAACCTCTAAAAACATATCTTTATCTAATTTGTTGTGTTGCTTGCTTAACCCCTTACAACTGATTTTATCGTAATCCCCACTACAATGGTACGTCTTACTACATAAGCTAACAAGAGCTGTCCCTTCGTACTCTAGTTTAAAAAGCCCGGGCGTTCGTTTGGTGTACGCTTTAACACCCTTACAGTTTATACAGTCTGTTTTGCTAGTATGTTCATCGCAGCGATGGTTGTATAGGGGTCGTCTAGTGTGTCGTGATGGGTGCATGGAGGTCGGCTAGTATATCCTGATGGGTGTACGGAGGTCGTTTAGTGTGTCGTATTGGGTGTATAGAGGGCGTTTAGTGTGTCATGATGGTTGTATAGGGGTCGTCTAGTGTGTCATGATGGGTGCATGGAGGTCGGCTATTATATCGTGATGGGTGTACGGAGGTCGGCTAGTGTGTCATATTGGGTGTATAGAGGGCGTCTAGTGTGTCATGATGGGTGTATGGAGGTCGTTTAGTGTGTCATGATGGGTGTATGGAGGTCGTCTAGTGTGTCGTGATGGGTGTATGGAGGTCGTCTAGTGTGTCGTGATGGGTGTATGGAGGTCGTCTACTGTGTCGTGAGGGGTGTATGGAGGTCATCTAGTGTGGTATGTGGGGTGTATGGAGGTCATCTAGTGTGGTATTTTGGGTGTATAGAGGTCATCTAGTGTGATATAAGGCTGTATGCCGGGCGTCTAGTGTGACATGAGAGCTGTATGGCGGTTGTCTGGTATATCATACTTTAATCAACCAATAAGAAAACATGAAAAAACGAAGGAATTCAACATTACTTATCTTAACTACTTTACAGCAATACAGTTTAATAACGTGTTATCGTTAAGTCTTACCATACTTTAAGAGAAAACATTCAAACTTACAGCGTAAAATATAGTCTCAAGCATCTACACCGAATATAACCTGTTATCGATAAGCCTTAACATACGTTAAGAGAAAACAAGCCAACTTACTGTGCAAAACTCCGCTAGAGTGAACAGTAACTTTCCTTGAATCAACCAAACTTATAACGCCGTCTAGTTTAAATATAACCTGGTAAGAAATGAATAAATTAGCCAATCAGCGAGTGACTATGCCAACATCGACTGATACCTGGATTAACCAATCAGAAAAGAGTATTAACATAGGAGGCGGGGCGAAGAAATGGCTGACAGGTGGATTAACCAATCAGAAAAGCGCGTTAGCCCAAGCGTAGGTAGTGGCTGTCGGGTCAGCAGTGGGGGAAAAATGCGGGGTGGTGGGTTACTTGAACTCGTTTTGACCCCTGAGGCAATTCCAGAAGAGTTCTATGACCTCATTTTGACCGCTGAAGGCTTTAATACCAATGTTTCCCACTTCAACGAACGACATACATCATTAAAGGTGATTACTTCAGCTCTTAGACTTTGGAGTTCCATATCTTTATCACTTCAACGAATGACAGACAACAGTAAAGATGATCATTTCAGGTAAGAAAACTTAGTTCCAAACCCTAAAATTTTGGTTCATACTCACAAAGTTGAACACAAACTCTACAAATTTAGGCCCAAAGTTGTAATTGTTAGACACGAAAGTCGTAAATGTTATATGCAAAGTCCAAAAGTTTGTCAAAAAGACAACCTAAACTCAAAATAGTTAGACACAAAGCCCAACAATTTATAGGCAAAGTCCAAAAAGTTACTCCAAAAGACAACTAATATAACACTTAATCCCAAAATTGCGTCTCATAACCAAAAGTTGAACTCAAAACCCTAAAAACTTAGTCCCAAAGTGATACTAGTTCACCACAAAAGGCGTAAATGTTATATTCAAATCCAAAAGTTTGTCAAAAAAGACAACCCAAACTCAAAATAGTTAGACACAAAGCCCAACAATTTATATGCAAAGGCCAAAAAGTTACTTCAAAATACAAATAATGTAACACTTAACCCCAAAATTTCGTCGCATAACCAAACAGTTGAACTCAAAAGCCTAAAAATTTAGTCCCAAAGTCGTAATTGTTCGACACGAAAGTCGTAAATGTTATATGCAAAGGCCAAAAGTTTGTCAAAAAGACAACCTAAACTCAAAATAGTTAGACACGAAAGGTCAAAAAAGTATATGCAAAGTCCAAAAGGTTACTCCAAAAGACAACTAATGCAACACTTAACCCCAAAATTTCGTTGCATAACCAAACAGTTGAACTCAAAAGCCTAAAAATTTAGTCCCAAAGTGATACTAGTTCGACACGAAAGACCAAATAGTAATATTCAAAGTCCAAAAGTTTGTCAAAAAGACAACCTTAACTCAAAATAGTTAGACACAAAGCCCAACAATTTATATGCAAAGGCCAAAAAGTTACTCCAAAAGACAACTAATGTAACACTTAACCCCAAAATTTCGTCGCATAACCAAACAGTTGAACTCAAAAGCCTAAAAAATTTAGTCCCAAAGTCGTAATTGTTCGACACGAAAGTCGTAAATGTTATATGCAAAGTCCAAAAGTTTGTCAAAAAGACAACCTAAACTCAAAATAGTTAGACACGAAAGGTCAAAAAAGTATAGCCAAAGTCCAAAAGGTTACTCCAAAAGACAACTAATGTAACACCATTACACAAAAATTTCGTTGCGTAACCAAAAAGTTGAACTCAAAACCCTACAAAATTTAAACCCAAAATCAAAATAGTTAGACACGAAAGACCAAATAGTTATATTCAAAGTCCAAAAGTTTGTCAAAAAGACAACCTTAACTCAAAATAGTTAGACACAAAGCCCAACAATTTATATGCAAAGTCCAAAAAGTTACTCCAAAAGACAACTAATGTAGCACTTAACCCCAAAATTTCGTCTCATAACCAAAAAGTTGAACTCAAAACCCTAAAAAGTGTCCACTTATCAACCAAAGTCTTTAATACAGCTGAGAAAACCCTAATAAATAATTACAATTTACTAAAAATGTTGCACTTGATGATAGTTGCGACTGTGTCTAAATTATTATTGAAAATATTCATAGAACTCTAGTAAAAGCCAAACACACTAAAACACCACATTGAAAGAATGAACTTAAAGTTCACGCCCCTGTCACAACTCTGCTAAGAAAAGTACTGCAAAGCATGAAATTTATGTCCCCTGCTATATAACTCTACTAAACGAAAGTATTACCGAACACGTAGTTTCCACACTCCTACCATAACCCAACTAAGAAAAACAAGATTTTACTTAAAATACCACATTTATGATTGTTACGCCCCTTGACCCTTTATGAGGGGTACGCCCATGAAACTGTTAGAAATAGTAAATTTACACTCTAGGGTTACTCCAAACTTTACATTAGACATCCCCATAGCAAAAATTTACTTAAAAAACAACTTTTGAAATTACTGCCCCTTGACCCTTTATGAGGGGACGCCCATGAAACTGTTACAAATAGTAAATTTAACCTCTAGACATACTCCAAACTTTACATTAGACATCCCCATAGCAAAAATTTGCTTAAAAGTCACTTTTGTGATTGTTACCCCCTTGACCCTTTTATGAGGGGACGCCCATGAAACTGTTAAAGATAGTAAATTTAACCTCTAGACATACCCCAAACTTTATATTAAGCATCCCCGTATCAAAAATTTACATAAAAACAACTTTTGAAATTACTACCCCGTACCCATTTTTGGCGGTTACGCCCATGAAACTGTTACAAATAGTCAATTTAACATCTAGACATACTCCAAACTTTATATTAAGCATCCCCATAACAAAAATTTACATAAAAACAACTTTTGAAATTACTACCCCTGTACCCATTTTGGCGGTTACGCCCATGAAACTATTAAAAATAGTCAATTTAACATCTAGGGTTACTCCAAACTTTACATTAGACATCTCCGTATCAAGAATTTACATAAAATCTTTTGAAATTACTACCCCAGTACCCATTTTTGGCGGTTACGCCCATGAAACTGTTAAAAATAGTAAATTTAACATCTAGACATACCCAAACTTTATATTAAGCATAACCGCCAAAAATGGGTACAGGGGTAGTAATTTCAAAAGTTGTTTTTATGTAAATTTTTGTTATGGGGATGCTTAATATAAAGTTTGGAGTATGTCTAGATATTAAATTGACTATTTTTAACAGTTTCATGGGCGTAACCGCCAAAAATGGGTACGGGGGTAGTAATTTCAAAAGTTGTTTTTATGTAAATTTTTGATACGGGGATGCTTAATATAAAGTTTGGGGTATGTCTAGAGGTTAAATTTACTATCTTTAACAGTTTCATGGGCGTCCCCTCATAAAAGGGTCAAGGGGGTAACAATCACAAAAGTGACTTTTAAGCAAATTTTTGCTATGGGGGTGTCTAATGTAAAGTTTGGAGTATGTCTAGAGGTTAAATTTACTATTTGTAACAGTTTCATGGGCGTCCCCTCATAAAGGGTCAAGGGGCAGTAATTTCAAAAGTTGTTTTTTAAGTAAATTTTTGCTATGGGGATGTCTAATGTAAAGTTTGGAGTAACCCTAGAGTGTAAATTTACTATTTCTAACAGTTTCATGGGCGTACCCCTCATAAAGGGTCAAGGGGCGTAGCAATCATAAATGTGGTATTTTAAGTAAAATCTTGTTTTTCTTAGTTGGGTTATGGTAGGAGTGTAACCTACGTGTTCGGTAATACTTTCGTTTAGTAGAGTTATATAGCAGGGGACATAAATTTCATGCTTTGCAGTACTTTTCTTAGCAGAGTTGTGACAGGGGCGTGAACTTTAAGTTCATTCTTTCAATGTGGTGTTTTAGTGTGTTTGGCTTTTACTAGAGTTCTATGAATATTTTCAATAATAATTTAGACACAGTCGCAACTATCATCAAGTGCAACATTTTAGTAAATTGTAATTATTTATTAGGGTTTTCTCAGCTGTATTAAAGACTTTGGTTGATAAGTGGACACTTTTTAGGGTTTTGAGTTCAACTTTTTGGTTATGAGACGAAATTTTGGGGTTAAGTGCTACATTAGTTGTCTTTTGGAGTAACTTTTTGGACTTTGCATATAAATTGTTGGGCTTTGTGTCTAACTATTTTGAGTTAAGGTTGTCTTTTTGACAAACTTTTGGACTTTGAATATAACTATTTGGTCTTTCGTGTCTAACTATTTTGATTTTGGGTTTAAATTTTGTAGGGTTTTGAGTTCAACTTTTTGGTTACGCAACGAAATTTTTGTGTAATGGTGTTACATTAGTTGTCTTTTGGAGTAACCTTTTGGACTTTGGCTATACTTTTTTGACCTTTCGTGTCTAACTATTTTGAGTTTAGGTTGTCTTTTTGACAAACTTTTGGACTTTGCATATAACATTTACGACTTTCGTGTCGAACAATTACGACTTTGGGACTAAATTTTTTAGGCTTTTGAGTTCAACTGTTTGGTTATGCGACGAAATTTTGGGGTTAAGTGTTACATTAGTTGTCTTTTGGAGTAACTTTTTGGCCTTTGCATATAAATTGTTGGGCTTTGTGTCTAACTATTTTGAGTTAAGGTTGTCTTTTTGACAAACTTTTGGACTTTGAATATAACTATTTGGTCTTTCGTGTCGAACTAGTATCACTTTGGGACTAAATTTTTAGGCTTTTGAGTTCAACTGTTTGGTTATGCGACGAAATTTTGGGGTTAAGTGTTACATTAGTTGTCTTTTGGAGTAACCTTTTGGACTTTGCATATACTTTTTTGACCTTTCGTGTCTAACTATTTTGAGTTTAGGTTGTCTTTTTGACAAACTTTTGGCCTTTGCATATAACATTTACGACTTTCGTGTCGAACAATTACGACTTTGGGACTAAATTTTTAGGCTTTTGAGTTCAACTGTTTGGTTATGCGACGAAATTTTGGGGTTAAGTGTTACATTAGGTGTATTTTGAAGTAACTTTTTGGCCTTTGCATATAAATTGTTGGGCTTTGTGTCTAACTATTTTGAGTTTGGGTTGTCTTTTTTGACAAACTTTTGGATTTGAATATAACATTTACACCTTTTGTGGTGAACTAGTACCACTTTGGGACTAAGTTTTTAGGGTTTTGAGTTCAACTTTTTGGTTATGAGACGCAATTTTGGGATTAAGTGTTATATTAGTTGTCTTTTGGAGTAACTTTTTGGACTTTGCCTATAAATTGTTGGGCTTTGTGTCTAACTATTTTGAGTTTAGGTTGTCTTTTTGACAAACTTTTGGACTTTGCATATAACATTTACGACTTTCGTGTCTAACAATTACAACTTTGGGCCTAAATTTGTAGAGTTTGTGTTCAACTTTGTGAGTAGAACCAAAATTTTAGGGTTTGGAACTAAGTTTTCTTACCTGAAATGATCATCTTTACTGTTGTCTGTCATTCGTTGAAGTGATAAAGATATGGAACTCCAAAGTCTAAGAGCTGAAGTAATCACCTTTAATGATGTATGTCGTTCGTTGAAGTGGGAAACATTGGTATTAAAGCCTTCAGCGGTCAAAATGAGGTCATAGAACTCTTCTGGAATTGCCTCAGGGGTCAAAACGAGTTCAAGTAACCCACCACCCCGCATTTTTCCCCCGCTGCTGACCCGACAGCCACTACCTACGCTTGGGCTAACGCGCTTTTCTGATTGGTTAATCCACCTGTCAGCCATTTCTTCGCCCCGCCTCCTATGTTAATACTCTTTTCTGATTGGTTAATCCAGGTATCAGTCGATGTTGGCATAGTCACTCGCTGATTGGCTAATTTATTCATTTCTTACCAGGTTATATTTAAACTAGACGGCGTTATAAGTTTGGTTGATTCAAGGAAAGTTACTGTTCACTCTAGCGGAGTTTTGCACAGTAAGTTGGCTTGTTTTCTCTTAACGTATGTTAAGGCTTATCGATAACAGGTTATATTCGGTGTAGATGCTTGAGACTATATTTTACGCTGTAAGTTTGAATGTTTTCTCTTAAAGTATGGTAAGACTTAACGATAACACGTTATTAAACTGTATTGCTGTAAAGTAGTTAAGATAAGTAATGTTGAATTCCTTCGTTTTTTCATGTTTTCTTATTGGTTGATTAAAGTATGATATACCAGACAACCGCCATACAGCCCTCATGTCACACTAGACGCCCGGCATACAGCCTTATATCACACTAGATGACCTCTATACAACCCACATACCACACTAGATGACCTCCATACACCCCACATACCACACTAGATGACCTCCATACACCCCTCACGACACAGTAGACGACCTCCATACACCCATCACGATACACTAAACGACCTCCATACACCCATCACGACACACTAGACGACCTCCATACACCCATCATGACACACTAAACGACCTCCATACACCCATCATGACACACTAGACGCCCTCTATACACCCAATATGACACACTAGCCGACCTCCGTACACCCATCACGATATAATAGCCGACCTCCATGCACCCATCATGACACACTAGACGACCCCTATACAACCATCATGACACACTAAACGCCCTCTATACACCCAATATGACACACTAAACGACCTCCGTACACCCATCAGGATATACTAGCCGACCTCCATGCACCCATCACGACACACTAGACGACCCCTATACAACCATCGCTGCGATGAACATACTAGCAAAACAGACTGTATAAACTGTAAGGGTGTTAAAGCGTACACCAAACGAACGCCCGGGCTTTTTAAACTAGAGTACGAAGGGACAGCTCTTGTTAGCTTATGTAGTAAGACGTACCATTGTAGTGGGGATTACGATAAAATCAGTTGTACGGGGTTAAGCAAGCAACACAACAAATTAGATAAAGATATGTTTTTAGAGGTTCTCGCCACGCAAAAGGCCAAGGGTGGGAAAAATATAGGTTTCAAAGTCTTAAATAATTCCATATTTTCCTACAGTCAAACAAGAAATGCTCTTTCCTATTTCTATATAAAAAGAAAGGTAGCTGATGATAACGTCTCGACTACGCCTCTAGCTATTTAACTCTTTACACTACCAGCTTAGACTACCCAGCAATCTCTAACAGTTTCACCCCTTATGATTCATTTATGACATAGAGCTAAGCAGACACCCAACTACATAGCTATAAATAATTGTTATCCTTGTACTATATATTTACTCAATGTACTGAATATGTTTGTAATGTTATATAATATCCACTGTATGTTATACACCTATTGAGATAATAAAAGAATAAAATATATCTTTTGTCTTTTGTTTTATATTGATTGTTTTTCAATGCTGTTGTATAATCTACTAACCTATCACTAACGATCAAGTACATAAAGAACTCCAAAGTCCGCACACACCAGACATAAACAGGTCACTTCCGGGGTCACCGAGACTAGAGGTCAACATCTGGACACGAGCGTTCATGGTTAACTCCCCCTGCGCCGCACGCTTTATGCGCGCCGCGCGCCACACTATATATCTTTGTTAATTTAGCGCCTAAATGCTAATCAAATCCTTCCTGCTATACTACTACTCCCCGGTACCGCCAAGTGGCGTATAGGGAATATGGTGTTAGTGACCATAATTTTTACAGACCTTCGGCACAAGATTTTTGGGGTAATGTGGTCGGTATTACGCTCGTGCCGCTTTACTTTCCCAGAAAAAAATCCGGTACCCATTGAAGGCTGGGTGAACCTGGAAGCCGTCGGTTGGGATCGAACCCTACCTCTTGTCATTTGTAGTCCAGTTCACTAACCACTGAGCTATCGCGGCTCCCAAAAGTGTACTGTGGTGATAGAAAAATGGGGTCATTAGCACCATATTCCTCAACCGCCTAAGGCGTGGAGGAAACCTTTACATTTACAGATGTAGTTACCATCTTTAGATACTCAGTTTCCTTGGTGTGCTACAGATTAAGTCATTACTGACATCACTCTTCAAGTCAACAGTTTATTTGTTTGTTTGTTAATGGAAGGCCCCGGTATCACAGCAAACGAATTAAAATCCATAATTGCTCAACCGCCCGTGCCAGTGGAATCATCCGAATCTCATCTCACAAACAAAGAAAGGTAACTGTAGTCCCCATCGTAGCAGTCTCAGCACACGCCAAAAGATATAAGGCGAAACCGCGCAGAAAGTGAACACAGCCAACTGTTCCCTGTCATACGATATCACATTCATCGTAAACAATTGGAATATCGAAACATGATCAAAACGGATGAGACACACAGCTCACGGTATGCACAAAGCGCTTAACATTCAACAGTTTATCTAGCTACCGACTATTACATACTGCGTTTCGCAGCTCTTATCATCATGTGCCATACCGGTTAGCGTAGGTGATCATATCCTTCCACAATCTTCTATCTACAGTGCATCGTATCAGTTCAATTGTTGACTGTTTTCCATGCCACGACACCAATCTATCCAGTATTTTCTCTCTTTGTCGTCCGCGATCTCTCGTTCCTTTTACTTTGCCAGCTGTAACCAAGTATTCCAACATTCCTTTTCTCATGATGTTCCAGAAAAAATGTTGATTGATTCTTTCTGATGTTTTTTTTTAAGAGCTCTCTTTTTGTGTTGGTCTTTTTAGCTGTCCAGGGAACTTTCAACATTCTTATGAAAAACCCCATCTCTGTGGCCTCTAATCGTCTTTTCATTTGTTTGTTTACTGTCCATGATTCTCTCTCATGGGTCAGAATTGGCTCTATATAGCACCGTTTAACTCTCTTGTTCACTTCTATTGACAAAGACAGTAACATTTATACAGGAAACGACATTGCAGATATAGACAATACTTCAGGCAAACGAAAGATAGATATATAGACTTCTATTAATATAGACATGCTCAAACGTTTTTCGTTTTCTGAAACGTTCCCTAGTTCAGGCACCTATAAAAATACTTTTTTTTCTTGTTAAATTGTTTGAAAATCTTTCTCTTTTTGTATACGTAAAAAATATAAATTTACACCTGAGTTGATCTGAGTATGCACCAAAAACTTAGATTAGGAAGCTCTGTTTTTGTCTTCCAAAGTGTATATTTGTTTGTTCAAGTGCTATTTCTGTACCTATTTTCTGCATCATTCGTAATTATCTGGCGTCAGAGCTTCCCTAAATAGACATTCATTGACACACGTTTTTGTTGAAATCAATAAATCACAATGCTGTAGACACTGACATTTATATAAATCTGTCACATTTATTGTATTCTTTCTTTCACATTTATTGTATTCTTTCTGTCACATTTATTTGTATTCTTTCTGTCACATTTATTGTATTCTTTCTTTTACATTTATTGCATTCTTTCTGTCACATTTATTGTATTCTTTCTGTCACATTTATTGTATTATTTCTGTCACATTTATTGTATTCTTTCTGTCACATTTATCGTATTCTTTCTGCCATAATTATTGTATTCTTTCTGTCACATGTTTGTATCTTTTCTGTCACATGTTTGTATCTATCTTTTCTGTCACATGTTTGTATCTATCTTTTCTGTCACATGTTTGTATCTTTTCTGTCACATGTTTGTATCTTTTCTGTCACATGTTTGTATCTTTTCTGTCACATGTTTGTATCTTTTCTGTCACATGTTTGTATCTTTTCTGTCACATGTTTGTATCTATCTTTTCTGTCACATGTTTGTATCTTTTTTGTCACATGTTTGTATCTTTTCTGTCACATGTTTGTATCTTTTCTGTCACGTGTTTGTATCTTTTCTGTCACATGTTTGTATCTTTTCTGTCACATGTTTGTATTATTTCTGTCACATGTTTGTATCTTTTCTGTCACATGTTTGTATCTTTTCTGTCATATGTTTGTATCTTTTCTGTCACATGTTTGTAACTATCTTTTCTGTCACATGTTTGTATCTTTTCTGTCACGTGTTTGTATCTTTTCTGTCACATGTTTGTATCTTTTCTGTCACATGTTTGTATCTTTTCTGTCACGTGTTTGTATCTTTTCTGTCACGTGTTTGTATCTTTTCTGTCACATGTTTGTATCTTTTCTGTCACATGTTTGTATCTTTTCTGTCACATGTTTGTATCTTTTCTGTCACATGTTTGTATCGTTTCTGCGTGTTCTAGAGTAATAACAAAATATCTACAATTATCACACTATAGCCAAATTTGTTCGGTTGTGTTAAGCCATTTTAGGCCTGGCTGAAGTCGGTCAACCAATGGATTGGGTGGAAGTCAGCAATGCTATCGAGATGTTGGAAGGGCACAGGACTTCGAGAGCCATGAGTCCACGTCATTCCCGAGGATGAAAGAGATGGGAGTTAAGATGGGCACAGCCAAAAACGAGAAACTTAGTGGGCGTATAAGAAGACTTATCAACTAACACAGAACTGGAGTCGTCAGTCGCTGGACACTGCGGGACTTGCTGAGTAGGGGATCTGAGCAGCTATGGACATGTTCAGAGTGCAATGATGATGACCCGCAAATAACTCAATAACTCTCTAAATTGTCCAGCAGCGCAAACTGGATTCAGAATCACGTTACAATGTTGTTGAGTCTTAAGTGACAAAAAATATATGAAGAGTCGTGGTCAAGCGCCATGACGTGTCGGGAGTATGGGAGTAGTGCTCGTACTTATTTTTACCATTGTCACTTTTGTATGTATAATATGGTCAGTAATAGATCAGTGCTGCTGTCTTTACTAGAAACAAATAAATACCCGACTTCAATCTTGACAAACCTCGGAACTATGATTGTTCTCTACTTATATCTTTAGCAGACCGACTAACTGATATACCACAACTTCAATAACAGTGATTTCATCACCTTTTTTTGGCTGACTGTAATAAAAACAAACAGTCAACTATGAGTTGCTGACTGGTATCATCCCATTGCTGCGCATTATTTTGCACGAGATTGTTTGTTAATTCTATAAAATGTTCATGATCATTGCAACGATTCTGGCAATGCAGCCCCATCAGCATATCGGTGAGAAGCTCACTCCAAATCGTAGACGTGTACAACAAGAACGATGTCATGTTCAGCTCGATAAAGGGAGACACGTTAGAGACACATCATAATAAATGAATATTTTCATGCAGGGAACCTTCCGAGGTGATCAGCGAATCATTTCAGGGGAGGAAGAGCTATTGCAACACTGGAAAAAAAAAAATCACAAATAATCAACAGCAGAAAAAAAGCAAAGGACAATAAACAGCCCGAAGCATTATCGAACCCGTACTCCTCCGACACAGCGCCTTGCCACGAGAAACCTACGCTAAAGCACATGGCCAACTAAGCAACCTAAAATAGTTGCTGTCTTTGGCGATGTCTTTCACGCATGTGTACTTATGATTATAGCATCGGGTTACGAACACAGGTCAGGAATAAATTGTATATCTGTATTTTCCTATTAAGGCAAGTATCTTCCGTATAGGGTAGTGCTGAATACTTGCGTTGCAACCAATCAGTTATAAGACGAAACAACACGAATAGTAGTGGTTTAGACTGGAGACAAATAATAAATTAATAGATCAACGAATCATTTCAGGAGAAAGGTATGTGGACACGTTAGCCAAAATTCTAAAAGTGCAGATTTCAGTGTTCACGAACTTCAGATAACAAAAAAAAAAGAAAAAAAAAACCAGACGTGCCCGCACGGCAATGTGGGTTCGTTGATCTGTAACGATTGGCTTTTAGCCAGACGAAAGGTGGCGGGAACCGACATTCGCAAAATAATGCCTCGTGTTACACGCCTTTTGAGAATCTACGAAACACATCTACACTCAAGAACCCCTCCTCTTAAACCACAATAACACAGCATGCTATTAAGCATTTACATAAACATTTATCAACGCGTTCTTAAGCACATAAAAGCTGCAGAACTTTGGTGGGGAAAAGCAAAACAAAAAAAAAAAAACGTTCATACTTGAGGTTAAACGCGTCGTGGATTTGGGTTTTCTCGGGCATCTCTTTTGGAGAAATGGAACCCATTCCAATACACTCTAATATAAGAGAAATAGTCGACCTGGGATGTTTTAAATTCTAAAAAATCCATGTCACTGATTTATTTTAAAAAAAAAATAGTATATAGAACGAATATATACAATTTTAAAATATAACATTGTATCATGTCATGGGAGGTAACAAATCTGTAATAGAACATGTAATTGTTGTTCACGTCTAAAATACAACAATCATGGACATGTACAAATCTGAAATGCAACATTCATGGACATGTACAAATCTGAAATACAACACTCATGGACATGTACAAATCTGAAATACAACACTCATGGATATGTACAAATCTGAAATGCAACATTCATGGACATGTACAAATCTGAACTACAACGCTCATGGGCATGTACAAGCCTGAAATGCAACATTCATGGGCATGTACAAGTCTGAAATGCAACATTCATGGACATGTACAAGTCTGAAATGCAACATTCATGGACATGTACACATCTGAAATACAACATTCATGTACATGTCTGAAATACAACATTCATGGACATGTACAAGTCTGAAATAGAACGTATTGTTGGCGTTGTATTCTTGTCCAAAGTAGAACATATCCAAAGTGCGTTCGTGTTTAAAATAGAACAAATCCCATACAGATACTGACGTAGAATAGAGCTTATCCTTAGAGCCCTTCACCAAGATGGAGACGTGACGTATGCATACATTCTGATCTATAACAGGGCCAGACGTAAATGACGTCTGTATCAATATTTATGCTTGTAGTGATGTTTCGTTAATCTTTAACATTAACCATTCAGTGATATATTCTAATGTAATATATGAACTGTCGCAGCGTTGAACGTATTTTTATCATTCATTTAAGCTTATCGTCATTTCATTAGCAGGTTGCATTATGTTTGGGGGGGGGGGGGGGAGACATGGAGAAAAGAGAGAGAGAATAGTGTAAAACATGTACACAAATATCTACACATTGTTAAGCTATTTGCTTACCAAAATGTGTTCTGTGTCGCGCGTTTCTTTTTTTTTTTTTTATTACACACTTGATTAAGAGAAAAGAAAAAATAAAGAACACAAATTCTCGAGGAAAACAAGGTACTAGCGCCCAAAGCATCATGTAGAACTGAACTTTGCAACATATCAGGAGCATAAAAAAAAAATAGCATCTTCCTGAGAAAGAACTGTCATTATATGCAAATTACATAAACCCATAAATCTGCATAGATATATGTGACATAATATATACAAATACTGACCTAGTATCAATAACAACTGCCTCAAGAAAAACCATCGATACTTATCCAGATGTCTGGAAACACATATATACCGATGGTGCAGCCACAAAGTGAACTGTCAAAAGTCGGTTATAGGATTTTGATACATTATCCAGATGGAACAGCAGAAGAACTATATGGCCCATGTGGGGAGTAGTCTCTACAATTGTGAAGCAGTAATAACAGCCGTAGAAACAGCAGTGTGCCATGTGAATACTGTTTTTGATACCACACCATCAAGGAAAAGAATTATAGTCATTTTTTACTTATTCCAAATCAACCCTGTAGGCGCTAGGAAGTAACACAAACAAACCAGAACTCATACAGCTCACTAGACATAGATAACATCATTAACACACATGACATAAAGCTAGTGATGCAGTGGATACCAGGACACTCCAACATACCAGGAAATGATAAGGCAGATACATTAGCTAAGAGAGGATCCAGACAGACACAATTTAACTCTGACATCTCATTAAACACAGCCAAACAAATCATAAACTCTAGTGGCAGAGAAGATTGACTGAATGGAGGGGCCATGGGAAAAACAGGGAGAGATCTTTTAACACACGTGTCAAAACCTAATCCTCATAACAACATTAACAACTTAAAAAGAAAAGACCAAACCAGCAGCTTCAGACTGAGAACCTGTCATATACAATTGAATAACTACATCAAGATAATACAATGAAATCAAACTCCAGAGAGCATGTCCACTCTTTGAACAATCACATCAATAGAATACAACGAAACTAACGTCATCATGTTCACTCTGGGAACACCCACATGAAACAGTAGAACATCACCTTTTTGACAGACCAAAGCTCACTGACATCAGAGCAACAAAGACCTGATAAATGGAATACCTTGTACGGAACTAAAAGGAAACTATCTCAATCCTGCAGACATCATTACATGGCGATGGGCCGAATGGCGTCATCTCACAGGTTTCTGTATCCATAACAAAAACACTAGTGCCCATCAGTACATTTAGACAATATGGTCAGCATTGCAAAAGTGCCCCTTCATTTGCAGAAAAAAAAATTCGGATAGCTAAAAGACTGCAATAGTCCTGGACTATTCAGGAAAGGTTGTCGATCGGTGGGTTGAACTCACATCTTGTCCCACTTGTACTAGTTCACTAACTATTTCTCTCTTTTGCCTCTCCCTGGTACATCTTGTCCCATTTAGACTGGTTCACTAACTAATTCATTGTCGCCTTTCTCTGATACATCTTCATGAATAACGATGCATTCATTTCGGATCTCAGGAAACAATTGTGGTCCGTAGTTAAACCAGAGTGACACGTCTTTGCTCTTAATTACCCAAAATATGTTGATTATATTGTTAATTTTAAGAGCATTCAAAGGTGTATGTGATCTTAATAGTTTTTAAGTTACTCCTGAACTCTGTGAGTCAGGTACATATTTTAACAGTAAGGCCAAGTGAGCGAGTTCATCGTGTACGAATCACATTTGGATTGTGTACCTTGCGTGCAACCGCGTTTAATAGCTTCAGAATATTGCATCTGTTAAAGGGGAAAAACGTATCTAAAATGTAGTGAACAGTATTGTAAGCGGACAGTATTTTTTAATAAATAGATTAATTCATTAAAATGCATAGAAGTGGTAACATTTCAGATGGTAGATGCACAGCATGAGTGAGAGGTAGAACATTTCAGCGGCGGCATTCCAGAGTAAAAAGGATATTCCAGAACGACTCTAGCATTGAAGTGAAGAAAAAATAGTTCTTCATTGTTATGTATTGCCAGTCTTAACATGTGGTAGCGAAACATGGACATGGCAAACAAAAAGATCGTCGGAGGTCACAGAAATGGGATTACCATATTTACAGAGCAGACCGTGGGTGAGCAAAACCCTACGTTTATAATACCGACAGTTTAGAGTGGAGTTCCGTGATAGACCTATTTTATCATCTGTTATCAGTTACCGATCCACTCCTCGCGCGAGCTACTACCAGACAAGAAGCAGCGTGTACGCGAGTGTATATAAAAGATCGCAGATTGGCGGCGTTGTGTTGTGGTTTGCAGTACGACTGTGATATTTGCACCTTTCGGCCCGACATATCCAACTTCAGCACGACATTTCTGAGTACCGGGTTGTCTTCCCTCTTCGATCCCTACTTGCTTGGTCAGACTAGACAGGTAAGTCTGCTACTAGAGGCACGCGGAGAGGTGGAGCAGGGTCTGGGTGGTTCTGGTTCTCCGATCCTGGCGCAAGTCATCAGCTGTGGGTCGCTGACAACTTTCAACTCTGCTGCTGAGAGGCGCCTTTGCCTCCATACAACAGCTTAAGATACTGGCAAGGTATACAATTAAGATCAGAGTTATAGACAACTGTACAGGCGGAAAAATCGTGGAAAGACATGGTCACCTACGTCACAAAACATACTACTTGTTAATACCAGTGTCACTCACTATGTGTGTGTGTCTTTATGACACAAGGCCTATACTGGGTTGACGTAAGTGTTGAAGATGGGTTCGTGTATGTGTTCATTTAAAGCAAATCCTGCTACGCGGATGCACCCCAAAGACAATGTGGGCACTGATAACAGGTTGACGCTGGAAGTATAGAAAGCACAAACTCGGAAGATTTCAAAGAAAATCACAAGAGTTGGTATGAGATAGAAAGAGTTAGAAAAAAATGTCCAACTAAGAGTAGTCTGTTGAGAAAAATGGATACAGGAGTCAAAAGTGCGGATAGACTTGGGTTAGTCATAGATCCTGCCAGGTGGCCAGTCCCTAGTAGGACAGATCTGTGTCGATGGCAGACTATTTTGTCGATTAGTGATTTATGGGAGAGCAGAAGATGAGGTCTTACACTTCTACGGTGTTTCCTAGGCTCAGGAATCTATCCTAAGGAGTTGCCTGCTCCAGGAATCTCATTATGTATGTCGTCATTGTAGCTGCCGTTCAATTTGTTTCCTAAGCTTTCCTATTGGGTTATGCATAGACTGGATCTTATATCAAGAGTAAAGGTGTTGACAGGATACAGGGGCTCACAGTGTACAGGGGCTCACAGGGTACAGGTGTTCACAGGGAACTCACTCACAGGGTACAGGTGTTCACAGGGTACAGGTGCTCGACAGAAACATAGTTGAAAGTTGTCAGCGACTCATAGCTGATGGCTTGCGCCAGGATCGGTTAACAGAACTATCCAGGTCCCGCTACACCTTTTCGCTGTGCCCCTAATAATAATAATAATAGACTAACCAGTCTAGTCTGGCCACGTGTTTACACTTTTTTGTTTATTTTAGAATAGTATTTGCTGATCTTTGTATATTGTTTTGTTTTGTACAAGATGAAGTCTTATACCGAAACGTCGAAGTTGCCTCGTGTCTCTATTAGCTTAGCTGCTTAATACCATGCTGTATCTACTTTGCATCGAGAAGGAAATCAACTCGATGTTCAAAAATGATATGCTGAAATCGGATGTGTTGGCCGAAAGATAAAAATATCACAGTTCTGTGAGCACAACGTCCTTTTTATGTGTGGATGACGAAGAGGGATATTCCTCTAGTCACCAGGTGATCGCACAAACGAACGACAACCTTACGTCTTTCAATAAACTCATAGTTTCTGTTGGATATGTACTTGAGTCTGGTGACCCGCTGTGTACTGTGCGGCTGGGGTTGCCCTCAACTGGCGCGCATTCAATCTGCATCCTGACTATTGTACTATGTTCTATTCTCTTCAATTTCATGAATTATTCATATTTTATTCTTACAATATAAAGCATGTATACTATATGTCACGAATTTATGAGAGTGATTTACACCTAGATAGTGGCTGAGTTATTGTATTTTATTTACTTTTTGGTTACTTTTTTTTTGTTATCGTGCTCTTGAAACAGCCTCAGGCATGCGAACAGCAGGTGCGCTGACGAGCTTTGGCACAATTCGCGGAATTTTGTAACGAATCACTAGTCAGGTATTTAGTGCATCTAGTTCGAGTGTACGATGTGGGTGTCTTCATGGCAAGTACACGTGCACCCATAATTGGTGACTTTTTATTCCTTTTCTTTTTTTGTCTAGACACCCATTGGTCTGAAGCACTTCAGGATCAATCCTTTAGACTCTACGGTCACTTTTTTAAATACGTTTTTAAAAAAAAAAATCTAAGATAGACTTAGACTGCTGGTTAGCTCCGAAATGTTTGACCTCAAATGGCATCGGTTTTACATCCTGAAGGCAGAAACGCGACATTCGTGTAGTCTGGTCGGACTTCTCCAGGTGGTGATAGTTAATATATATCTTTAATTATTTCAGCAAACTTCGAAATGAAGTATGCGTCAGTGAATAAGTAATATAATTATTGTAATGGCACAGAGAAACACTGAGAAGAACTAAGTAATATAATTATTGTAATGGCACAGAGAAACACTGAGAAGAACTAAGTAATATAATTATTGTAATGGCACAGAGAAACACTGAGAAGAACTAAGTAATATAATTATTGTAATGGCACAGAGAAACACTGAGAAGAACTAAGTAATATAATTATTGTAATGGCACAGAGAAACACTGAGAAGAACTAAGTAATATAATTATTGTAATGGCACAGAGAAACACTGAGAAGAACTAAGTAATATAATTATTGTAATGGCACAGAGAAACACTGAGAAGAACTAAGTAATATAATTATTGTAATGGCACAGAGAAACACTGAGAAGAACTAAGTAATATAATTATTGTAATGGCACAGAGAAACACTGAGAAGAACTAAGTAATATAATTATTGTAATGGCACAGAGAAACACTGAGAAGAACTAAGTAATATAATTATTGTAATGGCACAGAGAAACACTGAGAAGAACTAAGTAATATAATTATTGTAATGGCACAGAGAAACACTGAGAAGAACTAAGTAATATAATTATTGTAATGGCACAGAGAAACACTGAGAAGAACTAAGTAATATAATTATTGTAATGGCACAGAGAAACACTGAGAAGAACTAAGTAATATAATTATTGTAATGGCACAGAGAAACACTGAGAAGAACTAAGTAATATAATTATTGTAATGGCACAGAGAAACACTGAGAAGAACTAAGTAATATAATTATTGTAATGGCACAGAGAAACACTGAGAAGAACTAAGTAATATAATTATTGTAATGGCACAGAGAAACACTGAGAAGAACATTGATCAGGTAAGCAAATGCAGCAGGAATCGACTTCCTCAATGAGATCGAGATGCTTGCGAAGAAAAGGGACAAATGGCGAGATTTTTCAAATAAAAGATCTTTGCAAGGAATGAGACTGCTAGAAAGAAAATTTCGAAACAAGGAAAGAGTAATCTAAGTCTATGCCCTATGGGCCGGCTACGGCTCGAACGGTTGATAGATAGAATGGTAGAAAGTACCGCCTGATATAGGAGGTACTCAATAGCGTAAAACCAATTAGAGGTTGCGTGTTAACTTAAAGTGTCTATATTCATAGTCCAAGGAGCGTTTAGCACGTTGACCTCTTCCACTCAAGATGGTGAACATTACTTTGGGTTGCTTGCACCAGTACTGTAGTGCATTACGTCAGTGTCAGCAGACGTGCTTGTCTGGTTTGGTGGAAACTCAGTAACCTGCCCTTCATGTATGATCCTTCATTTAGCTCGCCACCTCCCCCACTTGCCACTTGTTTGGTCGGGAACATGCTATCTTCTTTATCAGGACACCAAGAATAGTATTAATATATATACACACACACACACACACAGTGACGCACAGAACCGAGGGCAATGAACTCGGTGGGATCTCGGTGAATCAAGGGTTTTTCAAAATATAACATTGCGGACAAATTCGACCTCGCTGTTTAAACAGATAACACGGTATTACAAAACTATGCGCCACTTCCCCTACAACATTATATGTAACAGAATATGCTTTGCATGGTGTATTTAAAATAAACGTCATTTGTTCTTGGGACTAACAAGCAACATCTCAATGTGAACATCCTAGTATCTCAATGTGAACATTCTAGTATATCAATATGAACATTATAGTATCTCAATGTGAACATCCTACTATCTCAATGTGAACATCCTAGTATCTCAATGTGAACATTCTAGTATCTCAATGTGAACATCCTAGTATCTCAATATGAACATCCTAGTATCTCAATATGAACATTCTAGTATCTCAATGTACACATTCTAGTATCCCAATATGAAGATTCTAGTATCTCAATGTGAACAGCCTAGTATCTCAATATGAACATTCTAGTATCTCAATATGAACATTCTAGTATCTCAATGTGTACATCCTACTATCTCAATGTGAACATCCTAGTATCTCAATATGAACATTATAGTATCTCAATGTGAACATCCTAGTATCTCAGTATGAACATTCTAGTATCTCAATGTGAACATCCTAGTATCTCAATGTGAACATCCTAGTATCTCAATATGAACATTCTAGTATCTCAATGTACACATTCTAGTATCCCAATATGAAGATTCTAGTATCTCAATGTGAACAGCCTAGTATCTCAATATGAACATTCTAGTATCTCAATATGAACATTCTAGTATCTCAATGTGAACATTCTAGTATCTCAATATGAACATTCTAGTATCTCAATATGAACATTCTAGTATCTCAATGTGAACATCCTAGTATCTCAATATGAACATCCTAGTAACTCAATATGAACATTCTAGTAGTATCTTAATGTGAACATTCTAGTATCTTATGTGAACATCCTAGTATCTTAATGTGAACATCCTAGTATCTTAATGTGAACATCCTAGTATCTTAATGTGAACCTCCTAGTATCTTAATGTGAACATCCTAGTATCTTAATATGAACATTCTAGTATCTCAGTATGAACATTCTAGTATCTCAAAATTCGAAGTTTTTGTGATCCCAATCGTCCTTGACAACAGAAACTCGACCTGCATCATCAGCAAGTTTCCTGCGACATCAAAGTGACACATTAGCTCTGATCATAACCCACAAAAGTCGGAATCTATTGACGAAGATAACGAGAGGGCACTACATTCCCTTTATTGTAAAAAATAATATTCTGTGGGAGTGGTTCCATTTTGTAATGTCATACAAATTGTCAGGTTTTGTAACCTAATATTTGTGCTAATTATATTTCAGTAAGATAGTTCTGGTGACATTTGACACTTTTTGGTGTGATTTTTTTGTAACTATCAGCAACAAATGTTATATTTAAGTACATGTATTTAGCTTTTTTTTTCAAACTAAGCCGTAAGCACTTACCATCACAGTATGATGTTGTATCTGACTAAAGTCTTGACGGAAACGCCATAGTTTGTCTAGTCTCTCTATATGTTTATCTATCTATCTAACACAATTTTTTGTCTCTACAGTTGTGCTCATTGCCCCGCACAATGTTTTGTAGTTGTGCCGATCTCTGTACTATCACCAAAGCATTTACATCATTTTTTTTAAATTTTGTTGTTGCTAAAATGCACAAACGAGCAAGACAACTTCTTTGAACAAAAAAAAACAGCCTGAATTTCGTAATGTGTATTGTACATTATCCAGTCAAATTATGTTGATTAATTTGTCATTATCTATCGACGAATACATCTTATAATGATTGGAGAGAAGTGCTGAATAATACGGATTATTAAATGTGTAACTAGCCAGCTGCAGTAACCTCGAGGACTGCTTTGAGCATTCCTGAAGTATTAGTATTCTCGTTTAGGATGGAATAGTTGAAAAGGTAAGGGATATCAGGGTTGAACACAGTGGATCGTTCTTGATGGTCCCTCCAATTCATCCCCTGTAGCCGTTTAGTAAACAAGGACTGGTTCATCAATGGCCGGCCCTACATCTGGGAAGTTAAGAGACAAATAATCTTCAGGGTTATACCCCGTTATGAATCTGGTAGAATAATGAGCACGAATAAGTTGCATTAAAGAAAGCGAGAAGGTTTAAATCTTATGTCCGAGACATTTATGTCAGTTTTAATATTCGAATAAGATGTTTTAGTGATGCGATATTGGGAGACAGAAGCATGACGGTCACGTGCTCGTTGAGGCCAGAGAGACACAACAGATGGCTCGCGGCATTGCCAATCAATAACAATCGTTTTATTTTTTATAACTTGGGGTAGCACGTGGTTGGTTGTTTGAGCTCTGATTGGTTGTATTCATTTTAAATGAGCCATAGACCCGCCTTATCCTGCCCCTTCCCACCCCCAATACCATTTCGGTTTGAAGGATTGTGATTAGACATGGGCGGACCTAGATTATTAGCAAGAGGGGCGGGACCTTCCTTTGGCACCCCCCGCCTTCAATTTCGTCATCTTGCCATCATTATGTTAAACCGTTTTAGACGGTGCAACCCCAAGCTGATACCTGCAACCCCCCTTCCAAGTTAGACTGCACCCATGACCATTCCTTCAGCATTTCTGCTCCAACAAGGCAGTAAAATCATTCAGGTACCGTTCTGGTTTGGTGCATAAACTACCTATAGTTTATGATAAAAACACCACATGATATTTGATATATTATTATTTTATACTTGTGCTGTTATCAATAAGCTACTTCTGACATGATATTTAATGTATTAATTATTTGATAGCTGTGCCTATTGCTATAAATTACTACCACGACAATGTTACACAAAATGTTTACGTAAGAGACAGGCAACCGCTCTCCCTTGCCGCGATAATCTGCTCTGATTGTTCTGTCGTCCGTTGACTGGTTTACCGTTAATCTCCTTGTTCCTGTATGCATCCAATACGTTTTATTTGCTTACATGTTTTACCTTGTTCTTAACATAACTAATTAGCAGATGTCATTGTTTTAGGCCATGTATAATGTACACCTACACTCACACAATACATTCTATATTTTGGTATCGTCTTCTTTCCTTCCTCATTTGCCTTTAAGCGTCGAGGGGAGATATAGTTTGCGGGGGGTTTTTTTGGTCCCTCTGTTTGCCTCTGCTGCTGTTATATCGCCTAGTGTTTTTAATATTTCGCCAGTCCGTCTTTTCGTGGTCGACATTTGAGTCTGGTGTTCTCGCAATCTTTATTAAAGGTTAGTTATGCTGTGCTTTGGTCTCTTTTTTGGTCTTATCACGTGACCAAATCATTTATCTGTTGTTTCTATATGAACTACTAAACATAATTCAAACAAGACAAATGAGATTTTTGGGGCATGTTAAAAAACACAGCAGCCTACTAAAAGTAATCTTTAAAAGGAAGATACAAGGTAAATAAGCAGAGGCAGACCAAGACTAACATGGGCAAGTAACGTCAAAAGATGCCAGTATCTCAGTTAGGTATTATTTAAATATCCTCGACCATAATTCTAAACCAATCAAACATTTGATTTAGATCAAAACTCACATCCGGTTTAGATCTATTCTACATTTGTATGAATCAATGTTAAGAGGTGCGCGTGGCCATTGAGACCAAGACTAACATGGGCAAGTAACGTCAAAAGATGGACGTCTGCCTATGACAACCTGCACCATCAAAGCAAATGCCAGAGCAGAATGGCGCTCCAAGGTAGCCAACCTTCGATGCGGAGACGGCACTTAACGAAGATGGTAACAGTCATCCGTTTGTGTTCTCGTTTTCTGAGGAAGGCTGCATCTAGGTCGAAACGTCTGTATTTTGTTCTGTTCAATTTCGGTAAAGCTGTCACAGTACAGGAGTGTACGTTACACCCCACCACTTGCTTCTATATAGAAAGTGTGGTTCTCATGATAATCCTATGCACGTTTCCAATAAATTCGTATGTAGGGCTTGTCTTTAATGTCGTTTCTGCTCTATATCGCCAAACATGTTTAGATGTTTCATAGTTTCCGTTTTGGTGATTTATTATGATTTCTATCCACATTATCATTATGATGTTGGTGTTTTCATGATACGTGTCATCTCTTCATTCTGCATAACCACAGACGATCGATGTCACATTTGCATTATCGTGTGTTAGAACACTTTTGTGAATATTTGAATTCTAAAATCAAACATTTTAATCATACAGACCTACGTTTAAATTACATCTAACATTAAAACTATCTTTCTTTACGACACATAGTAAGTACCATTGCTGGTGTATGTCGGGGAGCAACGATAGAACCAGAGGTATAAAGGCCACTTGGTCAAGCAGTCGCCACGACGAGTGAGACTCAGGATTTTTATTTCACCCCCGATAGAAAAAAATCCTGTCTGTCTACCGCCGGCTTCGAACACCGTACGCCGGCTTTTCAGCCAGCGGAGCAGTGGTTTTAGCCGCACGGCACCTCTTAACATTGATTCATACAAATGTAGAATTGATCTAAATCAAATGTTTGATTGGTTTAGAATTATGGCCGAGGATATTTAAATAATACCTAACTGAGGCTGTAGTCGCAGTGTTTTCCCTTGAAAACCCAGTTACAACATAGTTGAGAACCTCTGTGGTGTATTTCTTTCTCTTTTTATTTTAAACAGTCTATAAGTGACGTCCACAGTTTTTTTAAGTGGAGTCAAGCCAAAGAAAATTCTAAATTGAATTAACTCTCAATAACGGTTACAACCAGCCATACCGTTTTGATTATTAAAGCATGTTTGATATATGGACCTGCGGACGGTGAGGCAGTGGTGGCACGCTAGACAGGGGTCAGTGTCAGTCTGTTCTGACATTTGGATGAAAGTGTGTCACTGATCATATGAGGAAGTCACGGTGTCAGATGTTAGACTGTTATTAAGAATTGTTCTGATTGGTTCGCGCTTATTTCTATGCGTGCCTTGTTGGTGTGGTTGTCCTTTTTCTCTCATTTGTCGTTTATGTTAATGAGAATAGTACTATTTTAAGTGTGATTTTGGGGGTGAGGGGAGGGTGTAGGACGGGAGGGAATTAGCATGAAATGGATGGGGAGGGGAGGAAGAGAAACTAGTGGGATATAGAGGGAGCAATAGGAGAGATGGACAGAAACATGTGAATAGAGAAGGGGGGGGGTGATTTAGGTAATATGAATAATCATGGGGGGAAAATGAGATAAATGGGAGGGATAAGGAGATAAATGGGAGAGATAAGGAGATAAATTGGAGGAATAAGGAGATAAATGGGAGGAATAAGGAGATAAATGGGAGGGACAGAATGAGAATAGAGAAACAGGGGAAGGGTATGGAGATAAATATGTGCAATAGATAATAAAATTAGATTTTAAAAAAAAAACTATCTTTACGTCACATAGTACCATTGCTGGTGTATGACGGGGGCAACGATAGAACCAGAGGGATAAAGGCCGCTTGGTAAAGCAGTCGCCACGACGTGTGAGACTCAGGATTTTTATTTCACCCCCGATAGAAAAAATCCTTTCTGTCTACCGCGGCTTCGAACACCGAACGTCGGCTTTCAGCCAGCGGAACAGTGGTTTTAGCCACACGGTCATGATAAAGAAATAAATCGGACAATAAGGTGGATAAAGAGACAAAGTAGATAATAAGAGATAGAAAACGTTAGATAAATGAAAGAATATGAGACATAGGGAGCATGTAATATGATATATAATGTAGCTGATAGAGTGAGAAATTGACGAATGGAGAGAGATAAAACAAATTGGGAGAGATATAGAGAAAGGAATACGGAAAGACGAATTAAATAATGAAGGGATAACGAGAAAAATGGAAGGAATCGAGAGAGGTGAGAGGAGAGGGAAGAGGAAGAATGTATAACAGAAAAAAGGTAATGGAGATGAAAAGAAGAGGTGGGGGGGGGGGGTTGACAAGAAAAGAGAGTAAAGGGAGAGATGAAGATAGAGAGTAAAATAAAGCACACATTGTAGATGCTTAGGGGCTGTTTTCTCTTGTTCCATGTTGACAGTGACTAACGTCTATAAAAGGGGTCGACGAACTTTTCTAGAAAAGTGGATTGCTCGGGTGGCGGTTCATTAGTTTTAGACTTGATCGCAGCTTCGACAGGTGCAGGTTTCACACGTGCTTGCACGCATACACCAGTTTGGTTTTAATTGTAGCTTTCATGGTAATGAAAACGTTATGTGTAATTCATTGAAGGTACCTTTCACGGCTAGTCATACGAGGGATATCTATGGTTTTAGTGTTTTGCCGTGGTTAATCCTAATAAAGTATCAGTTGCATAGCCCTCCCTTAACAGTAATATCGTTAACACGGAAATACCAGTGGCACGAATCGGAGATGAGGTGACCAGGGACAGGTTGATGACGTAAAGAAAAGTACCCCCGTCACGCAAAGTGGCGTATAGGGAGAAAGAGGTATGTATTACAGCACTCTGGAAAAAATGACAAATAAACAACAACAGAAAAAAAAACAAAGAACAATATATGGTCAAAAGCAGATCGAAGCTTCGGACCATAAATTGTTCTTTGTTTTTTTTCTGTTGTTTATTTGTCATTTTTTTCTGAGTGCTGTGTAGCACATACCTCTTCCTTCTATGATTCCCTGAATCATCGCCTCGGAAGTTTTCCCTCTATAATAATATTTATTTATTATTATTTGTCTCCGGCGTATAATATGGTGTTAGTGACCATAAATTTTACAGACCTTCGGCACATGAATTTTTGGGGTAATGTGGTCTGTATTACGCCCGTGCCGCTTTACTTTCCCAAAAAAAAATCCGGTACCCATTTAAGGCTAGGTGAACCGGAAGCCGTCGGTTGGGATCGAACCCTACCTCTTGTCCTTTGTAGTCCAGTTCACTAACCTCTGAGCTATCGCGGCTGTCGGTTGATGACGTACCTCGCAGTTAAGTTTGATCGCAGCCTGTGTTTTCGGGACCACGTCGACCATTTGATAACAGAATTACGCAAAGGATTAGCCGCCTTGAAGGTCATGGCAGCTGCCAACATCAATAGAGGCTACTTACCCTTCTGTTTCAGGGACTAGTCATCGCACCTACCGAGTCCGAGCATCTGTCAGTACGACGCAAATTGACAGGTTGAAGAAATACAAAATGAAGCCATGCGCATTATCTTGAGTGACACTCCCTGTGTAGCAATGAGGTATCTGCTTGACTTCCAACCATGGATGACAGGATCAAGATCTGTAATGCACGAGCTTACGTCATGATATGTGCAGATAAAGAGCATCCATTGCACTACGAGCTAAACACAGGGAGGGTGTCAGGCTAAGAAGAGGCAAATCATGGGTGGGCCGAGCAGATGATGTCATCAAACAGGTCTGTGGGCGTACCAATATCAACGCTGGCGAGGAGTGGATGCCAGTGCCTGCGTCATTAAGGGGCACATTCTGGTGTTTTGTCACACTCGACACGAAATGTAGGGAACAGAACTCACTTGTGGTCAATGTGGAGGTCAACGGTCTCATCTGGAATAACACCGATGAGAAAGAGGTAGTCATCTATACACACGGATCTGTATTACGACACCAAAGGAGTTCATGGGACAGCACGCTCGCCAGGCAGAATAGTCACGGAAGACAGTGGTGCATACGTTATGACCACGAGTAGCATGACGATGGGGGTGATGACAGTAATCAGGGTATTCATCTGGTTAGAGTAACAAGACTACACCCACGCCTGTGTAGTGAGTAATTCGATGATCATGATATGAAACGTAGAGGCGGGATCTGTACGTATACAATGGGTAGAGTGATTGCAGAAGTAAAAAAAAAGATACGTAAGGTCATCTTTGCCTACGTCTCTGGACATGCGGAATTACGGAGAAATGAAAGAGCGGATAGGTTGGCTAACTGTGCTGTCGTTGAGTAAGGGCAACTAATGGATTGGGTGGACGTTATCAATGCCCTCCGAGATATGGGAATGGCACAGGACTTCGACAACCATGAGCCCACGTCACTCCTTCGGATGAAAGAGATGGGAGTTAAGATGGGCACAGCCAGAACGAGAAACTTAATGGGCATGTAAGAAGAGTTATCAACCAACAACAGAACTGGAGTCGTCAGTCGCTGGACACTGCGGGACTAGCTTAGGAGGGGATCTGAGCACCTATGGTCATGTTCGGATGCAATGACGATGACCCGAAAATAACTCAATGATTTTAGTATGCATAATGTATCTGCTACATTAGATTTACGTGACAAAAAGTAGCAGAAAACTCTTAGCTTCAACCGATCAAGGTGAGAAATGTAAGTCTTAACTCTTTCCTTACGTTTAGCCGCACAATTTGATTAGTGTAAACCGTCATCAAACCTTATTCTTTTATATGTCTTGAATAATCCTGCTATTGGTGAATTCTTGTTCAATTATCTAATAATTCATATATTATATTTTAAAAGTATTGGTATTTAAAATCATGAACAATGTTGTCTCTGAAATCTTTTCCGTTGAATTGATAAAAACCTTCGGTACTGAAAGAGTTAAATAATGGACATTCCAAACTTTATGTACTGCCAAAACCAGACCCGGACGCTAGACTTAAGAACTATAAGAAAATAACCACTACCAAGATGAAGTGTGTTAGACGAATGAAAGGAAATAGCTTGAGAGATAAGATCAGAAATGAAGAAATTGAGAATGAGAAATAAAGGTAGAAGTTATTTCTGTGAATAAATGAAGTAACAACAGACGAAGTGGTTTAGACACGTGATGACAGATTGATCACAACACAACGTAAACACCAGACCCATTAGCTGTACCACGAAATAGATGGATTTATGCCATGCTACAAACACTAGGAAACATAGCAGGAGGAGAATGAACAGAAGAGCAAAAGACCGAAATCTGTACCTCCCCTCAAAACTGAAAGGCAAATGAGAAAAGAAAAAGGAAGAAGAACAATGGACAAACATCCACAAAAAGACATTTTGGATTAATTCTACCATTTTACCTAATGTTTTTTTTTACGCTATTATTGACAGGTTAATATCTTATAGGTAGATCTCCGGACGAATCCCTAAGTGATCTGATTTTCCCGTTGAAATATCGAAAAAAAAAAAAAAACTCAAAGATGAACTCTGGCTGAAGTGCATGAACTCCGTAGCACGGCCTATAATCCACTATCAGTAAGGGTTGGTTTTTCCTGACAATTTTTCACGGGCAGCGACCTTTAAAAAAAAATCTTTTCGATTTCCAACTGCCAAGGGTTCTTCAACTGATGAGAGTGCACACGGACTTGAAGCTCTTGCTTTTTGCCGTTACCCGAGAGGGCTAGACATTGGATCTCATTCCCCAGAAACCATGGAAGGATAACGCAACGAGAAATCACGGGTTCAACATTTTTGGAATTTCAACCCGAACCTTCCTGCCCAGAGACCGATCTTACCTCAATACCACCCAGCCACAACAGCCCCCCCCCCAAAAAAAAAAAAAATTATTATTATTATTATTATATCATCATCATGTGCCATACCAGTTGAGGTAGGCGACATTAGTACATACATTAGTATTATGTTCAGGATTCCCATTCTCTTAAGATAAAAAATATCGAATCTGCTTAATGAATCTGGATGAACCGTTGAACGAAAGAGCCTGATCGGTTCTCCTCGCTTGGCCAGGGCACTGACCGTTGCTCTGTCACAACTTCCTGGTGTCTGAACTTGGAATCAACAGATTCGATCGGGCACCAGTTTTTTATTTCTATTTTTTTTCTGCAACCAATGATTAATTCTTTTCTAACACGCTTTTAAAATGGCGTTAAATTGGCGTAAACTTTAATACAGCGTGGTTTACAGGAAGTCGCGATAGGAATGTCGACATGAACATATTTTTAATAGCGTTAGATCCTTTTTTTTGTTTCCTGCGCCCAATGATTGTTACTTTCCTAAGACGTTTTTAAAATGGCGTTAAATTGGCGTAAATTGTGTTATATCGCATTTTAGTGGTAGTCGCTGTATCAGTGTCGACTTCAACTGATTTTGAGTTAGTATGTTTCATCTTGGGAGCCGCGATAGCTCAGTGGTTAGTGAACTGGACTATAAAGGACAAGGGGTAGGGTTCAATCCCAACCGACGGCTTCCGGGTTCACCCATCCTTAAATGGGTGCCGGATTTTTTTCTGGGAAAGTAAAGCAGCACGGGTGTAATACCGACCACATTGCCCCAAAAATCATGTGCTGAAGGTCTGTAAAATATAGGGTCACTAACACCATATTTCCCTATACGCCACTTGGCGTGACAGGGGTACTTTACTTTACTATGTTTCATCTTCCTTCTGTTGTCACTACTGGCTGAACAGGACTGGCTAGTCTCTTTCCAACATGTGGATGTGTTGGATCTTGATTAGTTCGGGTTTACTGGTCCTGACGTCCAGTCAGCTGTAGGTCGCTGGATGCATTCAGTTCATAAACTTTGCAGCATCGTGGGTCCCGATCAGATGTCTTAACGTTAATGCCTCAGAAAGAAGCATATTAATGCTCGGGCAAAATCACTAATGTAGAATTATGGAAAAGTACCAGTGAAATACCAGTGGAGAAAGAAATAGAACGAAGACGATGGCGCTGGATATGACACACACTGTGGAAGCTAACTGAGAGTATTACACAACATGCCCTTTTTTGGAATCCCCGGGGGAAAAGACAAAGAGGAAGACCAGGGAATTCTTGGAGAAGACATATGGAAGCAGAGATGAAGATGATGGGGAAGACATGGATTGATCTTAAAAGAATGACCAGAAACAGAATGGCTTTTGAAAGTGTTTGTTGAAGATCTATGCTCACCAGGGAGCTGAAAGGTAGAAGAAGAAGAAGAAGAAGAAGAAGAAGAAGAAGAAGAGAGATAGTACGAAGACGATGTCGCTGGATACAACACACACTGCGGAAGCCAACTGAGAGTATTACACAACAGGCCCTTCTCATTTGGATTGGAATCCTCAGTGGAAGAGACAAAGAGCAAGACCAATATATTCTTGGAGAAGACAGGCGGAAGCAGAGATGACGATGATGGGGAAGACATGGATTGATCTTAAAAGAATGGCAGGAAACAGAAGGGTTTGGAAAGTGTTGAAGACGTAAGTCCCTCGGGGAGTTGAAAGGTAGTAGAAGAAGAAGAAGATAGAATTAAAATGCCATTTTGAGATGGAAAGCAAACAGCTGTGACCACTAGAGGCTAACCTAAAGTGCATAACACACCTTGGCCTTGTCCTTTAGTTAACTCCCATCTCTTTTGTGGTTAACCTCCCCATGTCTCTCCACTTAATTTCTCTTGTTAACTCGCGTGGAAACAAACACTGTTCCCCTCCATGCATTACCTTACCTTCAGATAATGTCATGCGTAACGCGCACTTTAAGTATGAATTATATTACAGTGACGTCATAACATTCAAACTCAGCCTACGTAAACTACTCGACCTATCTTATCTCACAGACGGAATCTTCTACCTCCGCTTCATCTTCAGTTTATTTCATTCTTGATCGTCGTTTTCTACTCCAATCTTCTTTTTTTTCTACATCTTCCTCCTCCTCCTCCTCCTCTTCCTTCTTCTTCTTCTCCTCCTCCTCTTCTTCTTCTTACTGTTCGCCCGTTAATTGGAAGCGTTGTGTCGCTAGTTTACGGCAGCACCGCGATATCTGCGCCATTCGGCCCGACACATCCGTCTTTGGGTTGGATGAGTAGATTTGCTTCACATTTTTCCCCCGGACAGCGAACAATTTTTGCCTACTCTTCGATTTGTAACTGTCAAGTGTTTTTTAACATGCGCAAGTGCACACGGGACCTCCTGTTTTTCGCCGTTATCCGAGAGGGCTAGACATTGGATCTTACAACGTAGAGAGGGCTAGACATTGGATCTTACAACCCAGAGAGGTCTAGACATTGGATCTTACAACCCAGAGAGGGCTAGACATTGGATCTTATAACCCAGAGAGGGCTAGACATTGGATCTTACAACGTAGAGAGGGCTACACATTGGATCTTACAACCCAGAGAGGGTTACATTGGATCTTACAACCCAGAGAGGGCTAGACATTGGATCTTACAACCCAGAGAGGGCTAGACATTGGATCTTACAACCCAGAGAGGGCTAGACATTGGATCTTACAACCCAGAGAGGTCTAGACATTGGATCTTACAACCCAGAGAGGTGTAGACATTAGATCTTACAACCCAGAGAGGTCTAGACATTGGATCTTACAACCCAGAGAGGTCTAGACATTGGATCTTACAACCCAGAGAGGGCTAGACATTAGATCTTACAACCCAGAGAGGGCTAGACATTAGATCTTACAACCCAGAGAGGTCTAGACATTAGATCTTACAACCCAGAGAGGTCTAGACATTGGATCTTACAACCCAGAGAGGTCTAGACATTGGATCTTACAACCCAGAGAGGGCTAGACATTAGATCTTACAACCCAGAGAGGGCTAGACATTAGATCTTACAACCCAGAGAGGTCTAGACATTAGATCTTACAACCCAGAGAGGTCTAGACATTGGATCTTACAACCCAGAGAGGTCTAGACATTGGATCTTACAACCCAGAGAGGTCTAGACATTGGATCTTACAACCCAGAGAGGGCTAGACATTAGATCTTACAACCCAGAGACCAGGTGAGGGTAAATCCACGAAGATACCACGGGTTTGATTTTCGAAAAATTCCCACCGCCTATGGTGGGGATAAACCCAAAACCTTCTTGTCCTGAGGCCGACGTCTTACCTCTAGACCACCCTGCCCCCCTTCTGTATTCTTCTCCTTCTGCTGTTGCTTCCTTCTCCCCTTCATCATATTCTTCTTTTCCGTCTTCTTCTACTTTTTTTTTTCTTCTCGCCCTGAATCTTCTTTATAATCTCATCTTTATTCCTTTTCTTTTTCTGTCTGTTTCTCCTTAATCTTCAATTCCTTTTTTCCTCGCTTTTCTTCCCATTCTTCCTGTTCTCCATTATCTTCTTCCTCCACTTCCCCTATTCATTTTTTCTTCTTTTTCTTATCTCATATTTCTTCTCATCTTTGTTCATTATCACGTGCTGTATATTGCAGGACATTACATATAATTATCTTGTGAGACATTACTTACTACTTACTTTATGCGGCCTTACAATTTACTTTGTGCAAAATTACCTGCTGTTTACTTTATGCGACATTACTTACTATTTACTTTATGTAGTCTTTATACTTTGTACAACTTTACTTCCTGTTTACTTATGGGACATTGCTGACTACTTACCTTATGCAACATTACATAATACTTACTTTATGCACATTACTTGCTGTTTACTTTATGCAACATTACTATTTACTTTATTCAGCATTACGAAATACTTACTTTATGCAACATTACTAAATACTTACTTTTTGTAACATTACGAAATACTTACTTTATGTGATATTCCTAGCTAGTTACAGTATGTGACATAAACTACCTACTTTATGCACACCTGCGTAATTTATGCAACATTATTTACTATTTAATTATTCGACAGTGCTTACTACTTATATTATCTTCTTCTTCTACCTTTTCAGCTCCCTGTGGAGCATAGTAAAAAAAGTAAAGTACCCCCGTCACGCCAAGTGGCGTATAGGGAAATATGGCGTTAGTGACCCTATATTTTACAGACCTTCAGCACATGATCTTTGGGGTAATGTGGTCAGTATTACGCCCGTGCTGCTTTACTTTCCCAGAAAAAAATCCGGTACCCATTTAAGGCTGGGTGAACCCGGAAGCCGTCGGTTGGGATCGAACCCTACCCATCGTCCGTGGTAGTCCAGTTCACTAACCACTGAGCTATCGCGCTGTGGAGCATAGGTCTTGAATAAAAACTTTCCAAGCGTTCTGTTTCTTGCCATCCATGTCTTCCCAATCATCTTCATCTCTGCTTCCATCTGTCTTCTCCAAGAATATCTTGGTCTTCCTCTCTGTCTTTTTCCTTGGGGGTTCTAAAAAGGGCCTGTTTTGTAATACTCTCAGTTTGCTTCCGCAGTGTTTGTCCTATCCATCACCATCGTCTTTGCAGTATCTCTTTATCGACAGGTATTTAACTGGTACATTTCCAAAATTCTATGTTAGTGATTTTGTCCTGTCATTTCCATCCTTTTATCCTACGTAAGCATCCATTAATGAAGGTCATCTCACCGATTATTCGACATTACTAATTACTGTGGCTAATTACATAATAAAATATTAAATTAAATAGTACTAATTACTTTGCTCAACATTACTTATTACCTACTTTATTCAACAACATTACTTACTACTTATTTTATACGATGCGAGCATATTTCGGCTACGTTAATGGCATGTTCATTTAAACTACTGGTTTCATCTTCTTCACTTGAAACGATACACGATGATGTTTGTACACACTTTTCAGTATCTAAAGATGAATTATTGAAACATCACTTGGCGTTATCTAGAGTTGATGTTAACAGTTGCTCATACATTATTGGTTGATGGTGCGAAGATGACGCGAAAGCAAGCATTAAGTACTTCACCTCGTTTTGCACTTACCTAGACGAAATTTAGAAACCTGGCATGTTTATCACCGGTAATATATAAAGGGAACTGTGTCGATCAGTGCAAATAGTTTGTTACAACTGACGTTTGCCAGTTTGGTTTTCTTCTGGTTATTATTATTTGACATATTTTATTATTATTATTTATTTTTCAGACTATTGATTTCCTGTATTACTTTGTTTTACACAATAAAGACAAGTGGAGCAATATTAATACAGGTAAATGAATTTACATATCTGGAAATAATGTTAACTTCAGATGGTAGATGTACAACAGAGGTGGGATACAGAATGGCTCAAGCAAAAGCAGCTTTAGAGAAAATGAGGAAGATACTATGCAATCCATTTTTGAAAACAGAAACAAGAAAAAGAGTTTGTAGAGCCAGTCTTAACATATGGAAGTGAATTATGGACAATAGGACAACAGACAAGGAAATCATTGGCAGCGTAGAAATGTGGTTTTACAGAAGAATGTAGAGAATACCATTGACAGCTAAGAAGAGTAATAAAAACGTTCTGAAAGAGGCCAAAGCAAAAAAGAGAGATAATTTCCAATATTAGGAAGAAACAATCATCATTTTTTGGGCATGTAATGAGAAGAGAACAGCTGGAATAAATTGTAACAACTTGGAAAATTGAGGGACGAAGAGATAGAGGGAAGCAAAGAGAAAAGATACCAGACAGCTTAAGAGAATGGCATGGCAGAAGGTCAACAATAGAAATGATAAATAACTGTCGAGATCGAAAGTTGTGGAGAGACATGGTCATCTATGCCAACAGGCATGGTACTTGATGATGATGAAGTGTTTTATTCGTTTTTTTGTTGTTGTTGATATTTCGGTTGGTATTTGATGGATGAGTTTGTTGGGTGAATAAGTTGCGAGGTTGATTATACAAAGTTGCATTCTGATCACACACATTTCCGCTGCAACAGAAGCAGTGTAATTTTGACAATGTATAGACCAACTAATGAATGAATATGTCAACAGGGATTTTAGCTTCACATGAGAAGCAGAGTGATTGCTCACCTCAGTGACAGGGATGATGATGATGTAGATGCCTGAGACAGACAGACCCATAAATGGATAAGAAAAGCAGGAGACAGACACATAAATGGATCAGAAAGGCAGGAGACAGACACATAAATGGAAAAGAGGGGGACTGGTTGGTCTTGAGGTAAGACGCCGGCCTCGAGACAGAGAGATTGTGGATTCAAATCCCGGTTGGTTGGGATTTTTATTTATGATTTCTCTCTGCGGCAACCACCCCTGGTCTCGGCAGTGAGGCCCGGTTTGAAACGTCAATTACTCATGGGCGGAAAAAATATGAGCACCTCTGAAGTCGGAGTTATCTGCCTGTGCGGCGAGGGACCCCTGTGCATACGGCTGCCAGGGAAAAATGCATTAACACGCAAATATTCAGTTCCTAGTCACAAGGGTACTTCGTCAGAGGTAAAAAGCTGGCGAACTAAAAAAAAACATGGATAAGAAAAGCAGGAGACATACCCATACATGGATAAGAAAAGTAGGAGACAGACCCATAGATGAATGAGAGACGCTTGAGACCTACCGTTAATAATGACGGTAAATAGATGTCAGTGTACTGGAATGTTCTGAGAATTTCACGAACAGCTAAAAAGAGCTGTTGTGACGTTCAAAAAGCGATCAGATATGAAAACAAGAAGATTTGCTGTCAATATCGATAGTTAAAAAAACATAATTTGATTTGGAATAGACTGGAATTTTCCCCTCCTACATTACTCAAGATGATAATATTGTATTTTGAACTTAAGTACGGAAATTGACTCAAGGACAGACCAATGCTGGGATATAAGGATATTTGCAGGGCTTCCTTAATTTTTATATCAGTGAAAGAGACTGGAAAAATCTGGCTGCAGATCGTAGCACATAGAGAACACAAATACAGATAACAGCACAACTTTCGAGGCAGTGCTGATATAAAATTAAGAAGACAAAAGGAGAAATGAGACGAGGCCAGGCACCACGAATACATATTGTTAGTTCTGTGGCCGGATCTGTCTATCCAATATTGGCAGATTCAGCCACGAGAGAAGCTGTTCCGCAAAGCAGCATCCAACATAGAACACTAATATTGTTACCAAAATATTTTATCATGGTTGTTTGGTACCTAGTCTGTCAAGACGCCAAAGGTCATATATATATGAGGACCTCTGTAGCTTAGTTGGAAAAACCGCCCGACTAGGCTACCGAAGTTCGATCCCTGGATGCAGTGTGAATTGTTCATGTGGTTGGAAAAAAAAAACATCTCCGCGGTTGACCCAGCCGCTAAGTCTCGTACTTCACATTTACATATACTCTAACAGTGTTATTGATATATGCCTATTTATCGATTATTTTTTTTTAATTTGCACTAGTCCCTTGCGTATCATAAATTTACCATAAAATTATTTTAAATCTGAACTTTATTCTTTCTTTCTGTCTGATGATTACTAAAGTAGTGACTAGCCCTCTTCATATCTAGCCGCCTTACACGGGTGTTAAGTGGGTGAAGATGCGCTGTGTGGTGGTTTGCAGCAATGTTGTGAGTCTTGATCAGCTTTGTTGTCAGCCAGTCCTGACTCATGCAGTCAGCTATTGGTCATTGACCGCACTTAACTCATTTGTTAGGCAGACCTCTTGACCCATTGACCTTAATCTGTTTGTTTTTAAGTGTACGTTCTTTTATTTTCAAAATATATTCTTTGAAGTCAACAATCTCTGCTAACATGGTTCAAGTATTTAGCACTTTTCGAATGGAGCCTCGGTCGTCGTTTAAGTATTTGACACTATTAAAGAAACATAACAGTAGCAGATGCGAACAGAAGAGCAAAAGACCGCAAATTAGATCTCCCCTCGACGCTGAAAGGCAAATGACGAAGCAAAGAAGATGTAAGTTGTAAAAATTAGGATAAAAGGACAAATGTTTTGTGAATTTTTCTTCTTTCGAACTACAAACAAAATTATCACCTTTCCAATACATGGTCATAATAGTGTTATATGTTTTTGCATCATCATCATGTGCCATACCGTTTGGCATAGGTGATCATGTCATTCCACAATATTCTATCCACCGTAAATAGTATCAATTCTGTTGTTGACTGTTTTCAATGCCATGCCAGCAAGCTATCTAGTATTTTCTCTCTTAGTCACCCACGATCTCTCTTTCCCTGTATTTTGCCAGTTGTTATCAAGTATTCCAACTTTCCTCTTCTCATGAAGTGCCCGAACAATGTTGATTGTTTCTTTCTGATGTTTTTAAGAGCTCCCTTTTTGTGTTGGCTTATTTGCGAATCTGCTGGTTGATCTTTTTTGCTGTCTAGAGAACTTTCAACATTCTTCTGAGAAATTCCATCTCGGTGGCCTTTTATCGTCTTTTCATTTATTCGTTAATGTCCATGATTAGCTTCCATATACCAGAATTGGTTCTATATAGTATCGATGAACTCTTTTTCTCACTAAGATTGACAATGATTTGCTGCATAAGACGTTTTTCATTTTCTGAAATGCTATTTTGGTCTGAGCTATTCTGCTTTTTATTTCTGTGGTGCATCTTCCATCTGATGTTATTATTGTGCCCAAGTATTTGACGCGTTGCACTTGCTTCAGATTTGTCCTGTTTATTTGTGTTTTTATTGTGATGAAATTCCCCTGCAATGTGATTATATGGATGTGTTAATCAAGGAATATTATATATCATTGGTGTATTTAATATGGATTAGCCAATATCTCACCAAGGGTCCGATTAATAAATATCCCCATTTTCCTATTTGTTTTTGTTTTTTTCCTTCTCTTTCCAACTTATTTTCCGTGTTACTTTATTTATTCAGAAATCTTATGTAATCATCAACACAAAATGCCTTTATTCGTTAACATTTTGATACACGATTTAAAACGAAACAATGAAGAGTAGAGCCAAGTATAATTCAATGATGTGACTGTCATCAGGTAGAAAAACTGCGTTCGAAAATGAGTGCGTCCAAAAGGGATTTCCTAGTTTTTACTGGCGTCAAGTAAGGTTAAACAGCACTGGTATTAAATAGCTGACCATCCATTAATCAGCACTGGTATTAAATAGCTGACCCTCCATTAATCAGCACTGGTATGAAATAGCTGACGCTCCATTAATCAGCACTTATATTAAATAGCTGACCCTCCATTAATCAGCACTGGTATTAAATAGCTGACCCGCCATGAATCAGCACTGGTATTAAATAGCTGACCCTCCATTAATCAGCACTGATATTAAATAGCTGACCCGCCATGAATCAGCACTGGTATTAAATAGCTGACCCTCCATTAATCAGCACTGGTATTAAATAGCTGATCCGCCATTAATCAGCACTGGTATTAAATAGCTGACCCTCCATTAATCAGCACTGGTATTAAATAGTTGACTCTCCATTAATCAGCACTGATATTAAATAGCTGACCCGCCATTAATCAGCACTGGTATTAATTAGCTGACCCTTCATTAATCAGCACTGATATAGCTGACCCCCAATTAATCAGCACTGATATTAAATAACTGAGAATTCATCAGTCAGCACTGGTATTAAACAATTGACCCTGCTACACTCAATGGCCGAGGATGGTGTCATGAAACTGTTGGCTGCAAGTCTCGAACGTCATGTAGGAATGATGGTTATTCACATCCAAAATTCGTTCATCACTTGCCACGTCCCGAGCTCAGTGATTCCCATATTGTGCGCTGCGTCCCCCAGGGGCTTCGCCTAATTTTGCCAAGGTCGCCGCGCTATGTGTTTTGTCGTGTGGCCTACTATGTGGTTAGAAATCATAAAATGACAACTCCACTTAGGCTTAATATTTTTACTACATAAACAGGTAGGATATTGTTAATCCTATCGCCATTCACCATCTTATATATCATGTCACGGAATCATAGTTTACTTTCGACGTAAGTGATTGTAACGGTATATTAATAGCATGCAAAGGGAGCCGCGGGTGTTAAACGTTTGGGACCCACTGCCTTAACTGTACTGGCTCCCGGTTCCCGTGACATATGTCATCACGTTCTCCCTACCCCATTCTACACCTAACCACCAAAAAGAGACCTCATTACATATATATCTGTACTGTCAAGTTTACAGTTAATACTTCAAGGTACATCTTTCAGCTTTTTCATTGGCCCGCGAACTTCTCAACGGTATTAACATCAGATACATACACTCTTTAAAGGTCGTTGACACTTGAGTGCTTATGTACATTTAAGATAACAACACAAGTCAGTAACACAACAAACGTTGTTCACTAGGCTGCAACATACTTCCTCACTACAACATCATGTGCCATAACGGTTGGCGTAGGCGATCATGTTCTTCCATAATCCTCTATCCACCGTGCATCGTATCAACTCTGTTGTTGACTGTTTTTCATGCCATGACACCAGGCTATATAGCCTAGTCTCTCTTTGTTGTCTGCGTCACTACAATAGATGACAGTAATTATCATTAAATGAACTTTCATTATGAATGAAAACTCTCAACATTTGACAATCAATCATAATCATTAAATGAACATTTATAACGAATGGAAACTCTCTACAACACCTCACTGTACAAGAATTAGAATACTAGAACAGATGCAGGAATATCTAACTCTACCCAACAGGTAATCTTCTATCATAACAAGGTGTTCCCATATGTTTTGTCTACAAATCCTTTCTCTCTTGATTGTCTTCCAAGTCGTGCTCTACCTCTCCTGCTATTTTAGATGTCTTGTTTTGTTAATCTTTTCTTAAAATAATTGTGCTCGATTCGTTATATAAACATTCCCAATTTAGTTGCTATTTTTTTATCGTTAAAAGTTTTTGTGAGATAATTTGTAATCGGAATTTTTTTCAATCCAGAAGAGAACATTGTACTGGTTATCACATGCAGTATGTAATGTGTTGGAGTGCCTTTGGCACGATTTCGCTGAACTAACTAAACCATTTGTGTGTGTGTTTATTTCTTTATTTGTTTTGTTGTTTTGTGTGCGTGCATGTGTGTGTGAGTGAGAAGGAACAGTTTGGAAACACTCACTGTGACCATCCATTAAAAGAATGTGTAAAATGTGGCAATTCCAACGAATGTCAACACTCAACGGCAAACCGGGATATCAACATAGCGCGCGGAACAAACCAACAGATAACCCCAGTTCAATATTTGACTAAATAAAATTTATCATTTGATTACCCCTCCCCTAAAAAAAAAAAAAGTTCCGTATTTACGTGTGCTGCCGCCTGTTGCTGGTCAAGGGCAGACAACTGATTGATCTTGTAGTATCAACACAATCTTCATTTTTGCTTAAACCCACTACCATTCGTCGCAGTCTACACACACTGTGTCCTTCACCCTGTGCATCACTAAAGGTAAAGGCCTAGTCATCATCATCATCAGCAAGTACCGGGCCTGCTGGCGTAGGTGATCATGTCTCTCCACAACTTTCGATCTCGACAGTTATTTGTCATTTCTGTTGACCTGCCAAGCCATTTTCTGAAGCTGTCTGGTATTTTTTTCTTTTTGCTTCCCTCTATCTCTTCGTCCCTCAATTTTTCCAGTTGTTACAATATATTCCAGTTCTCTTCTCAAATGTCAAATCGGGTAATTTTACCTGCTACTTACTGTAAGCAGTAAACAGTACAACCTGTGGCCGCCCTGCAGGTAAGCTCGGGAGAGTAAAAGGCTAAGGGAGGGTACCCCGAAGTAAAACAACCCCACTGCCTTGTGGGTGAGACTTTGTAGTCAAAGGCTAGCGGAGCCAACCGTAAACAAACCGACGGAAGGCAACAGAAAACCACCGTCGTATCTTCTTTGTACAATCATGAATCGCCACAACAATAGAAATAACGACAACAACGTTAAGGGGGATTCCATTGGAAAACCCACGTTCGATAGGGGACATCATGTGCTACAGGTGATACCCGATCGTCATCAAGCTACTGTAAGCAAATTAAAGATAAAACAGACTCTAACGATAGGTACTTGGAATGTGAGAACACTCATACAGAAGGGTAAACTGGAAAACATCATACAAGAAATGAAAATAATGGGTTTACAATTACTTGGAATTTATGAAAGGCCTAGTACGAGACTTCAATCGGCGTTTTAACACTCGAGTTATCACCCATAGTTCGGATACTTACGGATAGTGTCGCTTCAAACATCGAAACTCACGATGCGTGGCGGCATGTTAGATCATAACGATTGTTTTCTCCTGATGTTAGATGATGATGATTTTCTCCTGACGTTAGATGGTGATGGTTTTCTCCTGACGTTAAATGGTGATTGTTTTCTCCTGACGTTAGATGATGATGATTTTCTCCTGACGTTAAATGGTGATGGTTTTCTCCTGACGTTAGGTGGTGATGGTTTTCTCCTGATATTAAATGGTGATGGTTTTCTCCTGACGTTAGATGGTGATGGTTTTCTCCTGACGTTAGGTGGTGATGGTTTTCTCCTGACGTTAAATGGTGATGGTTTTCTACTGATGTTAGATGATGATGGTTTCTCCTGACGTTAAATGGTGATGGTTTTCTCCTGACGTTAAATGGTGATGGTTTTCTCATGACGTTAGGTGGTGATGGTTTTCTCCTGACGTTAGATGGTGATGGTTTTCTCCTGACGTTAGATGGTGATGGTTTTCTCCTGACGTTAGATGATGATGGTTTTCTCCTGACGTTAGGTGGTGATGGTTTTCTCCTGACGTTAGGTGGTGATGTTTTTTCTCCCGATGTTACTAGCTAGTTTTCTTTCAGTTTTGATTCCTAAAGAGTGGTGATAAGGTAATTATTCACCTCCACGACCTCAAGGAATAAGGGGAATATAGCGATAATAACTATACCTTTCAATGACCAATGTCATGGGTTATAAAAAAAAAAAGTAAAGAGCCCCGTCACGCCAAGTGGCGTATAGGGAATATGGTGTTAGTGACCATAAATGTTACAGACCTTCAGCACATGATTTTTGGGGTAATGTGGTCGGTATTACGCCCGTGCCGCTTTACTTTTACAGTAAAAAATGGTGAATCCGGAAGCCGTCGGTTGGGTTCGAACCCTACCTCTTGTCCTTTGTAGCCCAGTTCACTAACCACTAAGCTATCGCGGCTCAAATGTCGTGGGTGATACAATCAATATCATGTCTTGCCGCCATAATGTTGAACATATTTTTAGCAAAATATCTCTGGCATTCATTTTTATTGAGGATGTTGATGAGTGTAGGTATACAAAAAAGAGGGGGGAGGGGTTCAAATCATCGCAGATTAAAAAAAAAAAAAATAATTCGCAACATCTGTGAACAAGCCCAGATATTTGTGGTCATTAGCGAGAGCTAACATATCACTCAGCCACTACGGATTCTACAATGGTTTATAGATGACATGTTATTTTGTGATAATTCTTCTTTAATCTAAAACTGTAATTAAAGTGCATGGCGGTTTGTCTATTTTACACAACTTTTTGTTTTCATCTCAAAGTAAGATTTTAGCTTTCATCTTTGACATTCTGTAGCTTTAATCTTTTACATGCTGTGGCTTTAATCTAGGACATTCTGTGGCTTTAATCTTGGACATTCTGTGGCTTTAATCTTGGACATTCTGTGGCATTAATCTTGGACATTCTGTAGCTTTAATCTTGGACATTCGGTAGCTTTAATCTTGGACATTCTGTAGCTTTGATCTTGGACATTCTGTAGCTTTAATCTTGGACATTCTGTAGCTTTGATCTAGAACATTCTGTAGCTTTTATTCATGAATATATTCGGTACATTCCACTCTTTCTTAAAGTGGATAATTTGTGGAAGTGGTTTCAGTGTGTGGCACCACACAACGTGGAACTGTTAGCTAAAGTCAATATTTATATTTCAATAATATTTTGGAAGTTAATGCTTGCAATAAATCAATCAAAGATTGGTAACTCTGAGAGCTTCAGGAGATGCAATATTTAGTTTTCAACCACAACAATGATGTACAAGCACATTCTTTTAGTCACTTTGAATGTGAAATAGAAGCTTATTTACAAGTTATTTATCATTTCTACTGTTCACCTTCTGCCAAGCCATTCTCTTTGCTTCCCTCTATCTCTTTCTCCCTGGATTTTTCCAGTCCTTACAATACAATTATATTATACAATATATACAGCTTAAAGATACATGGTCCAGAATCTCTATGAATTTGTCTTTGTATGTTTCTCTTTCGTCTGAGAATAATTTAGACACCTTAAAGATAGTGCAAAGCGTATGATGACATAAGAGTCAGGATGGTATCAAATATGGCAGAACGAGACATGAGAATTTGATCATGAGGTAGGCCAAAGACTTCCAGTAGTACTCGGATAGATAACATTTGGCAACTCATAGCTGATTGTTTGCGTTAGGATCAGAGAAAAGTATTGATGAAGACCTTACTTCATGTTTGGAGGTCGAGGAAACAAGACTCACTAGAGTAACCATTATAGCAAGCATCGAAGAAGAAAGGCAACCGAGTAACTAAACATGCCATGCTGAAGTCGAATGTGCTGGTCCATAAGAGGCAGATATCGTCACTGTAACAAGTAAAGTTCCCCCGTCACGCCAAGTGGCGCATAGGAATATGGTGTTAATGATCATAAATTTTACAGACCTTCGGCATATGATTTTTGGGGTAATGTGGTCAGTATTACGCTTTACTTTCCCAGAAAAAAATCCGGTACCCATTAAAGGCTGGGTGAACCGGAAGCCGTCGGTTGGGATCGAACCCAACCTCTTGTCCTTTGTAGTCCAGTTCACTAACCACTGAGCTATCGCGGCTTCCTATATCGTCACTGAAATAAACTATAATAGAAAGCATCTACCTTAAATTAATGTTCTTTTAAGAGAGCGTGATAAAACATGACATAATAGTCGAGTGGACGCAACAGAAGAGTACAGTTAATACACCAGAGTTCGTTCATACTTTACAAAGACACACCTTTCCTTTTTTTCACAAAGTGTCCATTCTTTTAGCTTGGTCGTCTGTTGCTTCCGAAAACAAAGATGCGCGTTATATACCGCGCTAACTTCCTCAGAATTGAGTCTTCTTATAGCTTTTTGTCCTTGATACATTAGGTTATTTTGCTCTTTTTTGTCTTTCCGAGAAGATACAATATACACGATTCTTCAAAGTGATAAAAAATTAATACATTCAAAGTGATTTAAAAAAAAAAATACATTCAAAGTGATAAAAAAATGCACTCAAAGTGATACTAAAAAATGCACTCAAAGTCATAAAAAAATGCACTCAAAGTGATTTAAAAAAAAATACGATTAAAGTGATACACAAAAATGCACTCAAAGTAATAAAAAAATAAACTCAAAGTGATACAAGAAATACAATTAAAGCGACTAAAAGACGCTGAATCTTAAAATGAAAAAAGACTGTGTGGTTAAACATTGAATATTGCATCCCTTGAAACCTTCGAAGCACAATCCCGCTAAACTCATAAATGATAAAGACGGAGAGCCGATATCAAATAACCAACATATGCAACAGAGATGGAAAGAATATTTTGAAGACCTATTGAACCACCAACTACCAATTTTACACAAAAAAAAAAAAAAGCCACACAAGAATGCACGAGCACTGAACTGAATCATGAAAGAAGACGTTAATGAAATAATAAAATATGCACTAAAAAAAATAAATCAACCAGTGCAACAAAAGCTCCTCTTGCTTTGATATCCTTATTTTAGTATCATTTTCTGTTCCTCCCTCTTTATCTATATTACTACCCAGATACAATGTAAGATTATACGTCTAGTAGAGGTATTTCTCCTAATTTTATTTGGTTATTGCCAACTGCATTAATTATCATGACTAAAATATCACTTTGAAATGGGAAACAAGCAGCTGTGAAATAATATATGCAGTTATACGGTACATGTCTCTATATAATCCCTCCCCCGACTCCCACAGATAAAGTTATCAAACCGAGTACCAATACACCAGCCAGTAAACAGGCGGTCAAGACGCGGTTGAGGCCAGGAGGTAACTGTGTCAAGCAGTGAGTAAGATGTCGAACCCAGTAATATCTGGCCTCACCTCTGTGGCCTTGGCTTGACCTGAGCGACGCTGCACGGTCACAGTGAATACGTGGGATAACGAGCGTGCGCGTGGAGGGCCGATTAAATACCGAATGGAAGCGAACAAGAAAACTGACCCTTCAGCTTCCTGCATTGGGAATGACGCTTTAGTTTGATATTTTGATAACATTTCACCCGCTTATATGGTTAGGTTAGCTGCCTTCGGACTTCTGTAGCGTTTGTTTATTTATTTATGTAAAATATTATTTATTGGCTGGGAAAGTAGTTTTGTGTCGATAGTACTTGGTTCAGTATTTGGTCAAACTCGGTGTTTTTTTTTTTCTTATCCCAGTGACAGTTCACGTATACTTCCATATTTTATATAAAATATTCTAATTTTTTAAGGCGAAGCAGAACTGAAAGTGGAGTCTACGTGATTTAACTTGAATTGTTCTTTCCTTAAGCGGTAAATATTTTCCTATATAGAGAGTTAATCTAAATTCTTGACATGGATATAAGTAATGGACGGGTAGTAAGTTTATTTATTTAATAACTAGTCAATGCTACCGAAATAGAGGTTTATAAGTGTTAAGTATCGTAGGTAGTGACGATAACAGTGGCACGATGTACTGAATAAAGTCTATCTATCTATGACCTTTCGAGCCGTAACCGGCCCATAGGGCGTAGACCAAGATACACCTTCTCCTATATGAATTTTTTTTTTTTAGCAGTTTTCTTTTAAAGATATTTTATTAAATCTCGCCATCTGTCTCTGTTCTGTGCAAGCAGTTCTATCTCATTGAGGGAGCCGATTCCTGCTGCTCTTGCCTCTCTCATCAATGTTCTTCTCAGTGTCTCCCTGGGTCTTCCTCTTTTTCTTTTACCTGTTGTTTCCCATATGAGGGCTTGCTTTGCTATTCGATTATTATCTCTTCTCATCACATGTCCAAACGTATGACCATCGTCTTTTCTTTATTACTGAAGATATTAGTGGTTGATTGGCGATTTCTCTAATTTCCTCGTTTGTTTTGAATTCGTTCCATTCTATACCAAGTATTTTCCTTAGACATTTATTTTCGAATGCGTTCAACTGAATAAAGTAGGTATAGACAAAACAAGAAAATGAGGGATAGAACCTTGAAGACGGAAGAAAAAAAATTAATGTCTGCGAAAACATGCGGAACGGCGATAGCATTTGGACAACATGCAAATGTCATGGGAAAAGATTCAGAGGACAAGATTTCAAAATGGACAGTCTAGAAGGCATGTTTCGTGAAGGAAAGCCAAAATCAGAATTCTGGTACTCATTGCAACCGGAAGATGTGTGATCGCCTGCGCCAGCTGGGGCACCTAACCAAAGTCGATATAGTTCTATTTCTCACATGTGCATACAGAGATATAGTATTATACAACGTGTGTTCGCGAGCTGCCTAAAAAAATAGATTCCAAGCCGATATGTAGCGAAATGTGCAGTTGAAGCAGCCACCGTTGTGTATGTATTTAAAATCGGGCTGGCTAGTTGTAGCTATCGGCGTCGGCCTGGCCTAAGCTGCTGCTGTACCGCCGGTCGGCATGGCGGCCATTCCCTCGCGCTGTAGCAATGTGCAGTTTTCTCCAAGCGTGGCTTTTGTCCTCAAATAATCTCCCCCCCTCCTCGCCGCGTGCGGCGACTAGCGTAAGCTTGAGCCTGATTGGCTGACTGAATCACCGGAGGGTGGCTCATCCAGCGCACTGTCTGGGAGCTTCTCACTCCGGGGCCTTCCCACCTTCTTCTGGTCCCGTCATTGTAGTTTCCCGCCGTGCTGGGTCAGCCTGACCCAGGTTACGGCGCTCTGACCTACACCTTACCCAAGAGGAGAGATGAGGAGGTCTGGCTGGACTATTCAAAATGTGGGTCACGTTCTCTTAATGCTTTTGTTTTCTCGTCTCTTACTTCCACAACATTACTCTCCCCCCCCCCCCCTTTATGTTTTAATTTCCACCATCTCACTGCTAGTTCTGAAAAATGAGACTTCCCATTTTCATTCTCTGTGGTGCTAGTTCGTACACTTTTAGTCCATTTTTTTGTGCTTCTGTGTTACTATAATTCACTTCGTGCTGTTTCATTTAGGACCATAGTACTTATCTTGCGTTTTTAGTCGCGGTTGTAGTGTGTTGTCAATGTCGAGTCGATGCTGTTATTGAAAAGGGAGAATTCATTGCATACAATTAAAGTAGCATTTTAGTAGATTAAACATCGTTAAGATAAACCTAATACAAATCTAATAGTAGGTCTTAAAGACTTGCAGTAAAACTTGTATTAAAGTATATTTCATACGTTAATGTATACCAGTAGTGCCTCAAATTTATTCCTAGCGTCCACAATTTATTATGTAGTGAGTCACACCTCCCCCTTATAAATGTGGATAAACACCCACCCCGTAGAGGAATTTAACGTCGCATGGCTCTTTTCCAAGCGTTTGCTTATTTCTGTGTTAGCAGAATATCTTAGTCTTAAATGCGTTGAGGTCTATCTATCCCTGCCCTGGTCATGCGATGCGATGTGTAATATTTTGTTTGCGGTCAGCTGCAGGCATTTGCGAAAAGTAGCTTTCTGGGGACAGTGCCGGTGCGTCGACAACACCAGCTATTTTTCGCTCTAGAGCTTGGGCGTACATATTGACGTTACTTGTGTCATGATCAGCGTCGTCACCCCATCAGTTGCAGTAATCAAAAGGTATGTTGTTTGGAGATGTGTCGGGCCTTAAGTGTGTGTTGTGCGTGTGTGTTGTAGAGACTTGGCAGGACGTTCGCATTGAAGTTAGACAAATTGAAGCGTTTCGTTTGTCGGGTTGAGTTTCTCATGTGTAAGCCTAGCTAGAGTGATGGCGAGGTGTGTACGCTAGTGATAACGTTCCAGTTCTGCTCGTTACCGTTAGCACAGGCCGTGTTACCACCGCTGACGGAACTGTAGATTTACTACACCGAGGTCAGTCGGAGAGGTTAGTGTTGATGTAACGCCCACTGGACGTAATAAGGGAGAATGAGGTTAGTGAATTGTGTTTGTTTATCTGTCCAAATCACGCGCGCAAAACAAGGCGGTTGAAGCAGCGAGAACAGCTTCTCTAGGTGTGTCAGCGCCAGCTAGCCGTGTTCTTGTTGCACAGATCATGTCTGGCAGCTCGTACAGAAGAAAGCTATGCCTAGAAATAATTCCTCAATAAATATCACGCATTATATGACTCTATACTAATTCTAATTTCCACCTGTTGCCGTTTCGTTGTGCTGTTCTACAATATTTTACTTCAGAAATGTTCACTCCACGAACTATTTTACTGTGAGGCTTCCAATTAATTCAAATCACGAAACGAAACATGTCTGACCACCAGTTCTTATATATTTTATTATAAACTGCCTGTCAGTTGTGGGTTATTTCATATAATAAATGTAATAGTACATCATACTGAACTCTTATAATAATATACATTTCTATTTCAAATGATGCAGTAGCAAATGAGCAACTGTCAGTCATTGACAGATTCAATGGCCATATTTGTTGCTTTAGAGTTGCAATGGAGGCAGTCGCAGATCTGAAATGTCCAATCAGGGGAAAACTCTATGTTAATGAGACGTATGTCACATAAACCCTTATAAAATATATTATATTGCAACATGAAGGAATTTGTGACTGTATTACTATTGTAGAATATATTTTATTGCTTTTAAAATGCAGGCCACCACCGTTTTCATCCAATATTTGTGTTCACCTAGTTGTCGTCATATGGCCATTAAATATGTTTGGAACACAAGATCTAGCTTCGTGAAGTTCTTGTAAACCTACAACAAAATATCGAATCTGAAATATTTCTTCCAAATATTTGATGAGTAATTTCTTGTGAATGAAATATTTGCGAATTAAGAATCAAATAATAATGTGAATAAATTGAGTAGCTGTCCCCGAAACAAATTAAATTTTACGAGCCATTTTTCAAAACTGCTTTACAATTTTTTTTGTTTACATTTTAACGTGTGTGAAATATAATAATACGATTAACGTTTTTAATAGTGTTACCAAAGTAATGAATGTATTATTATTTTTAATGTAGTTGACAATCTTTATATAGAAACCAAAAAAAAAAAAAAAAAAAACGAACAATGACAGTTTTATGATTCTTGTCTACAAAATTACTTGATAATATCATTATTCAACATTCAATTTAATACGCTAATTTCTATACTCTAGTTTTCGTATGTTTTATTTTACAAATAATAACTACCACAAATATTTATAAGTTACAAGAATATCGTATTATGGCACATGTTGGTTATTAAACTAAAACAGAATTATTCCTTAGTTCCACAGATAGACCAGAGTAGATATTTGCAAAACTATTTCTCATTTTTAAGTATTCGGTTTTTTTAAATATGTATTCTGGATGACATAAATTAATATATATTTATATACATTATTTTGTTGTATTGATATAAATGCCAATTTTTGGAGCAATAAATAATTTTACTTAACTAAAATAAAGTATCCATTTTACTTGCCTTGAATGGATTAATTGTTCGCCAAGATGGAACTTAATGTAAATAATTATTTTAACAATTATACAATTCGGGGCTGCATGTTATTACATTTTAAAAAAAATATAACGATACTAAACAATTTTTGGGCAAGTGTTTTGTAAAAACTTTTTTTAAATTGCACATTCATTAAATTAGATCTCCTTTAAATCACTTTAACGACTAACAAAAAGACAAGAAGAGCAAGTTAAATTTGAAAGTTGCATAATTAACGATTTAAATTGAAATAATTATTTTTGTAAATAATCCAACAATTATTTTTATTTGCCATAACTTAATGTCAACTTTACTTTCTGTGTTTTCTTTTTCAATTTATAATAATAGATAAAACCGTAATTTAAAAAAAAAAAATAATTTTTCAATTGAAAAATTATTAGCTATTTCAGTAATTGTTTTTGATACTATGTTTATAATTAGTATTCTTTAATGAAGTAATGCACCTATTATAAGTAACAGTACTTTTTAAATTTTATTAACACAACTTGAGTAATTTATGAACTTTGTTGAATTTACTTCATTAAAAGAATTCCACCGATAACCGGCTGCGTAGATGACTTTCACTTTCCGATCTGCCGAAGTGAATAAAATACAATATAATAGATAAACAATAATAAATATAAAAGATAATATGATCGATCTTTTCTTTGTGAATATTTTTTAAAGGGAATTTCCTAAAATGTTGTATTGAATATGTGAATTTTTACAGTAATACCTGCTTTTATTTACTCTCTGTAAAGTTTTAGTTCTTATATAATGTATCAGTGTCATATAAAATAGGAAAGATGATAGGTCGTTTGAGGTTATGAATTTCAGAAATGGTAGCATGAGTTATTATATATTATACTTTATTAAATTATATGAATACATATACTAATTTAAATGCACCAAGAGCTTTGAACGAGGGTTAGAAAAATAAAATATTAAAAATACAAGATAAAAGAAAATGTATACACTTGAGCTTCTTCATGGAAATTACCCTCGCTTCTCCCTCGTTTAGTTATAAGTAAAGAGATTAACTTTCTCGTCACGAACAAGTTACATTACTTAAAGACGGTCTGCCTCCAGTTGCGTAATCTACGAATAGCGTATATATAAATAAAAATATATGAGTATAGATGGTGGTATATCGGATACTAATAAACATGATAAAAATAATTGTTCGAACTAAAATTCCTCTTCAGAATGGTGCCACACAAAACACCACAGTAGATGATCAGTTTCTAACACGATTAACTAACATAATATCACACGTTTGATCCCTCTTGCATATAACATACATTTTGGTGTTTCATAAATGTAGTCCTCACGACATATTCATGTTTTAATGTTTCATAATTTCCCTTGTGTTTCTCGATCTCCGGCGTAGACTTTCTAACAGATAAAATTTTTAAAGAATATTAAACTCCGTTTACTGCAGGAAAACTAAACCGTCTAATGTTTTATAGTTATTATACTACATTTTGTACACCCAGTAATGTTTGGTGTTTTCTTTACAGTTTTACGTCTCTATCTTGTAATTCCATGCATTCTTTCTGTCTACTAGTTCCACGTTTTAACCTGAAACGCTCTCATAATTTATGCCCTATGTGTTTGATAATTTTGGCGCAATATCTTACGCTGTCCACTATTTATGTCTTATGTATCGTACAGTTTTATATTTCTTTCCATGTTCATCCCTCCCTACACGGTATTTTCCCCATAGAACTTGTATTACCACAAATAATGTTGAAATTGAAGAATATAACAATTTAAATAAATGGCAAAGTACGGTATGCCTCTGTTGTTTTCCATCATTCTGACTTTATTATATTTTTCTCGTTAGTTTAACATCGTCATCGAATATTTAAATCTAGTAAATGTCCTGGCTACGACTACTAGATGCTCACACTTCCAGTGTCTGTCAGTTTATAATACTTCTCTAGATCACTTGACATCTTCAACACTGTCAGCTTCTAGACTAAACATTTATTTCAGCAACTGCTACAGCCTTATACTCACATACATTATATAAAGTATAACTTTTTCCTTCAGCAAATTTATATTTATTCACTGACTGTCTGAAGATTTATATACTGACTGTGTAAAGATCTATTTACTGACTGTCTAAATATTTATTACTGACTGTAAGGATGTATTTGCTGACTGTCTAAGATTTATGTACTGACTGTGTAAATATCTATTTACTGATTGTTTAAAGATTTATTTATAGACTGTGTAAAGATCTATCTACCGTTTGTTTAAAGATTTATTTATAGACTGTGTAAAGATCTATCTACCGTTTGTTTAAATATTTATTTATAGACTGTGTAAAGATCTATCTACCGTTTGTTTAAAGATTTATTCATAGACTGTGTAAAGATCTATCTACCGTTTGTTTAAAGATTTATTCATAGACTGTGTAAAGATCTACCTACCGTTTGTTTAAAGATTTATTTATAGACTGTGTAAAGATCTATCTACCGTTTGTTTAAAGATTTATTTATAGACTGTGTAAAGATCTATCTACCGTTTGTTTAAAGATTTATTTATAGACTGTGTAAAGATCTATCTACCGTTTGTTTAAAGATTTATTTATAGACTGTGTAAAGATCTATCTACCGTTTGTTTTAAATATTTATTTATAGACTGTGTAAAGATCTATCTACCGTTTGTTTAAAGATTTATTTATAGACTGTGTAAAGATCTATCTACCGTTTGTTTAAAGATTTTAGTATTAATTTTTCCGCCTAAACAAATTAAAAAAAATAATGTATGCGTTTCGAAATCTGAATATTTTAATATGAATTTTGAAATGTTACTTTCTTGATCTTTTTCTGATGGAAGGATTATATGATTTGAAGACATACCATGGCCTATTAGGTTTGACATTGAAGTTTCAGTTTAAGACTACAGTTTGGTTTTATTCTCTGCTTACTTTTTTAAAATCTTTTTCTTGTCCTTGGCTGTGGTTCGATAAAGCTAGTGTGATCTACTCGCTTTGTAGTGTCTTTTGGAATTCAATAATATACCGATCTTGGTCGATCCATTGCCATCCGTAGCAGAATGTCCCAAGTCTAGCCCTCACTGTGCTTGCCTCCATGTTCATCGCTAGTTATCTTAACATACATGCTTAACTAACTGTAGAGAGGGTGGTCGAATCGATAACCTGTTATGTTCCAAATCAGGAGAACGCGGGGTCGATCCAAGGTAGGTTTTAAAACAGTTTCTTTTTTGTTTTTTAATATCAATGGTGTAAAAAAAAACAACTGATCCAAACACCGCGTGACGACTATACTAGACACGCGACCTTTATTCTCCAGTCTTTAAGTTCCCTGGTAGGCACTAATACATATATATATATATATATATATACACACACACACATACGTATATATAGTTTAAAGGTGGGTGGGTGTTGTTAAGAGAGGATCTATTGAAGTCGACAGCACTCACAAATGGACAAGGGAGCCGCGATAGCTCAGTGGTTAGTGAACTGGACTACAAAGGACAAGAGATAGGGTTCGATCTCAACCGACGGCTTCCGATTCACCCAGTCTTTTATGGGTACCTGATTTTTTCTGGGAACGTAAAGCGGCACGGGCGTAATACCGACCACATTACCCCAAAAATCATGTGCCGAAGGTCTGTAAAATATATTGTCATTAACACCATATTCCCTACACGCCATTTGGCGTGACGGTGGCTCTTTACTTTATTCACAGATGCACAAGAGTCTTTAGACGTTCTTCATCCTTTTGTTGATGCCAATGTTGGCTGTCGTTTCCGGTGTTAGGCTTCCAAAGTCTTTAAATTATTTTTTCGTTTGGTATATGCTGATGTTCTATTGTTACTGCTGTATGGTTTGTTAAATTTATATGGTTTCTAACTATTTATTATAACAGTGCGAGATTTGTTAATTAAGCTAGTTCTCAATTTTTTTTGGCACGTATAGGGTTTATTAAATGTAGCTAGTTCCTAGTTCTATTTTTGACATGTGCAGAGATTATTAAATTTAGCTGGTTCCTAGTTTTATTTTTTGGCACGTACCGGGTTTATTAAATGTAGCTAGTTCCTAGTTCTATTTTTTGGCACATACAGGGTTTATTAAAATTAGTTAGTTCCTAGTTCTGTTTTTTTTTTGTGTGGCACGTACAGGGTTTATTAAATTTAGCTAGTTCCTAGTTCTATTTTTGACATGTGCAGAGTTTATTAAATTTAGCTAGTTCCTAGTTTTATTTTTTGGCACTTACAGGGTTTATTAAATTTAGTTACTTTCTAGTTCTATTTTTTTGGCACTTACAGGGTTTATTAAATTTAGTTAGTTCCTAGTTGTTTTTTTTGGGCACGTACAGGGTTTATTAAATTTAGCTCCTAGTTCTATTTTTGACATGTGCAGAGTTTATTAAATTTAGTTAGTTCCTAGTTCTATTTTTTGTTCAACCACTAATATCTTCAGTAATAAAGAAAAGACGATGGTCATACGTTGGACATGTGATGAGAAGAGATAATAATCGAATAGCAAAGCAAGCCCTCATATGGGAAACAACAGGTAAAAGAAAAAGAGGAAGACCCAGGGAGACACTGAGAAGAACATTGATGAGAGAGGCAAGAGCAGCAGGAATCGGCTCCCTCAATGAGATAGAACTGCTTGCACAGAACAGAGACAGATGGCGAGATTTAATAAAATATCTTTAAAAGAAAACTGCTAGAACAAAAATTCATATAGGAGAAGGTGTATCTTGGTCTACGCCCTATGGGCCGGTTACGGCTCGAAAGGTCAATAGATAGATAGTTCTATTTTTGGCACGTACAGGGTTTATTAAATTTAGTTAGTTCCTAGTTTTATTTTTTGGCACTTACAGGGTTTATTAAATTTAGTTAGTTCCTAGTTCTGTTTTTTTTGGCACGTACAGGGTTTATTAAATTTAGCTACCTCTTAGTTCTATTTTTGACATGTGCAGAGTTTATTAAATTTAGCTAGTCCCTAGTTCTATTTTTTGGCACTTACAGGGTTTATTAAATTTAGTTACTTCCTAGTTCTATTTTTTGGCACTTACAGGGTTTATTAAATTTAGCTAGTTCCTAGTTCTATTTTTGACATGTGCAGAGTTTATTAAATTTAGTTAGTTCCTAGTTCTATTTTTTGGCACTTACAGGGTTTATTAAATTTAGTTACTTCCTAGTTCTATTTTTGGCACGTACAGGGTTTATTAAATTTAGCTAGTTCCTAGTTCTGTTTTTTTTGGCACGTGCAGGGTTTATTAGATTTAGCTGGTTCCTAGTTCTGTTTTTTTTTTGGCACGTTCAGGGTTTATTAAATTTAGTTAGTCCCTAGTTCTGTTTTTTTATCACGTGCAGAGTTTATTAAATTTAGCTAGCTCCTAGTTCCAATTTTTGGCACGTTCAGAGTTATTAAATTTAGCTAGTTCCTAGTTCTGTTTTTTGGCACGTTCAGGGTTTATTAAATTTAGCTAGTCCCAGTTCCATTTTTTGGCACGTTCAGAGTTGATTAAATTTAGCTAGTTCCTAGTTCCATTTTTTGGCACGTCCAGGGTTTATTACATTTAGCTAGTTCCTAGTTCCATTTTTTGGCAGTTTCAGGGTTTATTAAATTTAACAAGTTCATAGTTCTGTTTTTTGACCGCTGAATTGCGCTGAAGAGTTTAATAAAAAATATTGTGAAGTTGCTAGTTTCCCTGTTTTACTGACATGAGGTTATCTGAGTTAAGTTATATTTTTGTATTGTGACCGATGGAGACTTTCTTAATTAGCTAGTTTTACGTTCTCCTATTTGGCCGATATAGGTATAACTAGTTCAGTTTCTAAAATGTGACCAATATAGGTTTTCTTAAATTTAGCTAATTCCTACATCGCTGCACTAATTTGATCGATGTGGGATTTCTTAAACTTACCCAGAGTATAATTTTTTGTCTTTCTTGAAATTTATACTAATCCAGCTTTTGACTGCAGTTGCACAGTTCTTTCTTTTTTTTTTTAACAATTTGCAGTTCTTTTTGTTTAAATCATGTTTTAATATAAATATATATTTGTTTAATGGTTTGTGCTTGTTTTAGGTGTATGTATATAATACTATGTTTTAGTTTCATTTCTCCATATCAGTCATTATTTCCCGTAGTTAGGTTATCTCCAGTTGGATGTTCATACATAATATGTCATTCGAACTTTGTTAGATCTACATATAATATATTATTTTGCAATTACGTAAATTAACTTTTAGTTAAAGCTTAACGATAGTACATATAGTTACGTCTTATCTTAATTTAAATCTATGTAGATTTAATTATATGTGAGCTTTTATGGGATCTTCGTTAGAATTAAGCATACCACTTCATGTGAATCATAGACAATAGGATGGACAACAGACAAGAAAACCGCTGGAGGCTGTAGAAATGTGGTTTTACAGAAGAATGTTGAGAATACCATGGATAGCTAAGAAGAGTAACGAAAACATTAAGAAAAAGGCCAAAACAAAAAGAGAGCTAATTTCCAATATTAGGAAGAAACATTCATCATTTAATTTTTTTTCCATGTAATGAGAAGGGAACAGCTGGAATATATCGTAACAACTGGAAAAATTGAGGGATGAAGAGATAGAGGGAAGCAAAGAAAAAAAGATTCCAGACAGCTTAAGAGAATGGCTTGGCAGAAGGTCGACAACGGAAATGATAAATAACTGTCGAGATCGAAAGTTGTGGAGAGAAATGATCACCTACGCCAGCAGGCACGGTACTTGATGATGATTATATCACTTGAAACCTGAAACTGTGTCTTTATCTTGGCATATTACCTTTTGTTGAGACTTCAAAGGTAATTATTTTACATTTTAGCACAAATTGGAAACATCAGTTTATTTTTTGGCACAAATCTTTCGCTAGACACGTAGTTAACTTTCTTGAAACCAACATAATAGCTAGTGATGTGTTTTGTGCTTCTCGTTGTGGTACGCTGTGATATCTGTTGCTAGGTTAATAGCAGTGTTTGTAACCCTAAACAAAAGAGAGCGGCGAATAAGAGAACAATGCTCTAATACACTTTTATAAGAAATAACTTGTTTAGTTTTACATCTAGGAATATGTAAAATAAACACAAAATGGTATACGGCAGCTAAACTAATAGAGAGAGGAGCAAAATTCGACGTTTCGGCAAAAGCCTTTATCAGGTACAAAACAACACAATACTCATCTGAAGGGACAAATACAAACATAATGGTTAAACACAGATCTGAAAATGAAAATGGCAGAACAGGAACCTGCTTTGTATCTGTTGTTTATTTTACATGTTCTGTGCAGCTCTGCTCACGGCCTCGCAAGGTATTTTATATTTGTCCTATCTGAATCTAATGATAACAACTGGTTATACATTTAGTATCCTATATAGGATAATGCGATGTGAAAACATAACAAACTGTGGTATTTCCAAAGGTAGGAGAAATTGAACACGGCCAGTAACCAAACCAGCAATAAATTGGTAAATCCTAAGTTGGTAAGAGAAGGAAGAAGATACTAATATATCACATACAAATGTTGATTCCGTGTATTGTAATATTTTTAATATTATACACCTAATAATAAATATGCTCTATGATATTAGATTTCATTTTAATTAATGTCTGTCATATACTGGCGGTGGGGGAGGGGTTTGGGTTGTAATACCAGTAACGTGTGTGTGTATATGTGTTTTATATATGTTCACGGATGTGTGTATATGAATATTATCTTGTAACTTTATTTGCATATATCAATTACATATATGCAGCTGCTGGAGCCGCGATAGCTCAGTGGTTAGTGAACCGGACTACAAAGAACAAGTGGTCGGGTTCGATCCTGATCGACGACTTCCGGGTTCACCCAGTCTTAAATGGGTACCGGATATTTTTCTGGGAAAATAAAACAGCAGGGGCGTAATACCGACCATATTAACCTCAAAATCATGTGCCGAAGATCTATCAGATTTAAGGTCACTAATACCATATTCCCTAAACGTCACGTGACGGGGGCTCTTTACATTTTTTATATGCAGCTGCTGCAATTCTGTTTTTTTTCCTCATTGCACCTACAGAAGATACTGTATGGTATTTAGTTACATCTGCCGATAGTGCAGTATTCTGTTATATCTATAGAGTTTATAGTGTTTCGTCAGGTCTACAGATTGCGCAATATTTCGCTAGATCGGACGACTGTATAGTATTTTATTACATCTATCATTTGTATAGTTCTAGATAGATCTATTAATTGTACAGTATTTTGTTAAATTTATAAATTCCAAAGTGTTTTGATAGACCTATAGATTGTTTTATATATATACTGTTTGTGCTACATCTACAAATTGTGTAATACCTTGAAAAAAAACATCTAATAATTTTTGTATCATTTCGATAGATCTACAAATTGCATTGTACTTTGATAATCTATTGTACAGTATTTCGATAGATCTACAAATTGTATTGTACTTTGATAATCTATTGTACAGTATTTCGATAGATGTACAAATTGTATTGTACTTTGATAATCTATTGTACAGTATTTCGATAGATCTACAAATTGTATTGTACTTTGATAATCTATTGTACAGTATTTCGATAGATCTACAAATTGCATTGTACTTTGATAATCTATTGTACAGTATTTCGATAGATCTACAAATTGCATTGTACTTTGATAATCTATTGTACAGTATTTCGATAGATCTACAAATTGCATTGTACTTTGATAATCTATTGTACAGTATTTCGATAGATCTACAAATTGTATAGCTCTTCTATATATCTTCAAAGTGTTTCGAATTTCGATAGATGTACAATTTCTAAAGTACTTCGATAAATCTACTACATATTGTATAGTAATTCAATAGATCTAAAAAATTGTATAATAATTCGATAGATCTACAAATTGTATAATAATTCGATAGATGTACAAATTGTATAGTACTTCCATAGATCTAAAATTGTGTATTATTTCGATAGATCTTCTAATTGTAAGTTGTGTTGCGTTTTGATAGATATTTATGAATCCTTTCGATTAAAAATTTGCGTCTGTAGTTTGTATATATCTCTTTCTATCTACGAGGTGTACGTATCTTGAATTATTGATGCATTACAATGATTTCTTTTTCGTTTGAAACCACACACAGTAGTATATATATATATATATATATATTGTTACACCTTTAGTTTATATCCTTTATTTTTAAAAAATGTATAACATTCGTTATATCCACAGTAAATATATGTGGTATCTACATTTATATTTCTTTAGATAATTTTGTTATATTCTTTGACGTTTTACTTTTTATTCGCCAGTATGGACTTCTATCCTTTAACATTTTACTGTATTTTCTGAGTATCATGTAGAGGCGTGTAGTAACTTTCGTTAGAATCGCATACAAATGTGGAGAAAATAATGTAGTATAGCTTTCTATAGCTTTCTATAGCTTTCAGATTTAGTAGAGAAAATAATGTAGTATAGCTTTCAGATTTAGTGAAGAAAATAATGTAGTATAGCTTTCTATAGCTTTCAGATTTAGTGGAGAAAATAATGTAGTATAGCTTTCTATAGCTTTCTATAGCTTTCAGATTTAGTAGAGAAAATAATGTAGTATAGCTTTCAGATTTAGTGAAGAAAATAATGTAGTATAGCTTTCTATAGCTTTCAGATTTAGTGGAGAAAATAATGTAGTATAACTTTCTATAGCTTTCAGATTTAGTGGAGAAAATAATGTAGTATAGCTTTCTATAGCTTTCAGATTTAGTGGAGAAAATAATGTAGTATAGCTTTCTATAGCTTTCAGATTTAGTGAAGAAAATAATGTAGTATAGCTTTCTATAGCGTTCAGATTTAGTGGAGAAAATAATGTAGTATAGCTTTCTATAGCTTTCAGATTTAGTGGAGAAAATAATGTAGTATAGTTTTCTATAGCTTTCAGATTTAGTGGAGAAAATAATGTAGTATAGCTTTCTATAGCTTTCAGATTTAGTGGAGAAAATAATGTAGTATAGCTTTCTATAGCTTTCAGATTTAGTGGAGAAAATAATGTAGTATAGCTTGTAATAGCTTTCAGATTTAGTGGAGAAAATAATGTAGTATAACTTTCAGATTTAGTGGAGAAAATAATGTAGTATAGCTTTCAGATTTAGTGGGAAAATAATGTAGTACAGATTTCTATAGCTTTCAGATTTAGTGGAGAAAATAATGTAGTATAGCTTTCTATAGCTTTCAGATTTAGTGGAGAAAATAATGTAGTACAGATTTCTATAGCTTTCAGATTTAGTGGGAAAATAATGTAGTACAGATTTCTATAGCTTTCAGATTTAGTGGAGAAAATAATATAGTATAGCTCTCTATAGCTTTCAGATTTAGTGGAGAAAATAATGTAGTATAACTTTCAGATTTAGTGGAGAAAATAATGTAGTATAGCTTTCAGATTTAGTGGAGAAAATAATGTAGTATAGCTTTCAGATTTACAAATAGTAATTTGAGAATATTTCACTTTTGTTTGTTCGTGAAATTTGCTTACATATATTGTAATAGTCTAGTAACTTTTGTTACATTTACTATCTCTTAGGGAAGAGCAATATTTGCTTTTTGAAAAACACAAATCTTTTATTTTACACATACACATGCACTCGCATATAAATATATGTTATGTCTTATATATATATATATATATAAAAGACAATATATTTATATATATATATGGACATATATATATATATGGATGGGCTTATATGTACTGGTATCATCTATTAAATACTATATATACACAACATGCTACTGCTGCATGTTTATTGTAATTGTTTTGTCTATTGAAACATGGTATTATTTTATGATAAAACTACATTTGTATGTTGTCTTAGACATTGTATTTTTCATTCGGTATATTTGTCATCGTGATAATCAGGTCGCATGTCGTTTGCAGAACGTTGTATCCACCCTAGCCCGTCTGAAAGAATCTCTGTCTCTAGCCAGACCTCCCACTTCTTTTGTTGTCATGTTCAAGGTCTCCTTGATGTCTTGAAAACACCTTCTTCGTGGTCTCCCCCGATGCGTCGTCCAAGAACCATGTCTTGCATTATTATCGCCATGTAGTTAGATTTGTTAATATATCGTTATATATAATGTTTATGTTTGTTGTTCGTCCAGATGAAGGCCTACTTGGCCGAAACGTCGACTTTTGTTTCTTCCATTACCACGTAAAGCTGTCACCATACTACTTTTTTCTTCCTTTTTTTTTAGTATTGCCATTATCATCAGCTTTACAGCAGCTTCGCATCTCTACGCATAATGGTGCATCTTGATGCCTTTACCTCTACAGTATTTTAATTTCATCTGCAGAATTGTGATTTTGATCCAGTTCTTTTTAATGTTTAAATCTTTTAAATCTTTTGATATGTCTTCGTTGCTCTTTTTCATTATCCAATGTATCTTAAGGATCTTTCTGTAGCATTTTGTTTCGATTGAATCGATCTTCTTCCTTGCTGTTTGCGAGATTGTCATTGATTCACAACCATATGTTACTATCGGGAAGATGCACGTCCTTAGCAATTGTATTTTACTGATTTGCTGGTATTATACCACATCTTCTTTGTGACGTTTAATTTTTGTGTTGCTTTTTGCTCATCTTCTTTTGATCTCTATCTAGCAGTCTCCATTGCTAATTACTAGATATTCATAGTTTATAACTGTTTCAAGTTCTGTGTTGGCCTATCTTTTGTTTGTCAAAGATGTATTGTAGTTGATCTATATATATTTGGACTGAGAAATGTGTCATTCTTTGAATTTTTAAATAATTCACATTATTGTTGAACCCGGACACCTAAAATATGTCTTTATACCTACACATAGTGTCTCGTGAAAGTAGCGCGTCATTAATTTGCAGTAGAAGGAAGATAATACAATGTTTTAATCACGTACACAATTTGTAAAATATGACATAGCGCCTGAAAAAAAAAATGATAACCTTCGTTAGAATGTTGGTAAAAGACTTATTTGTAGAATCGTCATAAAGTGCAACAAATAAAAATATTTGCACGGTAAAAAAAAAATAACAATTTGTTGATGGGAGTAATGGGGAAAAGGGTTTGAGAAAAAAGCCTGGTTAAACTTCATATGTGTCAGAATACAACACAGGGTACAGCAGATGTTGCGACATTGAATGCTTTGTTACACACACATATGCATATGATTAAAATAGCAAAGTATTTAGAATTACATCCAGATATTATATGTTTGCATAATGAAGTATGTCCTTGTTATAGGAACAAAAGAGACATATTGTATAGACTGCTCATTGATACATGTCTCTCTATCTATCTGTCTGTCTGGTCTAATCTATCGCCTGAAGTATTGCCTATATCTGCAATGTTGTGGCCTGTATACATTTTACTATCTTTTTTAATTGTTTTAGTGGCCCATATAGTTTTGTTAATATGAGTATGAGATAAGTCTTCTAGAACAGTCAGTATATGTTATTAGGCTGTTATTCTCAAAGATTATGTTAAATATATATCTAGCTTGTCCTTGTTGTAATCTGGCTCAATTGACAGCTACCCTGAAGTTTTCTGTTCTGTACGAGATGTCCTGGGTTTGCAACAAACAGTCCTTACTCAACTGTGATATCCTGGACCCTTCCTAAGTATTTCTTTCTCTCATTTACCTGAAACTATGCCCTCTAATTATCTTCCTTAGGCCATTATGTCATTTTACATGGTGAACATATTTTATTGTAATTGTTTCTATGTTCCTTATCAAACCAATTTTATAGGTATAAAGTATTCTATGTAAAGCTGACTCGTTTGCTATTTTATTCTTCTAAGGTGTTCTAAATATTCTTATGTAGCACATGCGAAGGCACTGATGTATTCTTCAGCAGGCATGTAGAGAGTCCACTTTTAACAGCCATAGAATATATATTTCTGTTCAAAGTCCGAATTAATTTTTCCCATTACAAATAATAAAGGATGAATGAATGCGTTCCCAAATCCTAAACAGTGCCCTCTTTGATTAGCCTAAACGGCTTCTTCTTCTTCTTCTTCTTCTTCTTCTTCTTATTCTTCTTATTCTTCTTCTTCTTCTTCTTCTACTTCTTCTTCTTATTCTTCTTCTTCTTCTTCTACTTCTTCTTCTTCTTCTTCTTCTTCTTCTTCTTCTTCTTCTTCTTCTTCTTCTTCTTCTTCTTCTTCTTCTTCTTCTTATTCTTCTTCTTCTTATGCTTCTTCTTCTTCTTCTTCTTATTCTTCTTCTTATTCTTCTTCTTCTTCTTCTTCTTATTCTTCTTCTTCTTCTTCTTCTTATTCTTCTTCTTCTTCTTCTTCTTCTTCTTCTTCTTCTTCTTCTTCTTCTTATTCTTCTTCTTCTCTTCTTATTCTTCTGCTTATTCTTCTTCTTCTTCTCTTCCTCTTCTTCTCTTCTCCTTCTTCTTCTTCTTCTTATTCCTCTACTTCTTCTTCTTCTTAATCTTCTGCTTCTTTGTCTTCTTATGCCTCTTCTTCTTCTCCTTCTGATTCTTCTGCTTGTTCTTCTTCTTATTCCTCTACTTCTTCTTCTTCTTCTTCTCCTTCTACTTCTTCTTCTTCAATCCTTCCTCCTATGCCGTTGGTGTCGAGGGGAGATGCAATCTGCGACTCTTTGCTCTTCTGTTGGCCTCTTCTGGTGTTATCCCTCCTAGTGGCTCTAGTATTCCCTTTATCCATCTCTTTCTCGGTCTTCCTCTTACTCTAGCGTTTTCGTAGCGTTTGTTTATGGCTCTTTGAGTCATTGACCTACAAGAACACTTAAACAAACTCAACAGCTCAGGCACAAAATACAACGTGAAAATCAACATCGACAAAACAGAAGTCATGAATGTCGCCAAAAATAAACAGAACATCAACATAACTATAGAAGGCAACTAAAACAAGTAGAGGAATTCAAATACATAGGAAGTTTAGTGACAAACGATAATTCACAAACAACAGATATAGAATCAAGATGCAACAAGGCTTGTCAAAGCATTGGGCAGTTATCACCAACAAGGAAATATCTCTAGAGGCAAAACGAGCAATATACAATACAATCTTCATCCCAACGTTGTGCTACCAATGCCAGACCTGGACCCTAGATGCAAGAACAATAAGAAAAATAACCTCTACTGAGATTAAATGTGTTAGACGAATGACAGGAAAGACTCTGAGAGATAAGATCAGAAATGAAGAAATCAGAAAAAAGCTAGGAATCGCCCCCGCCATAGAATATATAAAGAAACAACAGACAAAATGGTTTGACTACGTGGCGCGGCAGAAAGATCAAAACACAACACAACGAGCCTTCAGCAAACATTGTGAGAATACCAGACCCAATGGTCGACCACGAAAAAGATGGATAGATGGAATATTAAAAGCACTAGGAAACATAACAGCAGCAGAGGTGAACAGAGGAGCAAACGACCGCAAATTATATCTCCCCTCGACGCTGAAAGACAAATGAGGAAGGAAAGAAGAAGAGTCATTGTTAGTTCTTTTTGTATTGTTATGTGACCGAACCATTTTATCTGTTGTTTCTCTATGTATTCAATGGCTGGTTCAATTTCGAGTTTCTTCCTCAGATCAGTGTTTCTTACTCCTTAAGAGAGACCCTAAACAGCAAATACATACGAGTATAATTTATGGTAAACATATCACAAATAAGTGCCTTTAATAATTTATTAAGGCGTGAAAATAATAAATAAAATACATTCACAAATAGATAACACGTTGAAAAGTTCGTTGGTTTATAGTTTATTGAAAATTGTGTCAGTCTGGCTGGTGGAGAGGAAGAAGGAAGTTGTTGTTTACGACGGGAGTCGCTTTCCATAAACATATAGAAACTGTACTTCTTGTATGTTCTCTCTCTTTCTTTCTCTCTCTCTCTTTCTCGTTCTCCTCTCTCTTTCTCTCTCTCCCCTCTATGTCTCTCCCTCTCTGTCTCTCTCCTCTCTCCCTCACCTCTCTCCTTCACTCTTTCGTGCCTGATAAAGCGGTTGCTGTGTTGATTCGTTTTGCTAGATCCGTAACACGTGTACCACTTTCATGCATCACAATACGTTTTTTTTTTCACTTCACCCATCAATACTATAATCTACATCTTTGACCTCCATACTCCTCTAGTTTGCTGTTGTTAGCAGACAGTGATTATATGTAACCAAAGATACCAAAGGTATAGCGAAAAACAAAAAAAGAAAAAAACGGAAAACATAAGCATAACTCAAAAGATGACTTGGACGCACAACATAATGCATCTGATTTACTATTTACACTTTTAAACAGCGCCTATAAACGTTAAAGTATCACTTGAATCAAAATACCCTCGGATTTAGTGTTGGAGTCCCGGAATGTTCAAAGTTAAAGTCGTTTGTAATACAAGACTTCACTGTATAAGATATAGATAGATATTGGAAGGAACAGTAATGGAAGGCATGTATGGTTCCTGGACGAAACATCAGGGGCAGACCAAGAAGAAAGTGGCTTCAAGACATCAAGGAAACATTGAACATAACAACAGAAATGGACGATTTGGCTAGAGACAGAGATTCTTTCAGACGGACTGTAGTGAACAACAGTTCTGCAAAATATATAATGTTTGAGTTATAACTCAATACCTCAATATAATGTTTGAGTTATAACTCAATACCTCAATATAATGTTTGAGTTATAATAGAATATAATATAATATAGAATAGAAAATAGGTCGGCATCTAGGGAGTGTCCACTGCGCACAGTTACTTGTCTTTCTTACAAATTTGGCACCAATACCGATTGGTAATATAAATAACAGCGGTTGTTTTGTCATATGATAGGAGCCAAATAACCCTAGCTTTCAGTTGCTTTTAAAATATGTTTTTGGAACCGTTGAACTCATGCAATCATAAAATGATATACAAACTTATGCGTTAAGGCTGGATAAGCCGCGTGTGTGTGTGTTTGTATATATACATATATATACACACACATATATATACATAAACACATTTATATATATATACATATATATATATATATACATACGAATGTATGCATACATATATACACGTATATATATATATATATATATATATATATATACATTTATATATATAATATACATACATACATATTTTTTTAAAAATACACACACATACACATTCGTACATATACATATGTTATTTATGCACGTATAACATATTGAGTGAAATAATGGTAGATATGCATTGTAACGTCATCTAGTGCATATGATAAAAGTGTTGTATAAAGATCAACAAGAAGTTGCGCTCTGATTAATAGACACGGGTGTCACTTCATGTGTTCAACATTTATGCAGAAAATACAAAGAGAAATGTCTAAGAAGTTAGTAATTAAGCACAGTCTAAGGATTTTACGATAAGGGTGTTCGTACTACCAGAAAGATGAGTCTCGGTGGCTGAAATAAAAGGGGGTTCGTACTACCAGAAAGATGAGTCTCGGTGGCTGAAATAAAAGGGGGTTCGTACTACCAGAAAGATGAGTCTCGGTGGCTGAAATAAAAGGGGGTTCGTACTACCAGAAAGATGAGTCACGGTGGCTGAAATAAAAGAGGGTTCGTACTACCAGAAAGATGAGTCTCGGTGGCTGAAATAAAAGGGGGTTCGTACTACCAGAAAGATGAGTCTCGGTGGCTGAAATAAAAGGAGTTCGTATTACCAGAAAGATGAGTCTCGGTGGCTGAAATAAAAGGGAGTTCGTACTACCAGAAAGATGAGTCACGGTGGCTGAAATAAAAGAGGGTTCGTACTACCAGAAAGATGAGTCTCGGTGGCTGAAATAAAAGGGGGTTCGTACTACCAGAAAGATGAGTCACGGTGGCTGAAATAAAAGAGGGTTCGTACTACCAGAAAGATGAGTCTCGGTGGCTGAAATAAAAGAGGGTTCGTACTACCAGAAAGATGAGTCTCGGTGGCTGAAATAAAAGGGAGTTCGTACTACCAGAAAGATGAGTCACGGTGGCTGAAATAAAAGAGGGTTCGTACTACCAGAAAGATGAGTCACTGTGGCTGAAATAAAAGAGGGTTCGTACTACCAGAAAGATGAGTCACGGTGGCTGAAATAAAAGGGGGTTCGTACTACCAGAAAGATGAGTCACGGTGGCTAAAATAAAAGAGGGTTCGTACTACCAGAAAGATGAGTCTCGGTGGCTGAAATAAAAGGGAGTTCGTACTACCAGAAAGATGAGTCACGGTGGCTGAAATAAAAGAGGGTTCGTACTACCAGAAAGATGAGTCACGGTGGCTGAAATAAAAGGGAGTTCGTACTACCAGAAAGATGAGTCTCGGTGGCTGAAATAAAAGGGAGTTCGTACTACAAGAAAGATGAGTCTCGGTGGCTGAAATAAAAGGGAGTTCGTACTACCAGAAAGATGAGTCTCGGTGGCTGAAATAAAAGGGAGTTCGTACTACCAGAAAGATGAGTCACGGTGGCTGAAATAAAAGAGGGTTCGTACTACCAGAAAGATGAGTCTCGGTGGCTGAATGGTTAGTGAGCTCGCTTCCTGGTCAGAAGGGTCCGATCAAGGTTCGATCCCTTTCAGTAGCGGACCTTTTTCGGACTGAAAAGGCTCCGGGGTTCACCCAGCCTCCAAAAAAAGAGATTTCTCTGGGAAGTAAAGGCGGCGTGTCGTGATAGCAAATAGCATCACCGAAAAATGTGCCGTGGTCATCGAAAAATATGGATACTAACACCATATTCCCCATACGACTAGCAAAGCATGGATGGAATCTTTACTTGTTTTTTTAACTACCACAAATACGATATGCTGATGATGTGGCACATCTGTCTACCTGAATAAGTGGCACTGATAATATCAGTTCAGTGTAATCGTGAAAATCAGCACCTCTATCTCAATACAACTTAAAAAAATATTTTAATTGATAAAACAGTGATAATATATATCATCATCATCATCATGTACCGTACCGGTTGGCGTTGGCGATCATGTCCTTCCACAATCTTCTATCTACAGTGCATCGCATAAGTTCTGTTGTTGACTGTTTTCCATGCCATGACACCAAGCTATCCAGTATTATCTCTCTTTGTCGTCCGCGATATCTCTTTCCTTTTATTTTGCCAGTTGTAACCAAGTATTATTTTGCCAGTTGTAACCAAGTATTCCAACTTTCCTCTTCTCATGATGTGCCCGAAAAATGTTGATTGCTTCTTTCTAATGTTTTTTAAGAGCTCCCTTTTTGTGTTGGCCTCTTTGAGAACTTTCTCGTTGGTCTTTTTAGCTGTCCAGGGAACTTTCAACATTCTTCTGAGAAATCCCATCTCTGTGGCCTCTAATCGTCTGTTCATTTTATTTGTCTATTGTCCATGATTCGCTTCCATAGGTCAGAATTGGTTCTATATAGCATCTATTAACTCTCTTACTCATTTCTATTGACATAGATTTGTTGCATAATATATTTGTCATTTTCTGAAATGCTAATTAGGCCTGAGCTATTCTGCTTTTTATTTCCGTGTTGCATCTTCCATCTGATGTTATCACTGTGCCCAAGTATTATGATTATATATATATATATATATATATATATATATATATATATATATATATGAAGTAAAGTACCCCCGTCACGCTAAGTGGCGTATAGGGAATATGGTGTTAGTGACCATATATTTTACAGACCTTCGGCATATGATTTTTGGGGTAATGTTGTCGGTATTACGCCCGTGCCGCTTCACTTTCCCTGAAAAAAATCAGGTACCCATTAAAACCTGGGTGAACCCGGAAGCCGTCGGTTGGGATCGAACCCTACCTCTTGTCCTTTGTAGTCCAGTCCACAAGCCACTGAGCTATCGCGGCTCCCATTTATATTTATATATGGACAAAAATTGGATAAAGTAGACATTTCTGAATATCATGACTGATTACCAACCAACGATGGAAAGACTAGATCAAAAGAACACAGCTGTGAATAAATTAAAAAGAACAGCATAAGAAATGACAAATACCATATGGTGATCTAATACACGGAAAAAGACAAATCGGCAGACCTAAACTACGATATAGAGATCATCTCTGAATGACTTCTCCATCTGTGAAAATGACTGGGAACATCTGGTATGTGATCGCACATCATGGAGAGCACGTATACGTAATGGTATAACATCATTTGAGCATGTGCTAAGGCAAAACTTAGAAGATAAAGTACTCATGAAAAAGGATGGGAAACCCTGCGGATCAGTGCGCCTGACTTTTCCATTCTGTGGCCGTGTGTGTTTGTCAAACATTGGTAGAATTAGCCACGAGAGAAGCTGTTCGACAAAAACAAAACATTAAAAACAAAATACACAATAGCCTCCACTAGACCGTCTGACAAGACGAAAAGGGCCATATATATATATATATATATATATATATGAAATGGCATAAATTGATATTAGAAGAAAACTAAGGTTTTTAAAAGATTTTTAAGAGCCTATGTTTGCCTCATTTGAGGGATTGAATGTTGCAGATGTTGGTTCGTTCAGGACAGATACAACTTCAGACCAGATCTTATATCAGGAACAAGCTAGCTGGTGATATGACACACTCCATTTAACCTTATCTACATATACCATATTGCTATATTGGATACCTTTCTTTTTATCAGCATAGAGCAAAAAGAGAGCTAATCTCCAATATTAGGAATAAACAATCATCATTTTTTGGCCATGTAATGAGAAGAGAGCAACTGGAATATATTGTAACAACTGGAAAAATTGAGGGACGAAGAGATAGAGGGAAGAAAAGAGAAAAAATACCAGGTACTTAAGAGAATGGTTTGGCAGAAGGTCAACAACAGAAATTATGAATAACTGTCGTTGATCGAAAGTTGTGGAGAGACATGATCACCTACGCCAGCAGGTTGATGATGATGACATAGAGCATATGAATTTAGTGCACTCTCTTTTCTTAGATCAGCATATTTCTTTTTTTATTTTCCATTACAATAATATACTGATATAACTCAATAACTTATATAATACATCATCTCTCGTTAGATATACATATAATATAGTGAAATCATGCACACTCATTTATTACATCTGAGTGCATTGTCTTTTATTAGATCTATAGATAACATATTAATATAGGACACGATCATTCGTCTATTGCAATAATACACTATCTGTGTTTAGTTTACATCTCAGATACGTAATAACTTGTTAATTTTTGTTAGATTTACAGATGTTATAGTTTAAAAATTTGTTTTGATCAGATTTACATATAGCGTCTTTTATTTTACAAATGCTAAATATATATTTCTATATATTTAGTGCATGTTAACTATTTGGCATATATATATATATATATATATATATATATATGCCAAATATGCTGTAGCTTCTTATTGTAGATGTAGTTCCTTATTATAATGTAGAAGTGCTATTTTGGCGTAGTCTTTTGGTACAATTGTTACATTTTGTTCTTATGTGAATTTTTTAATCTGTTATTATTAATATTATTTATTTATTTTTTAAGAATTATAAATTGTTGTAAATATAGCTAATGTGGTAAAATTCACTATTTAATTGACTATACCTTTATTGTTTCATATTAGTTATATTTATTATTACGAATTCATCATCAAGTACCAGGACTACTGGCGTAGGTGATCATGTCTCTCCACAACCTTCGATCTCGACAGTTCTTTATCATTTCCGTTGTTGACCTTCTGCTAAGACATTCTCTTAAGCTGTCTGGTATTTTCTCTCTTTGCTTCCCTCTATCTCTTCGTCCCTCAATTTTTCCAGTTGTTACAATATATTCCAGTTCTCTTCTCATTACATGGCAAAAAAAATGATGATTGTTTCTTCCTAATATTGGAAATTAGCTCTCTTTTTGCTTTGACCTCTTTCAGAACATTTTCATTACTCTTCTTAGCTGTCCACGGTTATTCTCAACATTCTTCTGTAAAACCACATTTCTACAGACTCCAGTGATTTTCTTGTCTGTTGTCCTATTGCCCATGATTCACATCAATATGTTAAGACTGGCTCTACATCACGTTTAAGAACTCTTTTTCTTGTTTCTATTGTCAAAAATGGATTGCATAGTATCTTCCTCATTTTCTGGAAAGCTGCTTTTGCCTAAGCCATTCTGCATCTCACCTCTTTTGTACATCTTCCATCTGAGGTTAACAAAGTTCCCAAATATTTAAATTCATTTACCTGTTTTAATATTGTTCCACTTGTCTTTATTCTGCACTGAGGTGATGTCTTTTTCTTTGTTGTTACCATTACTTCTGTCTTTTTGCTATTAAGGCTGAGTCCTTTATTTTTGCTTTCTTTCACTATAATGTCCAACATTTTTTGTAACTTATATTCACTCTTAGCGATTAAGACTGTATCATCAGCATAACTTAGATTATTTATATTTTGACCTCCAATTGTTATTCCATGCATGCCACTTATGGATCTTAAAATAATCACACTATAAATATTAAACAAATCTGGTGACAGCACACAACCTTGCTTAACACCCTATTTTATTTGTTGAAAAATTCCCAATTGGTTTCCAGTTCTTATGGCCTGTGTTTGTTGCCAGTACATGTTCTTTATTATTCTTAGATCTTTGCTGTCTACGCTTATGCTTTCTAAAATTTTGATTATTTCTTGGTGCTTTACTTTGTCAAATGCTTTGGTATAATCTATGAAACATAGGTATAAATCTGTTTTCACCTCTATAGCTCTTTCTACTAAAGATCTTATGATATAAATGGCATTGCTTGTTCCTTTATCTCTAACAAAACCACACTGTTCATCGCTAATTTCTGGACTGATTTTGTTTCGCACTCTTCGCATGATGATTCTTAGTAATATCTTAGTCATATGACTCATAAGGCTTATTGTGCGATGATCATCGCATTCAATCGCACCCGATTTCTTTGGTAGGGCCATGAATATTGATTTGAGCATGTCGTCTGGTATATATCCGCTGTTGTAGATATCATTCAATATTCTTGTTATTATTACTATTCCAAAATCACCCATGGCCTCAATCTATTCTTTAGTTATATTATCTGGTCCAGGAGCTTTTCCTGCTTTCATATTGCGCAAGGCATCTTCCACTTCTTCTCTGAGTATTTCTGGTCCTTCTCCATTATTTTTAATATTTACTTCTGTTCGTTCATCATTATAAAGATCTTTAATGTATTCTGTTCAATGTTCCCTTATGCTTTCTTGTTCAATCAACAGTTCTCCTTCCTTTGATCTTAAACATCCAGTTTTTGATTGCGTGTTTCTTCCGGTTAATTCTTCAATCTGTTTGTATATAGCTTTAGCATCTCCTTTTTGTTGCATTTCAATTTCTTTGCATCTCTCTTTTAACCATGCTTCTTTTGCTTCATTGCATTTTATTATAATTTCTTTATTTAATCTCATATACTCATCTTTATTTTCTTTATTTCTTCTTCTTGTATCCATTAGCTGCAAAATGTCATCTGTCATCCATTTCTTTCTTGAATTTTTCCTCACTGGTGGTATGAACTTTTTGGATGTTTGTTGTATTGATTCTTTTAGCATTTCCCACTGTTCATCAAAGCTTTGTATCTTCTCTATTGCATTGTACCGGTTCTGAATTGTGATTTTATATTTGTCTTGCAGCTTCTTGTCTGATTTGAGTAAATCTAAATTTAACTTGATGTTAATTGAGGCTCTTTTTGTTGTTTTTAATTTTACTCTAAGCTTTTATCACAACTGGTACATGATCACTATTGCAATCTGCCCCTGGTCTAGTTTTCACACACACCAGACTGTTTCTAAATCTATTGCTTATAATTATGTAATCAATTTGATTACGTGCGTTGTCCCCTGGGCTTTTCCATGTCCACATACGTCTTGGATGTTGCTTAAACCAGGTGTTTCCTATCATCATGTTGTGTGTTCTTGCCCAGTCAATAAGTTTCTCACCTCTTTCATTCCTCTCGCCTAAGCCATAATGACCAACTACTTCCTCAACTCTTTCCTTTCCTACTTTTGCGTTAAAATCCCCTAGAACTATGGTGTTTTCATGTGGTTCGCATTCATGAAGTGCCTCATTTAACTCGTCGTAAAATTTATCAATTGTTTCCTCTAGACTGTCTGCTGTTGGTGCATAAACTTGTATAAGATTTATGTCTATTGGCTTTCCATTCAATTTCACTAAAAAGACTCAGATATTGGGTAAAAGCATTTCACTGTTCTTGCTCTTTCTGCATCCAAGATGGTACCTACTCCTCTTTGGTGTTCAGTACCTTCAGAATAGATTATTTTATATTTATCAGAATACATCTCCCCTGATCCGGTGTATCTCATTTCGCAAAGTCCCAGTAATTGTAAACCCATTCTTTTCATTTCTTGTATGATGTTTTCTAGTTTATCCTTCTGCATGAGTGTTCTCACATTCCAAGTACCAATCTTTAGAGTTTGTTTTATCTTTATTTTGCTTACAGTAGCTTGATGACGATCGGGTATCACCTGTAGCACATGATGTCCCCTACCGAACGAGGGTTTTCCATTGGAAACCCTCTTAACGTTGTTGTCGTTATTTCTATTGTTGTGGCAATTCATGATTGTACAAAGAAGTTACAACGGTGGTCTTCTGTTGCCTTCCGTCGGTTTGTTTACGGTTGGCTCCGGTAGCCTTTGACTAAACAGTTTCACCCACATGGTAGTGGGGTTGTTTTACTTTGGGGTACCCTCCATTAGCCTTTTACTCTCCCGAGCTTACCTGCAAGGCAGCTTGGCAGCCACAGGTTGTACTGTTTACTGCATAGAGTAGCAGGTCAAATTACCTGAATATTACGAATTACTGCATTGCTTTTATGTTAATGTGTTTTGTAGCTTTCTGTATAAGCGTGATGCCTCGTATTTCGAACTCGGTTTGTTCCTGGAGGCGGTTTGTACTCTGAATTATTCGAAGTCTGAATTAGTTTTTTAAAATGGAAATAATGGAGAGTGAATTATTCTGTTCCAAGACAATACCAATTTCGATAAATAAAGAAAACTAATACACATAAATAAAGGAACAAATAAGACAGTTACATGCAAAAACAAAATAATAAAATGAAATCAGTAAATTAAATCCGTATATAGTAGTAGCCTACGTCAGTCATAGTACACTGTGGATTTTTCAGCGCCCCTAGAAATGTTATTTTTTCTTTTCTTTTCTTTCGTGGTGTAATCTCTTTCTCCATGAATCTGTCTGCTTCTTCTTTGAGGTGAACCTTTAGAGTGTGTTTCCAGAGATTGCGGTCTGCAGCTATGTCTTCCCGTGCTGCAGGGTTTATTGTTCAGAGTCTTCATGTCGCGTTTACACACATCTACAAATCGGAGTTTTGGGTGCCCCCAAGTTCTTTTACCATATGCCAGTTGTCCGTAGAGTATATCTTTTGGTATGCGACCATCTTTCATACGGTGTACATGGCCGAGCCAGCGTAACCTACGTTGTTTGAGCAGCGTGTAGATATTCGGTAAGCCTGTGCAAGTCATGACCTTAACGTTTGTCACTTTATCCTTCCAGATGATACCAAGAAAACGGCATAAAAAATCCGTATATAATAGAATGAAAATTGCATTTACAGCAACTTAGGAGTGGGGATAGCCCGTATGACTGTTGGGGAGGAATAGAAATGTTACTGTTTGGAAGGGATTCCCGTTTCACAAATACACAAAATGTGTACATCTGGTATTTGTGGTCTCTCTCTCTCTCTCTCTCTCTCTCTCTCTCTCTCTCTCTCTCTCTCACCAATTCACACACGCACTCATTCTGCCCCCTAGCACTTCTATTTTAAGTTTCTGATTCACTTTCCCTCTTTTCTGTAGAGAGAAAAGAAACTTTCAAGTGTTGTGTATGGTGTCGGCGACTTTTATGTCGAAAGGCCATGGTATTATCATTAAATATGTCAATGCTCCTATTTATCACTGCCATGTTATATTGCCACCTGTCAGCAATCACCAGTCTTCTAATACAAAGCACAGTACTGATGTTGCATATGTAAAAAAACAGTTCTATATGGTTAAAAGTTAGACATATCGACTTTCTTTGCTAATACAAAGATGGCTTTGTTTTCAGAGTCTAAGTCTGTATGTTATTCCCTTTCTTTCTTTCTTTCTTTCTTTCTTTCTTTCTTTCTTTCTTTCTTTCTTTCTTTCTTTCTTTCTTTCTTTCTTTCTTTCTTTCTTTCTTTCTTTCTTTCTTTCTTTCTTTCTTTCTTTCTTTCTTTCTTTCTTTCTTTCTTTCTCTCTCTCTCTCTCTCTCTCTCTCTAAAGTGATAGAAAATGGTAAGGCTGTCATGTCTTCCTGTGAACCCCCCCCCCCCCCCCCTGCGTGTACATGGGGAACCTAGTATAACTTGATTTGTGCTTCTCTAGCATGCGGTGGCTGCTCTCTTCTTCCAATGTTGTTTTGCTCTTTGTCAGAGCGTACACCTTTATCGTCGGACTTTATGCTTAGACGTATTATTTCTTCTTCCTGTCGTTCACCCAAGGACTACTAAAGGAATTGATAGTCATGTTCATCATTCGTCCTTCAAAGGACGTTACGTGGGTGTGGATGCCGCGTGTTGTGGCTTATATACGCCTTTAGGCCCAAAGATCCGGCCTCATCACGGCATTTTTGAGTGCCGGTTGCCTTTTCATCTTCGATTCCTACTCGCTTAGTCAGACTAGACTAATTAGTCTGTTACTAGAAGAACCGCAAAGAGGTGGAGCTATGAGTCGTTGGCAGCTATGAGTCGTTGGCAGCTATGAGTCGTTGGCAGCTATGAGTCGTTGGCAGCTTCCACCTCTTTTGCTGTCATTCACCTTGCCTCCATTTATACGTCTTTGTCCAACAAAGCCTTACGCCTGGTGTTAATATTAGAATGAACTTTGAAAGGTCACAGATTGGTTTGTGTAGGAGTTTAGGTTTTGTTTAAATTGCTCCTTTTGCTGAGTTTTGGAGTCTTTCCCTAATTGGATTGTTATGAGTGCAAATATTTTTTTTATTTCTGGCGTAATCACCTGAGCATCTCACCAGTCTTGTTGTGTTCTTGTCATCACCCCCATCCACCAACCCTCTTTCCCCCTCTCCCACTTCTAGATTTCATTGCACCCACGATAATTTGGATCGTCTGCTTTTGTATTTTGTCCAAATTCATTAGGGTAGTTCTTGATGCTGCGGATTTGACCATGTTCTTGATGCTGCGGATTTGACCATGTTCTTGATGCTGCGGGCCATGTTGTTTGACCATGTTCTTGATGTTGCGGATTTGACCATGTTCCTGATGCTGCGGACCATGTTATTTAACCATGTTCCTGATGCTGCGGACCATGTTATTTGACCATGTTCTTGATGCTGCGGACCATGTTATTTGACCATGTTCCTGATGCTGCGGGCCATGTTATTTGACCAAGTTCCTGATGCTGCGGACCATGTTATTTGACCATGTTCCTGATGCTGCGGACCATGTTTTTGACCATGTTCCTGATGCTGCGGGCCATGTTATTTGACCATGTTCTTGATGTTGCGGATTTGACCATGTTCCTGATGCTGCGGACCATGTTATTTAACCATGTTCCTGATGCTGCGGGCCATGTTATTTGACCATGTTCTTGATGCTGCGGGCCATGTTATTTGACCATGTTCCTGATGCTGCGGGCCATGTTATTTGACCAAGTTCCTGATGCTGCGGACCATGTTATTTGACCATGTTCCTGATGCTGCGGACCATGTTTTTGACCATGTTCCTGATGCTGCGGGCCATGTTATTTGACCATGTTCCTGATGCTGCGGACCATGTTATTTGACAATGTTCCTGATGCTGCGGACCATGTTATTTGACCATGTTCTAGATGCTGCGGGCCATGTTCTAGTTGTGGTTGCATGTTTTCCTGGTATATGGTTAATTGTTTTATTTTCCTCCACAAGCTCCCCAAGTAGTTCCACTTCTCAGAAAGGATATTTTTTAAATTTCTTGTTTAGGTTTCCACTATGTTGATGTCTTGCCTACAAGTCAGTAATTTGTTGAATTTTACACGTCAATTTGTTGGCTGACTGTTTTCTATAATAGCTGTCTTATGTCTGCAGGCGTCTGTTTTCTGCTCAATCAGTAAGATGTCAAACGATTAACACATTTTCTACCCAATTTGAATAGAACATAAACTTTTCTCTGTAACATTTGAACGGCCATTGTTGCACTTTTATCTGATTCTTCGTGTATTTCGCGTATATTATATTCTGATTGTGCAGTATCTTTTCTTAGATCGACACATATATCTTCCGCTATATCTAAGTGCAATAGATTTATATATTCTAAAAAGTGTTCTAAATGTATCAGGTAAAGCAGTTTGGCTAGATTTACAGATTGTAACTTGAAATAGGATAATAATTATTTTGTGAAAATAAAAACTGCAGATATTGATAGCTTATGTGGCCTGTCTTATTTTTCGTCTTCATAGTAGAGTTTGAAAGCGGGTAGTTGTCGATCTTCGGCAGTCATTGCCCGATAATTTTGTTTGGCTAAACATGTAATTTATGTACGCTATTGATATAATTTGTCACACGCATAAATCATTTTAATAACTGATCAAACCTTGTCACACACATAGATCATTTTAATAACTGATCATACCTTGTCACACACATAGATCATTTTAATAACTGGTCAAACCTTGTCACACACATAGATCATTTTAATAACTGATCAAACCTTGTCACACACATAGATCATTTTAATAACTGGTCAAACCTTGTCACACACATAGATCATTTTAATAACTCTGTACAATCCTTGTCACACGCATAGATCATTTTAATAACTGGTCAAACCTTGTCACACACATAGATCATTTTAATAACTAATCAAACCTTGTCACACGCATAGATCATTTTAATAACTGGTCAAGGCTTGTCACACACATAGATCATTTTAATAACTCTGTCCAATCCTTGTCACACACATAGATCATTTTAATAACTGATCAAACCTTGTCACACACATAGATCATTTTAATAACTGGTCAAGGCTTGTCGCACACATAGATCATTTTAATAACTGGTCAAGCACATGGTATAATTTTCTATCTGGACCGTAATATTTGTGCTGTTAGGTCTTGAAAATTGTTTAAAGCTACTACAGACTCTTTTCTTGAGATGTTTTAGCGCAGTATCTTTGCTCATTATGAGTACATGTCTCATGTAAGCCCTTCTCTGATTTCTCATAAAGAATAAAACATATATTATCTTAGTGCACGGTTTCATTTGATCTGAATTCTCACCTGCTGGTATTGAACATTCTTAGTGGGGGAAAAAAAAAAAAAGATATTACGTTACTTTTCTTCGCTTCAGTTGACTTTCAGCTTTCCCAACGTGATTGGCATCTATGTAGTAATTGTACAGCTGAAGTGTCGTCTCTTTGCTTGGCATTTTTGATGTTTTATGAGCTTCAATGTATTTTAGGCTAAGATATAGATAATGTCTGACATTATAAGCAAATAGCTTCTTTTATTGAATATGTCTTAATATTTGGAGCAATTAATGACACCATGCACTGTAATTGCATTGTAGTGAAAGAAGGAAAAAATTAAGGACTCATTAGCCGAATTAGCAAAAAGACAAAAATAAGTGATGGTACCAATAAAGAAAAAGACATCACCACAATGCACAATAAAGATAAGTGGAACAATTTAAACATCTGGGAACAATGTTAACCTCAGATTGTAGATGTATAACTGAGGTGAGATGCAGAATAGCTCAGGCAAAAGAAGCTTTCCAAAAAAGTATGGAAGATAAAATGCAATCCATTTTTGACAATAGAAACAAGAAAACGAGTTCTTAAATGTTATGTAGAGCCAGTCTTAAAATAAGGATGTGAATTGTGGACATAGGAAAACAGACAAGAAAATCACTGGTGACTGTAGAAATGTGATTTTACAGAATAGTGTTGAGAATACCATGGACAGCTAAGAAGAGTAATGAAAACATCCTGAAAGAGGCCACAGCAAAAGGAGAGCTAACTTCCAAAATTAGGGAGAAACAATCATCATTTTTTGGCCATACAATGAGAAGGGAACAGCTGGAATATATTGTGACAACTGGGAAAATTGAGGGACAGAGAGATAGAGGGAAGCAAAGAGAAAAGATACCAGACAGCTTAAGAGAATGGCTTGGCTGAAGGTGAGCACCAGAAATGATCAAAAGTTGTTGAGAAACATGATCACCTAAGCCAGCATGTATGGTACTTGATGATGATGATGATCCACAGTTTAAAACTCACATTGTATTTCTCTGTGGGAAGAAAATTATCGTTTCTGTAAACTTCGACATAAGAATCGTATCTGGATCAAATAATCATCCTTTTGGGTATATATTTTGTTATAATTATAATTTATTCAATAGGTCAATAGTTTATCTTTTCCGCTATTAATATAAAGTTATGTAGATTTCTTAGGTGTATTTGGAAAGGTTTTTTTTTCGTGTAAAATACTCTGTTATATATTGTAACAACTGGGGAAATTGAGGGACGAGGAGAAAAAGAAAAAATACCAGACAGCTTAAGAGAATGGCTCGGCAGAAGGTCAAAAACAAACATGATAAATAACTGTCGTAATCGAAAGTTGTGGAGAGACATGGTCACCTACGCCAGCAGACACGGCACCTGATGACGATGACTCTGTTTCCGTCATTTGTCAAGTCTTGAAAATGGCAGTTTGTAATTTGATTGCGTTACTATTGTATGTTTACGAGACACAGTTATTGCTGTGCTGAAGTATTGTTTACATTATTTTGTAATGCTAGGTAGCTTAGCACTTGTATACATATACGAGTATATACATCATCATTAAGTGCCGTCTCTGCGTCGAAGGTTGGATGCCACGGAACACCATTCTACGCTGTCTCTTGCTATAACAGTGCAGATTGTCATAGGCTAACTTGTCCATCTTTTGATGTTACTTACTCATGTTAGACTTGGTCTGCCTCTGCCACTCTTACCTTGTATTTTCCCTTCCCAGATTACTTTTAGTAGGCTGATGTGTCATTTAACATGCCCCAAAAATCTCACTTGTCTTATTTGAATTGTGTTTAGTAGTTCCCTTTTCATTTTTAGTTCGTTTTAAAAAAAAATATCTTCTGTTCTAATATCCGTGTTTCTGTACCATACATGGATATTGAGAAGATATCATCTTCTTCTTTACTCTTTTCACAGATACCTGAAAGGTGTCGTGGTTATATCATTTGTCGTTCTGGAGCTGTTCGAACTGTCTGAATTAGTGATTTTCCTTTGTTGTTACATGTCTCTGCCACTGCATCTATCCATCTTCTTCTGGGTCTTCTTCTTGGTCCTTTTCCATGCATTCTCGAGAAGAACGCCCTTGATGGTGATTGGTGAGGATTCATTCTGACCAGGTGGCCAAACCTAAGTTGTTGTTGTTCTATACATTCTTGGCAGGGTTTAGTTCCTACCATTTTTCTTATGGTTTCATTTGGTATTCTATCTCTTCTTGTGTTGTTTGTTACATTTTTCAAGCATCGCATCTCACATGTATTGATCTTTCGTAATTGTGATTTAGAAAGGGTCCATGTTTGACTTTCATAGCACAAAGTTGGTATGAAAATGCTATGTATCGTTTGTTGTTTAGCTGGCATAGAAATGTTTGGCTGTCTTAGCAATGATGAAAGCTGGTATGTGACAGCATTTGCTTTTTGTATTCTCATGTCAATTTCTCTGTCTAGTTTTCTATCTTCTGTGAACATTGTGCCCAAATACTTGAATTCCTCTACTTGTTTTATTTCTTTATCTTTGATCGTAATGTTTAATGGGAGTCTTAATTTGCTTATTCTCATAGCCTCTGTTTTTGCTGTGTTAATTTTCATACTGTAGTTTGTGCAGCTTTTATCTAGAGATGTTAAATGCTGTTGTAGCAGGTTTTCATCCTCATATATCAGGCATTGGTCATCTGCGAAGAGTAACTCGTTGATGTTGGAGTTTTCTACCTCTATGTTATTATGTGATTTTTCCTTATTGTTGGTTGTTTCCAGATTTATTTTGTCCATGAGAAATCACATTTTCTATTCTTTATTTTAGCCCTGGTATTATTTAGTATATACACACATTTATTACTTTGAATACCACTATGCTGTATATGACATAAATTATTTACTTAAACTTTAAAATGGTTATCCTTCTTGAATAGTCATTTCTCTTCCTTCTTGGTAACATCTTTCGTAAGCACACTATTGTAGCTCATTTTGTTGTATCTTAAAGGCGTAGTTATTCATGTACATTGAAGCCAGCGAACGTTTCAGAATTGAAATATTAATTTTGAGTAAAATTCCAGTCAGTTCGAGTATCAAACATACAATTTTCGGTGTTATAATTAATGAACCGTTTCTGTTCGAATTAGAAGAGTTATTGTTGAAAAGTACGACCCTAACACGGCAGTGTTGAATAGGAGCATTGGCTTTTTCATTGACAATATGAACAGATTTTGGCAGTCTAAGCTCTTGCTATACATCGTACCAGCAGCTTACTATAGATCATACTGGCAGCTTACTATAGATCATACTGGCAGCTTACTATAGATCATACTGGCAGCTTACTATAGATCATACTGGCAGCTTACTATAGATCATACTGGCAACTTACTATAGATCATACTGGCAGCTTACTATAGATCATACTGGCAGCTTACTATAGATCATACTGGCAACTTACTATAGATCATACTGGCAGCTTACTATAGATCATACTGGCAGCTTACTATAGATCATACTGGCAACTTACTATAGATCATACTGGCAACTTACTATAGATCATACTGGCAGCTTACTATAGATAGTTAGATAGATATAGTAATTGGCAGCTTACTATAGTTTGGCAGCTTACTATAGATAGTTCATACTGGCAGCTTGCTCTATATATAGTTCATACTGGCAGCTTGCTATATATAGATCATACTGGCAGCTTACTATAGATAGTTCATACTGGCAGCTTGCTATATATAGATTGTACTGGCAGCTTGCTATATATAGATCATACTGGCAGCTTGCTATATATAGATCATACTGACAGCTTGCTATATATAGATCATACTGACAGCTTGCTATATCATCATCAAGTAACGAGCCTACTGGCGTAGGTGACCATGTCTCTCCACAACTTTCGATCTCGACAGCTATTTATCATTTCTGTTGTTAACCTTCTGCCAAGCCATTCTCTTAAGCTGTCTGGTATTTTCTCACTTTGTTTCCCTCTATCTTTTCGTCCCTCAATTTTTCCAGTTTTTACAATATATTCCAGTAATGCTCTACTCATTACATGGTCAAAAAATGATGATTATATTATGCTTTCTATATATATAGATCATACTGGCAGCTTGCTATATATAGATCATACTGGCAGCTTGATATATATAGATCATACTGGCAGCTTGATATATATAGAACATACTGGCAGCTTGCTATATATAGATTGTACTGGCAGCTTGCTATATATAGAGATCATACTGGCAGCTTGCTATATATATATATATATATATATATATATATAGATCATACTGGCAGCTTACCATATATAGATCATACTGGAAGCTTGCCTTATGTAGATCATACTGGAAGCTTGCCTTATGTAGATCATACTGGAAGCTAGCTATATATATATATATATATATATATATATATATATATATATATATATATATATATATATATATATATATATATCCTTTCCTTTTACCTTTTAGCTCCCAGTGGAGCATAGGTCTTCAACAAACACTTTCCAAGTCGTTCTGTTTTTTGCAATTCTTTTAAGATCTATATATAAATACAGAGAGAGAGAGAGAGAGAGAGAGAGAGAGAGAGCAAGCTGCCAGTATGATCTATATATGGCAAGCTTCCAGTATGATCTATATAGTTCATACTGGCAGCTTGCTCTATATATAGTTCATACTGGCAGCTTGCTATATATAGATTGTACTGGCAGCTTGCTATATATAGATCATACTGGCAGTTTGCTGTATGCTTATATATATATATATATATATATATAGATCATACTGGCAGCTTGCTATATATAGATCATACTGACAGCTTACCATATATAGATCATACTGACAGCTTGCCATATATAGATCATACTGGTAGCTTGCTATATATAGATCATACCGGTAGCTTGCTGTATATAGATCATACCGGCAGCTTGCTATATATATATATATATATATATATATATATATATATATATATATATATATATATATATATATATAGATCATACCGGCAGTTTGCTATATATAAATCATACCGGCAACTTGCTATCATTCACACCGACAACTTGCTATAGATCATACCGGCAACTTGCTATGTATAGATCATATCGACAGCTTCCTATATATAGATCATACCGGCAGCTTGCTATATACGTATATATATATATATATATATATATATATATATATATATATATATATATATATATATATATATATATATATAATGCCGGCAGCTTGCTATAGATCATACCGGCAGCTTGCTATAGACCATACCGGCAGCTTGCTACAGACCATACCGGCAGCTTGCTACAGACCATACCGGCAGCTTGCTACAGATCATACCGGCAGCTTGCTACAGATCATACCGGCAGCTTGCTACAGATCATACCGGCAGCTTGCTACAGATCATACCAACAGCTTGCTACAGATCATACCGGCAGCTTGCTACAGATCATACCGGCAGCTTGCTATATGTCAATCATACCGGCAGCTTGCTATATGCCATTTGTAAGAAACGTAACGTAGAACAATTAAAAAAGCAGGTTCAACTGAACTTTAAGCACTAATCTACTCACTATCTAGTAGTTGCTTACGTTCACCCGATGACTAAAAGAATACGCCTCTTCGTCATCAGCCCTTAAAAGGACGTTAAGTCGGCGCGTATGCGTTGTGTTGTTGTTTTCAGTCCTCATCATCAAGTACCGGGCCTACTGGCGTAGGTGATCATGTCTCTCCACAACTTTCGATCTCGGCAGCTATTTATCATTTCTGTTGTTGACCTTCTGCCAAGCCATTCTCTTAAGCTGTCTGTTATTTTTTCTCTTTGCTTCCCTCTATCTCTTCGTCCCTGAATTTTTCCAGTTGTTACAATATATTCAAGTTGTTCTCTTCTCATTACATGGCCAAAAAAATGATGATTGTTTCTTCCTAATATTGGAAATTAGCTCTCTTTTTGCTTTGACCTCTCTCAGAACCTCTTCATTACTCTTCTTAGCTGTCCATGGTACTCTCAACATTCTTCTGTAAAACCACACTTCTACAGACTCCAGTGATTTTCTTGTCTGTTATCCTATTATCCATGATTCACATCTATATGTTAAGGCATGTCTATGTTTTCAGTACAACTGTGATATTTGCTCCTTTCACCCTAACACATCTGTCTTCACCATGATAGTTTTGTGTAGCGGGTTGCTTTCCCTCTCTAGCGCTACTCATTTGGCCAGTCTAGGCAGGTTCATGTTACTAGAGGCACCACGAGGAGATGGATTAGGGACTGCATGGTTCTGGTTCACCGATCCTGGCGCAAACCAGTAGCTATGATTCGTTGACAAACTCAGCTCTGGTGCTGTCAGACGCCTTGGCTTCCGACCTAGCAATAAATAGCCACACTTGAAGAGCTTTGATTTCTACCCTGGCAACTACTTTGGTCCTAGAGGAATTAAACAAATTGTATGTTTTGAACCAGAGCTACATAGTAGAGTATCATTTTCCTATTACATTGTGTCCTGCGTTACTGTGTCTATCCGAACACTCCCATATTCGGTCGTGTTTGCTGTAGCTCCATCGGTGTAGGTGTGAATCCCAGGATTGTTTATGATAGTTGTCTTGTATCATACTTCATGTTTCTGTGTATGTCGATGTGCTCAAACCCACTTGTGAGAACATTAATTGAAGTATGACCCTTTTCGTCTTGTCAGGCGGTCTAGTAGAAGCTATTGTGTATTTTTTTGAGGTTTTGTTTTTGTCGAAAAGCTTCTCTCGTGGCTACTTCTACCAATGTTTGATAAACACACGCAGAATGGACAAGTCAGACCCACTGGTCCACAGGGTTTTCCATCCTTTTTCATGAGTCTTTTCTCTTCTAAGTTTTGCCTTAGCACAGTCTCAAATGATGTTATATCGTTCCTTATACATGCTCTCCATGATGTGCGATCACTTGCCAGATGTTCCCAGTCATATTCACATATGGAGAAGTCATTCAGAGATGATTTACAGATATCTCTATATCGTAGTTTAGGTCTGCCGATTTATCTTTTTCCGTCTATTAGTTCACCATATAGTATTTGCCTGGGGATGCGCTTTTCTTCCATTCGCTGGACGTGCCCCAGCCATCTTAGTCTTGGACATCCGAGCATCGACTTGATTGTTCGGGTCTTTGCAGGACAGTTAAGTTGGTTATTTTATCCTATTTTATTCATTGAAGATAATTTTTTTAAAAAATAGGGTGTGTTGCTGGTTTGCTCCCATGGTATAGAAAATAGGAAGAGTTTCAGCAATTTTTTGTTGGTGTGGGGTGGGCGTGTGTGTCTGCGTATTTCAAGTGTTTTATCATGATCTGGTCATACCCTCATAGTAACTGGCATTCTGTCGAGATTGTCCTTATAGGTGAAGTCTTCAGTTTCTACTCGATGGGAATGTGTTGGTGAGATATGAAGCAACGATTATTGGAACACAAAGATTTACATTCTGGTAGACGTACATGTGTTGTCTATATGTGATACTGAAATGTATCTTTTGGTAGATGTATGTGTATTGCATAGATGGAATACGGAGATTTATCTTTTGGTAGACATACATGTATTGTCAAGATGGAATACGGAGATTTATCTTTTGGTAAACACACACACAGAAGCAATCAACATTTTTCGGGCACATCATGAGAAGAGGAAAGTTGGAATGCTTAGTTACAAGTGGCAAAATAAAAGGAAAGAGAGATCGCGGGCGACAAAGAGAGAAAATACTGGATAGCTTGGTGTCATGGCATGGAAAACAGTCAACAACAGAACTGATACGATGCACTGTAGGTAGAAGATTGTGGAGGGACATGATCACCTACGCCAACCGGTATGGCACATGATGATGAAACACACACACATGTATATATTGTTGTGATAGAATACGGAGATTTATCTTGGGTAAACATAGATGTATTGTCAAGTTGGGATATGCAGGTTATCGTTTGGTAGACATACAGGTTATTATCAAACACACAAATTTATCATTTGGTAGGCTTACATGTATTATGTAGATGGAACACGAAGATTTATCTTTGCATTGTCCTGCATGCACATTAAATTAAAAAATTGAAATACACAGATAAATTTTTTTTTTACTTTTGGTAGACTAACTAACATATAATATCCGTTATCGAAACACAATAATTTATATTTTTTATAGACTTATTTATAATATGTTATCGAAACATTGACATATATGTTTTAGTTACAATTCATGTATGGTCTGTTATAGGAAAATATCGACTTTTAGTAGATCAACTAACAATTACAGAAACAACTTAGTCATGGGTCTTTTGAGTAGATTACTTATAATATGTATTATTGAGACACTGATATTTATCTTCTTTGTTTAACATACATATAGTATCTTCGCAACATAGATTTATCTTCTTTGTTTAACATACATATAGTATCGTCGCAACATAGATTTATCTTCTTTGTTTAACATACATATAGTACCGTCGCAACATAGATTTATCTTCTTTGTTTAACATACATATAGTACCGTCGCAACATAGATTTATCTTCTTTGTTTAACAAACATATAGTATCGTCGCAACATAGATTTATCTTCTTTGTTTAACATACATATAGTACCGTCGCAACATAGATTTATCTTCTTTGTTTAACATACATATAGTATCGTCGCAACATAGATTTATCTTCTTTGTTTAACAAACATATAGTATCGTCGCAACATAGATTTATCTTCTTTTTTAAACAAACATATAGTACCGTCGCAACATAGATTTATCTTCTTTGTTTAACATGCATATATATGACCCTTTTCGTCTTGTCAGACGGTCTAGTGGAGGCTATTGTGTATTTTTTGTTTTTGAGGTTTTGTTTTTGTCGAACAGCTTCTCTCGTGGCTAATTCTACCAATGTTAGACAAACACACACGGTCACAGAATGAGCAAGTCATGCCCACTGATCCACAGGGTTTTCCATCCTTTTTCATGCGTCTTTTCTATTCTAATTGTTGCCTTAGCAGTCTCAAAAAATGTTATACCATTCCTTATACACGCTCTCCAAAATGTGCGATCACATACCAGATGTTCCCAGTTATTCTCACAGATGGAGAAGCCGTTCAGAGATGATTTACATATATCTCTATATCATATATATATATATATATATATATATATATATATATATATTATATATATTTTATATATATATATATATATATATATATACACTATAACATACATATAATATCTTCGCATATACATATTTTTATGTTTTGGCACACCAACATGTATCATTTATTTTGAATAAAAGGATTTATTTGGTCACGGATCTACATATGAATGTACAAATTATTGAATCACGGAGATTGAAAAAAAATGTATATATTTGTTATCTGCTATTGGAGCGAAGAGTTTTGTATTTGATAGACCAATATGTTGAGTCCGTTATCCTAACATAAGTAGTTTATGTTTTGTTAAACTTCTTATTATCGTAAAATAAAGAAGATTTATCGTTATTAAACTATATGCATTATCTATATGGGATACAGGGACATTGTCTTTCTATATCTTTCCTGAGAGTTCAGCGGTGCTTTATAGAGCCAATTCTGACCTGTGGAAGTGGATCATGGACATTTGGCAAATAAATGAAAAGACGATTAGATGAAGATGGAGTTTCTGAGAAGAATGTCGAGAATTCCATCAACATCTAAAGAGACCAACTAGGAGATTCTTAAAGAGGCCAACACAGAAAGGGAGCTCCCTAGAAACATCAGAAAGAAATAATCAACATTTTTTGGTCTCATAATGAGACGAGCAAAGTTGAAGTACTTGGTTACAACTAGCAAAATAGAGGGGAAGAGAGATCGCGGACGACAAAGAAAAGATACTAGATAGCTTGGTGTCTTGACTCGGAAAACCAGCCAACAACAGAACTGATACGATGTACTGCGGACAAAGAATTGTGGAAGAACATGATCGCCTACGCCAACCGGTATGGCACGTGATAATATCTTTCCTTATCTGAAAGTACACATCATTATATTTAAAAGTTAACGTTTTGCAGACTTTCACATAGCTTGTTGGGAAAGTAAGATAAGTCTTGTAGTCTTTTCTACGTATGTTTTTGAAGCTAGATATGGATGATTAGGTAACCTTCTAGCTTTTGGAGTTGTAATAGGATATCTTTGATATATTTGGTTTTCTGTGTGTAACTGTCGCTGTAATGATATTCTTGTAATAGTCGGTATCATACTGTCTTTGGACTTAATATATTAATTGCTTTTTTTTTTCTTCTACCCCTAATAGCTTTCAGCGGGAGGGGAAAATGGAGTGATCGGGTCACTGGTTTACGCACAGTTGTTTGTTAATAATACATTAGTGGATTTGTTTGCTCGTTTGCGTCTTTCCTGGACGAAAAATATACATGCCTCTTCTGTGAAACAGTCAAAGTGTTTTAATGAAGTACTATCTTAAAATGTGAAAGGAAAAAAAAAATATTGTTACAAATAGAATGTTGTACTGATTAAAACACTCAGATTTACTTATCGTTCATCTTTTTTGTTACCAACGTTAACTTGTAAAATATCATCCATACAAACATTTTAAAAATTGTACCAAAAAAAAAAAAAAAAGTTAATTTTTGTGTGTGACGTCACAAATTTAAACCACTCCCAAAAAATATAATTTTCAGAGTGAGTGAGATGTACTAGACTCAGGACATCTTCGTCAATAAATGATATACAATTTCCAAGATTAGAACTAAAATACCACTATGTGATGAAAATAAGCAGTCGTGTGTGGAGTGTCTCATGTATGGTGCTTTTCATGATGACTATTATTATAATAATTCGTCATATTCTACTTCTACATTTTCATCGCATTCCTGTTACTTAGTGTTAAAGCCCTCTGGGACATACTGTCTTATGGTGATCTTAATCAAGCTATTTGATATGTTTTTATTATATGATCCAGCACTGCTGTTTCTCTTCCGTATATTCTTCCTTCTGATTCTCTTATCGTATTCGGCATTCTTATCTGTCATTATCTCCATTGTGACGATATTTCTGCTTTCTTTGGCCGTCAATTTCTCAAGTTTCATCATCATCATCGAGTGCCTTCTCCGCAACGAAGGTTGACTACCATGGATCGCCATTCTATTCTGTTTCTTGCTTTGATGTTGCAGGCTGTCATAGGTTGACTTGTCCATCTTTTGATGTTACTCGTCCATGTTAGTCTTGGTCTGCCTCTGCCTCTCTTACCTTGTATTTTTCCTTCCAATATTACTTTTAGTCGGCTGTTGTGTCTTTTTACATGCCCCAAAAATTTCATTTGTCTTGTCTTAATTGTATTTAGTAGTTCTCTTTTTATTTTCAGTTGTTTTAAAACTTCATCGTTTGTTTTCATTTCTTTCCATCTAATTTTACCTATTTTTCTATAAATCCACATTTCAAAAGCTTCAATTTTCTGTTCTATTTTCTTGTCCAATGTCCATGTTTCTGCACTATACAGGAATATTGAGAAAATGTAACATTTTGCCATTCTTAGTTTCAGCCCTGCTGATATTTGTTTTATTGTTAGTATATTTTTCATGGCATTAAAATGACTTTTTGCCATACCTATAAAGTATTACCTCTCAAGTTTGGCTTCGATAAACACTGTTAGCTATACTATATAGCTGTGTTATATAGTATGTATATATATATATATATATATATATATATATATATATTTGCATATGATATATTACTTTTCCAAGTTGTGCACAATATACGTTTACATGGTATACTATATGTTAAAGCAACCACTAATGCATTGAAATAGTCAAGTGCATATGATAATACTACGCTTTCATATAGTATCTTGAAATAACATTGTAGCTTTCTGTAGGTCAACATATATTATTATAATGTAGTGTAATGTAATATCATGTAGTAGAGTATATAGTATAGTTAGTTTTAGAGATAGGACTTTGTAGTAAAGTGTGTTTAGTTAAGATCAGCAAATTTAGACAGTTTGTTATAATATTTATGTTTTGGTATGAAGTGTTTAGAAGCTAAAAGGCCAAAACACTTGCTCGCCGGGGCCTACTTCTGTTGATCACACTTTTTCCTGCTGCGGAGCTCTGTGTAAAGAGTTTCTTATTACTGTTTTAGGTCTACATATAGAGTTTCCTATTACTGTTTTAGGTCTACATATAGAGTTTCCTATTACTGTTTTAGGTCTACATATAGAGTTTCCTATTACTGTTTTAAGTCTACATATAGAGTTTCCTATTACTGTTTTAGGTCTACATATAGAGTTTCCTATTACTGTTTTAGGTCTACATATATAGTTTCCTATTACTGTTTTAGGTCTACATATAGAGTTTCCTATTACTGTTTTAGGTCTACATATAGAGTTTCCTATTACTGTTTTAGGTCTACATATAGAGTTTCCTATTACTGTTTTAGGTCTACATATAGAGTTTCCTATTACTGTTTTAGGTCTACATATAGAGTTTCCTATTACTGTTTTAGGTCTACATATAGAGTTTCCTATTACTGTTTTAGGTCTACATATAGAGTTTCCTATTACTGTTTTAGGTCTACATATAGTTTCCTATTACTGTTTTGGGTCTACATATAGAGTTTCCTATTACTGTTTTGGGTCTACATATAGTTTCCTATTACTGTTTTGGGTCTACATATAGAGTTTCCTATTACTGTTTTGGGTCTACATATAGAGTTTCCTATTACTGTTTTGGGTCTACATATAGAGTTTCCTATTACTGTTTTTGGTCTACATACAGTTTCCTATTACTGTTTTGGGTCTACATATAGAGTTTCCTATTACTGTTTTGGGTCTACATATAGAGTTTCCTATTACTGATTTGGGTCTACATATAGTATTTTTTAAATTGTATAATGCAGATTTACGAATAAAATCTTGTAATATTTGGTCTTTACGTTACCATTTTTTTAGTTAGACTTACTTATAGCAGATTTGACTTTGCAGGAAACAAATATATTTGATTTATGATCTAGGGAAATGGGGCATGAGAGTAACACTGGTAGTCTTTACTTCAAGTTCTAAAAGTCCATGTTTGGATCCTGGCAAGAGTTGATGCATCTGTAAATAAGTCATCATCATCATCATGTGCCACACCGGTTGGCGTAAGCGATCATGTCCTTCCACAATCTTCTATCTACAGTGCATTGTATCAATTCTGTTGTTGACCGTTTTCCATGTCATGACACCAAGCTATCCAGTATTTTCTCACTTTGTTGTCCGCGATCTCTCTTTCCTTTTATTTTGCCAGTTGTAACCAAGTATTCCAACTTTCCTCTTATCATGATGTGCCCGAAAAATGTTGATTGTTTCTTTCTGATTTTTAAAATTAACTCCCTTTTAGTGTTTATATGTTTTTAGTGTTTATATTTTGTTAGTGTAAATAAGTACATGATTGATATAATTAAGGATAGTAGAACGGCGAGTTAGATCACCCGATACCATATCCCCGCACGTGAACTCTTAGTACTCGTAAGATTTCAAACTTTACAATAATTAATAAGTGTTGCATACTATCACACTGATTTTACTTTTTCTGTTTTTGCTTTGGAATTAGAAAAGCCCACTTTTGTTGAATATTAGATATGTATAGTAAACTCCTTTACTTTTGTAAAATCTTTCGTGCGATCAACATATATTTTGGGGTAATATTGTATGTGTTATTAGATCAACAGACTGATTTGTGAAATTAACATAGTAAAAGTAATAATGCATTTATAAAAATATATTTTATAATTAAAAAAAAAAAAGTAAAGAGCCACCGTCACGCCAAGTGGCGTATAGGGAATATGGTGTTAGTGACCATAATTTTTACAGACCTTCGGCACATGATTTTTGGGGTAATGTGGTCGGTATTACGCCCTAACCGCTTTACTTTCCCAGAGAAAATCCGGTACTCATTTAAGGCTGGGTGAACCCGGAAGCCGTCGGTCAGGATCGAACCCAACCTCTTGTCCTTTGTAGTCCAGTTCACTAACCACTGAGCTATCGCGGCTCTATTTTATAATATAGAGTATTGTTAACATGCAGGTAATGCATTTTCATTGTACATGTGAACATTAGAATAGTCAAAACAAAGGTCTTAATTATAGGAACAGTTACAAGGAAGCACGAATGGTTACCAAGTTATATAAATAAATCAAACGACAGACTTCATTAGAACTAGGGAAGGTGTATATCTTTCAAATGGAAATACCAGCACAGATCAAAAGTAGGTGCTGAATTTGTGCCACATGATTTGAATAGTTGGTCTTTTCCTTAATCATCATCATCATCGTGTGCCTTCTCCGCAACGAAGGTTGGCTACCATGGATCGCCATTCTACTCTGTTTCTTGCTTTGATGGTGCAGGCTAACATAGATTGACTTGTCCATATTTTGATCTTACTCGTCCATGTTAGTCTTGGTCTGCCTCTGCCTCTTTTACCTTGTATTTTCCCTTCCAATATTACTTTTAGTAGGCTGTTGTGTCTTTTAACATGCCCCAAAAAATTCATTTGTCTTGTCTTAATTGTGTTTAGTAGTTCTCTTTTTATTTTCAGTTGTTTTAAAACTTTATCGTTTGTTATCTTTTGTTTCCATCCAATTCTACCTATCCTTCTATAAATCCACATTTCAAAGGCTTCAATTTTCTGTTCTGTTTCCTTAATATAGACAGAAAAATGCCACGCAAAATGTAAACAAGTTAAAAAAAATATGCACTCAAAAACATTGTATAACAGTATCCCTCTCAAATCACTGCTACCAATGACCATATTAGACACTACAAGACTAAGGAAAAAATCGTCACACGGCATATGAAATTTCTGAGAATAAAACTGAATTGACATGAGGAAATAGAATCAGAGATTAGGACTTAAGTAAGACTGGCCAGAGTTGCATCATAGATGAGTGTTAGTAAGAAATGGCAAATCAAATGGCTTTGTACATGCAACACACTCACAATCTAACAGCTTCTCAGTATAAACATTCAGATAAACAGGGGAAAGAGGCAAAGACAGATCCAGCAGTCGATAGGAACAATGAAATAACCCAACACCGTTCTGAGCATCGTAAATTACACACATACATAATATATAGCGTTGATCCGAACACCAGAAACGAAGGAAAGTAAATTAAATGAATTATATTTTGCTTGTAATGTGCGTTTTCATTTGGTGACCATTCTGTTTAATATATATATATATATATATATATATATATATATATATATATATATATATATATATATTATGTCAATTGAAATGAGGAAGAGATTTCATCGGTGCTATATAGAACCAATTCTGACCTATGGAAGCGAATAATGGACATTAGACAAATAAATGAATATACGATTAGAGGCTACAGATATGTGATTTCTCAGAAGAATTTTGTAATTTCCCTGGACAGCTAAAAAGACCAACGAGGACAATCTCAAAAAGGCCAACACAAAAAGGGAGCTACTAAAAAACATCAGAAAGAAACAAGCACAATTTTTCGGGCACATCATGAGAAGAGGAAAGTTGGAATACTTGGTTATAACTGGCAAAATAAAAGGAAAGAGAGATCGCGGATGACAAAGAGAGAAAATACTGGATCGCTTGGTGTCATGACTTGGAAAACAGGCAACTATAGAACTGATACGATGCACGGTATATAGAAGATTGTGGAAGGACATGATCACCTACGTCAACCGGTATGGCACATGATGATGATTCTGTTTAATCAGAAATAATATGTTTAAAGAAGGTGACTAGAGTGACAAGAAAACAGATTTCAAAATGAGACCAAGAATATACAGAATGAATCGACATAGAGTCAATCTTGAACACAAGCAATGCATTAAATGACATGTCTACATAGAGAGCTTTTGATATTGACATATTGCCTGAGCCCGTTCAGTGCAATGCATATACAAAAGGTGAGGTGGTCGCAAATCTCAAGACAAACTCACAAAATATGACAACATCAAAGTAACTCTATAGCAGCATCACGCGCCAGTGGCTCTCTGGCTGCCAGAAGAGCGAGTACTAGACCTCTGTACCTTTCTCGACGTCCAGTGGAGTTTTAGCGTTGTGTTACCATTGTCCGGACTTAACAGGTAGACCCTGCTTGTTAGGAGGTTGTCTGATGTTAGGCCACGCTTTGTAGAAAATAAATAGGAAAGTGTCCTACTTATGTAATGTAATCGGACATAAATGTACATTTATTTTGCGCTTGTACCTGTTACATTCTTTTTTACATTTTAATTTAACTTCACCATTGTAAGTTCATGCTGTCGAATTCACAGTATCATACACTGGTATGATGGGGTCAACAGCTACCTTTCTTTGTTTGGGAGATGAGATAGTAATTCGGATGATTCCACTGGCACGGGCGGTTGAACAATTATGGATTTTAATTCGTTTGCAGTGATACTGGGGCCTTCCATAACCAAAGAACCAATCACTGTAGGATTAAAAGAGCGTACATGACTTCATAAATTCATATCCCACTAAGTTCTGAACCGATCTGGTAGCTTGCGGTTTCGATCCGACAACATTTTTCGATTATCCTTCACTCCATTTTCGGTTCCTGGAATTAATTAAATGAAAGTTAAACTAAGTATATCTGTGATTATTTTGTGAGCTTTGAAAGAAAGGGTGAGATATAATTACAACAATATATTGATGCATATGTATGCAGTAAGAACAGAAGAATGAAGTTATTGTGTGAGATTTTGAGATCATATGTGAAGAACTTTTATGTCAGATTAATACTAGATGGTTGACTCACATTCTTCTTATTAAAAAGAAGCTCCCAAAATGTATATAAAACACATTTTCTTTTAAAACCCCACAAAAGTGTTCCTACAACCATAAGAAACGATCTCTTTGAAGATAAACTGTAGAGTTACACCTGTGGTTTCTTCATTCTAACGTGTTTATATTTCGTGTCAAGATATCTGAACTTGAAAAGAAATACATGTCTGCCATAAATGCCATTGAAATAATTGATTCTGTTTTAACTTTTCTGAGTAATGGACTTGAGTTAGTGCTGATGAATGTAAGAAAAGCGTTAGAATTTCTCAAAGAGAGACGTTAGAACAAAAATGTATATACCTCTATATACTGTAAATACTGCGTTTTACAATACTTGCATTGCATATTTGTAGAAACAGTCTTCACTGCTGAGAGAACTGAAATGCTTTCAATGGATGTAACTGGAAAATTTTAACACCGTTAAGTTTGATCAACTTTATTCATGTTCCCACTACCTAAAAGGTAAGAAAATTAAAATAGAAGAGTCGAAACTGTTTTTTTTTTTAAATTAATTCTTGAACCTGAAACAGTAAGCGGTTAATCTAGCTAAAGAAGGTTATAAATCTCCTTCAGACAAGCAGTGGATTAACTGTGTAAAGGAACATCACAATTCTGAAATGAACTCTGAGATTTTTCACAACTGCCGTTTTACTTCGCAGTAACAAGCTATAATGCAAATATTGAGAGGGGACTTTATCTGCTGAAGTCTCATTGGATCAAGGAGAGAAGCCGTCTATTTATGAGATCGGTTACAAGAATTATTCTTGTAAAATATAATTTAAAGCATCTAGTGTATTCACTGGATAATAAACAGCATTTCTTGATCAAGCAAATTGGATCATCAGAAAAGTATCAACAATCATGAAGTTGAACAAAATATATGTATATAGACTTGTTTATCACCTGTTTAATTAAAACGTTTATTTAATTAATGATTGTTATCAGTTTTTTTTTTAAATATAAAGTATTGCACCACATTATCATGTCCTGTTTTAATCTGGTGACCCTGTTATAGTACAATCATTCTTATTAATCATCCAGGCAAGGTTAATGTCACAAATTACACTTCACCGATGAAATCAGCATTCTGTGATGATCATTGCTCAGGCATAGGCAGACTTTTCTGGATAGGTCGAAGTACAACAGAATAGATCTTCAGTCTTAGAATTCTACTCGATAAATTCAACACCAACAAGTCTATGTGTTCATAGAAATAACAACATTTGCAGACCTTTCACAGCGATGAGGATCTACAATTTTGGTGTCAAAATAAATCGTAACAGGTCGCAGTTTAGAACACTTGTACAGAAATGGTAAAAGCACAGTCTTGTCAATGGAAACCGAGGTGAATGGTTCAGAGCAACCGTTGAAATTCTACAAGGTTCTTTCTTACCTTTTTCAACATCCTTCTTGCATAAATCATAACAGAAACTTTAGAAGACTTGAAAGTTCTGTCAGTATTGGTGGCAGAAATTTTGATAACGTGCGATTTGCTGATGGCAACGATGGTTTAGCGGGAATAGAACAATGCTGACCTGATCTAACATCTGCTGTAGATGGCATGGAGATAAATACTAAGATTGTCTTTAGCTCTCGGAGTATTTGAAGAAAAAATCAAATAAATGAACAAGAACTAGATACAGTTGACAAATGTAAATACTTGGATCTATTCTCATTGCAAAAATATGATGAAGTCTGTCATTAGTGTCCCGACAACCCCCAGGGTTATGGGATGAACAAGAGTATAGACAGCCTTCCAAATGGCGACAAACGCCACACAAGACTAACTCGCAATAAGTACCTGTTCTGAACCAGCTTCTCAGTATGGTAGTCGATGCCTGCTACTCTTGCCTTTCTTATCGGTGTTCTTGTAATTGTGTCTCGGACATCGACTTTCTTCAATTTATTGTTCTTTCCCATGTGAGGGATTTCGTCGTGGCTATCTTGTTATCTCTTCTTACAACTTGACCGACATAGGCACACTGTCTTCCATTGACTATAGATGAATGCACTCCATTCAAATCTTGAATTCATTCTCTTGAACGTGCATATATTTATATTTGTGTGAGGATGCGCCCATACGTGCCTACCTGTGTATGCTTAACCTTTTCTGATTTAATATGATAGCTTGAAAGGTGAGCTAATAATGAAGAGAAAGAACATCTATTTCAAGCTATCAGCAACCATGCAAATTGTAAAGAACACGCCCAAAGTGTACAATTAAGATAATTTTATAAACGCCATCATCATCATCATCATCATCATCATCATCATCATCATCATCATTCCCTCCTCTCTCTCTCTCTCTCTCTCTCTCTCTCTCTCATTCTCTCTCTTTCTCTCCCTCTGTGTTTCTCTTTGAGAAGTGACAAGAATTAGATTGGAACGAGAAAATCATTTTGTGGGTGTGCCGTGTTCCTGACCGAATCCTTTTAGCCGTTTATCATCTTCTATGGCATTGTTATATTGTGAGCCTATCAGATGCATCTTGAGCGTGCTGGTGGTATATGAATTTACATGTGTACTGTCCTGCCACAGTTTTATCTCACGTAAGACATCAAACATATATCAATGTATAGACATAACATCAACAGCTTGGGCTTTACAGTTGGATGCTGTTTGAGGGGGAAGTGTGTGAAGATGGGATGTGGGAGAATTCGTTGGAGTACTGCTCAAGTGGTAACGACAGAATATATTAGGAAACTGGTCTGTGTGTGTCTTGTGCTAAATAGGAAGTTCCGGGGGTGAAATTCGTTTCCAAAATACTTAGTTCTCTAGGACAGTGGTTTCCGACTTTTGTAATAACTGAGTACCATTAAGGCTATACAGAGAACTTAGATTTGTGCGCGCTAACATAGATGCAAATCAAGCCTTGGTGTTGTTGTGACGGTTATGGTTATGACGGTTATTGCTTTGACGAAATTGATTATGACGATTTTTCTGAAACGGTTGTTGTTGTTATGCCACTCATTGCTATGACTATTATTGGTTTGACGATAATGATGATGACGGTTATTGTTTTGACGGTCATGGTTTATGACAATTGTTGTTATTTTCGCTTATTGTTATGGCGATTATGGTTATGACGATGATTGTTTTGACGATAATTATTATGACGTTTGTTGTTATGTCTCTTATTGTTATGACGGATATTGTTTTTACGATAACTGTTACGACGATTCTTTTTACTTTTATTGTTATGACGATTATGCTCATGACGATTATTGTTTGCACAGTAAGGCTTATGACGTATATTGTTTGCACAGTAATGGTTATGGCGATTATTGTTTTCACAGTAAGGCTTATGACGTATATTGTTTGCACATTAATGGTTATGGCGATTATTGTTTTCACAGTAAGGGTTATGACGTATATTGTTTGCACAGTAATGGTTATGACGATTATTGTTATGACGATAATTTTCGCCTCCCAGTACTGATTAAGGACGTCCGTAGTGTCCGCAGACTGCACTCTTGAAGGCCGTCGTTCAAAAGAATGAATAAAACACATGCAGACACACATGTTCATTGTCTTTTTGTTGTACCGATTTACCTTGTGGTTTATGTAGGGCAAACAAAATGTCAACCCCTTGCTCGATCCGATTACGTCATCATCATCATATGCCATCTCCTCATCGAAGGTAGAATACCATGGAGCTCCATTCCGCTTTGTTTCTTGCTTTGATAGCCCTGGTTATTGTAGGCTGACATGTCCATCTTTTGGTGTTACTCGTTCATGTTAGCCTCAATTTTCCACTTTTACCTTGTATTTTCCCTTCCAAGATTACTTTGTTTTAATTGCGTTTAGTAGTACACTTTTCATTTTTAGTTGTTTTAAAATGTCATCATGTGTTTTCTTTTCTTTACATTCAATTATTCCCATTCCATAAATCCAAATTGCAAAGACTTAAATTTTCTGTTCTATTTTCTTGATAATGTCCATGCTTCTGCACCATACAGGAATGTTGAGAATATATAACATTTTGCTATTGTTAGTTTTAGCCCTGGTGTTATTTGCTTTGATGTTAGTATATTTTTCATGGCATTAAAATTGCCTTTTGGCTTTCCTTTTCTTTTGTTTAATTATGTTTAAAATTTTCCATAACTGGTTATAAGTATGTCCAATGTAGTTATATCTTTGAACTGTCCCTATGTCTGTTCCTTCCACCTTTATATTCCTTTGTAAGTTTTGATTGTTATATTTTTTATGATCATAACCGATTAAAACCCCTTACATTTTCCGGTAACCAATAAAAGAAATGCTACCAGACTTAGCCAGTGCTTTTTGTTTACTTGCTCCATCGTTAATTTTCGTAGCTTACCACAAATATGACCAACATCTCTGCACGTTGATTAGTCAAGTACACATTTACAAATAAATTACAGTCAGCAATCAGCTGCTTTTGAAGAGCAGCCCTCGGCGGACACTCTTACCGCTTATCTGCCTAATTCTAGCCAGTTCTTACCTGCTCATCAACCTGTCTTACGAGAAACTTAGTTGGCGTGTAAGAAGACTTATCAACCAACACAGGGCTGGAGTCGTCAGTCGCTGGACACTGCGAAACTTGCTGAGGAGGGGATCTGAGCACCTGAGGATATGTTCGGAGTGCAACGATGATGATCCGCAAATAACTCAATAACACCTTGTCTTTGTGTGTATATTGGACAGCTGTTTGTTTCCACCTCACTGTGATATTTTAGTTATAATCGTAGTTTTTCAGCATTAATGGTTGGAGACATACTGTACCTAGAACATTCCTCTCATTCTCAACATTGGTATATTATGGAAGTGGTTTCAATTTTGACACCGCACACAAAGGATACATTTTTACCTGAAGTAAATGTTAATGTATGAATTATATTTTAGAAGTTAAATCATTTTAACAAAAAGATTACATATTGACAAATCTAAGCTTCTTGTGCGATGGAGATTTAGTTTTAACCACAAAAGTTTTTTTATTTTTTTATTTTGAGATTCTTCTAGACTTTTTAATCTATAATATAATAAAGAAGTGCATGTTATCTTCCTGGATAGATACAAGTGAGCAAATCAACTAAACTATCAATGACAAATAACTGCCATTGAACTCCCTTCTCCGTCTTCTTTTGTCCAGTCGTTCTCTGTTATGTCCAGTCGTTCTCTGATGATATGTCCAGTCCTTCTCTGTTGATATGCCCAGTCGTTCTCTGTTGATATGTCCAGTCGTTCTCTGTTGATATGTCCAGTCGTTCTCTGATGATATGTCCAGTCGTTCTCTGTTGATATGTCCAGTCGTTCTCTGTTGATATGTCCAGTCGTTCTCTGTTGATATGTCCAGTCGTTCTCTGATGATATGTCCAGTCGTTCTCTGTTGATATGCCCAGTCGTTCTCTGTTGATATGCCTAGTCGTTCTCTGATGATATGTCCAGTCGTTCTCTGTTGATATGCCTAGTCGTTCTCTGATGATATGTCCAGTCGTTCTCTGTTGATATGCCTAGTCGTTCTCTGATGATATGTCCAGTCGTTCTCTGTTGATATGCCTAGTCGTTCTCTGATGATATGTCCAGTCGTTCTCTGTTGATATGTCCAGTCGTTCTCTGTTGATATGCCTAGTCGTTCTCTGATGATATGTCCAGTCGTTCTCTGATGATATGTCCAGTCGTTCTCTGTTGATATGTCCAGTCGTTCTCTGATGATATGTCCAGTCGTTCTCTGTTGATATGTCCAGTCGTTCTCTGTTGATATGTCCAGTCGTTCTCTGATGATATGTCCAGTCGTTCTCTGTTGATATGTCCAGTCGTTCTCTGATGATATGTCCAGTCGTTCTCTGATGATATGTCCAGTCGTTCTCTGTTGATATGTCCAGTCGTTCTCTGTTGATATGTCCAGTCGTTCTCTGTTGATATGTCCAGTCGTTCTCTGTTGATATGTCCAGTCGTTCTCTGTTGATATGCCTAGTCGTTCTCTGATGATATGTCCAGTCGTTCTCTGATGATATGTCCAGTCGTTCTCTGTTGATATGTCCAGTCGTTCTCTGTTGATATGTCCAGTCGTTCTCTGTTGATATGTCCAGTCGTTCTCTGTTGATATGTCCAATCGTTCTCTGATGATATGTCCAGTCGGTTCAAGATTAATATCCCATTGCAGTGCCTTTAGCAGATGATGAATTTTTTAACCTACATCATCCTTATCGCTGTCAATTTGAGTTTCCTTCTACTTGAGTAATACATTATTGGATGAGTAAAGGAAGAATTGATTTTTATTCTTGTAGTAAAGAATATATCGTCCTCTTTGAGTAGAGAATAGGTGTTACTATTCGGGTAAAGAATATTTCATACAGTCTCAGCAAGGAACAGATTTAACAATCTGAATAAGGATTAGATTTACACATTTTGAATACAGCCTACTTGACTAGTGAAATAAACAGAATAAATCACAGATTTTGAAAGAACTATATATTTACTTTCTCTCATGGTTGGTTACCATGGAGCGCCAATCCCTACTAACTACCATTCCGCTCTGTCTCTTGCTTTGATGATGCAGATTGTCATAGGCTGACTTATCCATCTTTTGATGTTACTCGTCCATGTTAGTCTTGGTCTGCCTCTGCCTCTTTTACCATGTATTTCCCCTTCCCAGATTACTTTTAGTAGGTTGTTTTGTCTTTTAACATGCCCAGAAAATCTCATTTGTCTTGTTTGAATTGTGTTTAGTAGCTCTCTTTTCATTTTGAGTTGTTTTAAGATTTCATTGTTTGTTTTCTTGTATTCCTACCCAATTCTTCATAATCTTCTATAAATCCACATTTCAAAGGCTTCAATTTTCTGTTATATTTTTTGTCTAATGTCCATGTTTTCTTGCACCATATGTTGAGAAGATATAACATTTTGCTATTCTTAGTTTTAGCCCAGGTGTTATTTGTTTTAATGTTAGTATATTTGTATATTTTTCATGGCATTAAAATTACTTTCTGCTATCCCTGTTCTTTTGTTTATTTCAGTTTTACATTTTCCATCACTGGTTATAGTATGTCCCAGGTAGTTGTAGCTCTGAACTGTCTCCAGGTCTATTCCTTCAACTTTATCCACTTGTAGTTTTTGTGTATTTCCTTTCTTTATGATCATAGTTTTAGTCTTTTTGATATTCATATCTAATCCATATTTTTTTACCTGTCATGTTTATTTCATTAAGTAATTGTTGTAGATCTTTAGGATTTTCTGATAGTAACACAGTATCATCAGCATATCTTGGGTTATTGATTATCTTTCCATTAATGTTAGGCCTGGCATCTCTATAATGTTTTTAAAGATTTGCTCAGTATTTTACTTTACTACTGGAATAAAGAATATATTTTACTAATGGAATAATGGAGACTCGGCAAAAGAGGAAAGTTAATGAATGTAGTAAAGAGTAAATCAAACATTCCGAATGAAGAATATATATACTCTATTAGTAGAATAACGAATTAATAATACTTCTTCGTATGAGGAAGATACTATGCAATCCATTGTTGACAATAGAAACAAGAAAAAGAGTTCTCAAATGTTATGTAGAGCCAGTCTTAACATATGGATGTTAATTATGGACAATAGGACAACAAACAAGAAAATCACTGGAGGCTGTAGAAATGTGGTTTTACAGAAGAATATTGAGAGTACCCTGGACATCTAAGAAGAGTAATGTAAATGTTCTGAAAGAGGTCAAAACAAAAAGAGAGCTAATTTCTAATATTAGGAAGAAACAATCATCATTTTTTGGCCATGTAATGAGAAGAGAACAACTTGAATATATTGTAACAACTGGAAAAATTGAGGGACGAAGAGATAGAGGGAAGCACAGAGAAAAAATAACAGACAGCTTAAGAGAATGGTTTGGCAGAAGGTCAACAACAGAAATGATAAATAGCTGCCGAGATCGAAAGTTATGGAGAGACATGATCACCTACGGCACTAGGCCCGATACTTGATGATGATGAAAGAATAGATGTTATAGTTTAAATAAAGAAGGTAATTTACTGTTCGAGTAAAGAATATAGCATACAGTTTGAGTACAAAACAGTTCTTAGAGAGCTTAAGTAAAGAGACAATATTCAGAGATACATTTAGACGGATGCGCCTTTTACATAAATTGTGCTGCCAGCACTTCCCTGCAAAAGTACATTGACTTTACAACGATCAGTTGACAAAAGGATGGTTTCGCCATCTTCATCAGCATTACAAAATGTTTTCTTATTCGTCAAATGTTGATTTAAGACACTATTCCTATTGCAGAAATGGACTTCAAGACGATCCACAAAAGACCTTAACTTTCAGAGTCGCCACAGGCGGTCATAATTTACCAGTGAAGTAGAGAGTAAATCGTTCAATTTATGTAAGGATCTTTTACTATACGAGTTTAGAATATATGTTAAGATTAGAATAAAAAATAAATAATAAATCAAATAAAAAACAGAATCAGAAATGATATTATAAGGGAAAGAGTAGACATTGAATCAATTCTAAGCTACTTACAGAAACAACAAATAAATGGGTTTGCCCATCTAGAAAGAATGGCCTGCGATTCGTTACCATACATTAAAAGAGTAGAGGACAGAAGAGCATGAGGCAAACCCAGAGTAAGAGGGGCAGAAAACATTAAAAATCTTACATCAATTGAAAATGATTGAAAACCGCCAAAAGGGTGAGAACCAGAACTTTGCAACTCCCTCAACACCCGAACGCGGGTACACGGATGAAGTGGGAAAACAAAGAAAGAGTAATAAATAACTTTTATTTTCTAGGTAAATGGGGAATAGGTATTACAATAAGTTATAGTAGTGAATACGTTGTACTATTCAATGGAAGAATAGATATTAAAGTTTGAATAAAGAATTTATTTTACTTTTCGAGTGAATCACGAGCTGATTTATATAGGTACAAGACTGGAAATTATGTTCTGCATTTACTGAAGGTGAAATGTAGCGAAATTAAGTCCGGTCCAAATTTCTGAAGTTTGTGTTGCGAAAGTACAGCGTGTCTAAATCTCAGTCTAAATATAATGTTACGTTCAGTACTGTTGTTTGTCATTGACACTTTAGCTGATTTACCTATGTTGATCTTTGCAGGAAGATAACATACTCATGCTTCTTCTATCATCATTCACATTCACATTCAAATTGATTGCGGGGAAATGTATCTTAAGAATTAAAAAATTGTGTGGTTATTGAATATTGCACTTCGGTAACTATCAGCTTTGTCAATATGTAATATTTTTGTTACAAGCTTGCACTACTAAAATATAATTTATATTGTCTTTAGCTAGAAATGTTACGTTTTTTAGTCTGGTGTCACAAACTGAACCCACTTCCATAGAATATCAGTTTAAAGAATGAATGTACGAGGCTAAGACTAAGGATAGCAAATTGTTATATCTTCTCAACATTCCTGTATGGTGCAAAAACATGGACATTAGACATGAAAACAAACTAGCAAAAGAAATGAAGCTTTTGAAATGTTGATATATAAAAGAATAAGAAGAATTGGATGGGATAAAAAAAAACAACAAATAATGAAGTCTTAAAACAACTAAAAATGAAAATAAACACTACTAAAAACAGAATTCAATCAAAATAAATGGGGTTATTTGGGCATGTTAAAAGGCACAGCAGCCTACAAAAGGTAATTTGGAAAGGAAAATGCAATGTAAAGAACGCAGTGGCAGACCAAGACTAACATGGATGAGTAACATCAGAATATGGACAAGTCAACCTATGACAACCTGCACTATCGAAGCAAGTTACAGAGCAGAATGGCGCACCATGGTAGCCAACCTTCGATGCAGAGACAGCACTCAGTGATGATGATGGTGACGATGATGATGATGATGTACGAGACTCAAGACATCTCATCCATACACGATGCAAAATTTCCAAGATTGTAACTAAGATGTCATTTTTATATGAAAGCAAACGCTTGTGTCATATCTCAATATAAATAGAACATTGTATCCATAAGATATAAGTCTCAGTATAACGGTGTGTCCAGATATCAGTCTAAACATAATAGTGTGTCCAGATATCAGCATAAGTATAATAGTGTGTCCAGATATCAGCCTAAGTATAATTGTGTGTCCAGATATCAGTCTAAACATAATAGTGTGTCCAGATATCAGTCTAAGTATAATTGTGTGTCCAGATATCAGTCTAAGTATAATTGTGTGTCCAGATGTCAGTCTAAGTATAATTGTGTGTCCAGATATCAGTCTAAGTATAATTGTGTGTCCAGATATCAGTCTAAGTATAGTAGTGTGTTCAAACATCAGTCTAAGTATAATAGTGTGTCCAGATATCAGTCTAAAAATAATAGTGTATCCAGATATCAGTCTAAACATAATATTGTGTCCAGATATCAGTCTAAACATAATAGTGTGTCCAGATATCAGTCTAAGTATAGTAGTGTGTTCAAACATCAGTCTAAGTATAATAGTGTGTCCAGATATCAGTCTAAAAATAATAGTGTGTCCAGATATCAGTCTAAACATAATATTGTGTCCAGATATCAGTCTAAACATAATAGTGTGTCCAGGTATCAGTCTAAGTATAATAGTGTGTTCTAAAATCAGTCTAAGTATTATAGTGCGTCCAGATATCAGTCTCAATATAACGGTGTATCCAGATATTATGATAAAGATTGTTTGCTGGTAAGACAGCTTTTCTTGATACAGACCATATCATCCAATTGGTTGGTTGGGAAGATGCAGCCAGTAACCCTTAACCTGTCACGACGTGGACGGAATCACTACTTTGATTAAGTTAGCTTTTCAAGGAAGACTGTATCAATGAACACGTGATTGAGGTACCTTCCAGAGGTGTGTCCAGGTGGTGGGTTCATTTATTTAAATGGCGCTGGATCATCTGTTTCATTGTCTCTTCGCTTCCAGCCTTTACTTGGTTATCATTTCAGTGTTTTATACTTTTTAAACAAATTATTATAGAAGTAAAGTACCTATTTTCTAGCTAAACGAATCGGCCTCGATCTGAGAATAGATTCACAGTCCTTGGGTTGTGGCGCCAGTAAGTAGCTGCATATCGGACAAATATAAACATGAACAAAATAAGTAAAAAAGTCAAGTACCCCCGTCACGCCAAGTGGCGTATAGGGAATATGGTGTTAGTGACCATAAATTTTACAGACCTTCGGCACATGATTTTTTTTTTTTTTTTGGGGGGGGGGATGTAATGTGGTCGGTATTACGCCCGTGCTGCTTTACTTTCCCAGAAAAAAATCATGTACCCATTAAAGGCTGGGTGAACCCGGAAGCCGTCAGTTGGGATCGAACCCAACCTCTTGTCCTTTTTAGTCCAGTTCACTAACCACTGAGCAATCGCGGCTCCGTATGAACAAAATAGCAAAAAAAAATGTTGTAATATAAACAAGTTAACACTTGGAAGAGAAGCAACTCTACGTTAGTCATCTTCTTAGTAGACTTACACGTTAAATGGACGCCGTGTCACGCCGTGTGCATTTTGTCGCTAGTTTACAGCAAAGCTGTGATATTTGCGCCTTTCGGCCCGACATATCCGTCTTCGGCACTGGTAGATTTTTGCTAACAAATTTTGCCCTGTCAACGGCCATTTTTGAACTACTCTTTTCGGATTATAACTCTTGGTAAGGGGTGGGGGGAGAAGAAAGGGTGTGGGTGTTAGGCAAAATTCCTCAGTGTTTACATTTGAAAGGAACAATGCTCATCTGCACGGTTACTTACCTTGCCCAACTCATTGTGGCGGGTACCTATTTGTTCAACTAGGCCCTGTCAAAATTACCAGCTGAAAACCACAGGAAATACATTTTTAGCTATTTATGAATAAATAAGGCAGGTTCGATACCGCCCCTGTGAACTGGACTACAAAGGACAAGAGGTCGAGTTTGATCTTGATCGACGACTTCCGGGTTCACCCAGCCATAAATGGGCACCATATTTTTTTCTGGGAAAGTAGTGCGGCACAGGCGTAATGCCGACCACATTACCCCAAAAATCATGAGCCGAAGGTGCATAAAAATTATGGTCACTAACCATTCCCTCGCTTGGCCTGACTTTTTTACTTTATATTTTACCTATGAATCAATAAATATACAGAAATTGTTGGAGCTTGCATCTTTTTTTGTCGGCAATGTGGTGACTGTGAACGAATTAATGTTCGCTGGTAGGATCAAGATCAGGCAATCACAGCTGACATGTGTCGTAAGTGTTAACGACTTATAGGTGGCAGCAGCGTCACCTTTCGCGAATCAGAGCTGGCTGGTGATGTCAAGCGTGGCCTGTCACAGATGTTTGATGAGAACCGCGTATTGCGAGGTTAGTCGTGCTAAAGTATGAGCTTTGATGTAGAGGAAGAGTGGAAAACATGAGAATAAGAGATTAAAGTAGCTTCAGTGAATAGTACTGGGGGAAAATAGGACATATTTGGGAAATAGAGTAGGCGTGTTGTAAAGACCAGTACCACAATGGGCTCCCAAATGTCAATGATGATGGCAATGATAATGATACATGTAAAATATTATAAATTAAAAAAAAAAAAACAGAATAATTATCATTGAAGTATTTTTAAAAAAAAAAGTAAATTCACACGTTAATGATATAGTATAAGTTTAGGAAGAAAAGATATATATAATTGATAGAAAAGATAACAGAAAGTTTAAACAGCGGTTTTGTAGGAAGTCAACAATATAATTGATCAACAACTGTAGAGTTTAAAAACAGTTGATGATAAGTTTAGGATATGCTCAAAATGGTGTGTTGTAAGATACACTTAATGTAACGTAAATACGATTGAGGCTGACACGGAAAGAAGACATTGAAGAGTTCAGTAGCAAGATTATGAAAAACATCAACAGTATAATTTAACAAAAAAAAAAAAAAAAAAAAAAAAAAAAATTCAAGACATTTGTACTGCTATCTGATAGCCCAGGGTTAGTCATCAAAGATGAAGAAGCTTAATCAGTTGACCCCCACTTTTCGTGTCCATCCCATTTGCCTATTCTGTGGATTTAAGTAAATGAATGTAGCTATTCTTCTCCTAGTTATCGTGTCTGTCCTGTATGAGCTGGCGGTGAAGTCAAGACTTCTCTCTTACAAGCTGTCATGATTTCAGATTTCCTTCAGTGGTCAGGTAAAGATTACTCTCTCGCGTTTGCCCGTTGACTACAATAGAAATATATAGCCTTTTTTGTCATCCTCCCTTAAAAGGTCGTTGAGTAGGCGTAGACGCATTACGTTCATTAATCAGCATTACTCTATTAGTAGAATAACGAATTAATAATACTTCTTCGTATGAGGAAGATACTATGCAATCCATTTTTTACAATAGAAACAAGAAAAAGAGTTCTCAAATGTTATGTAGAGCCAGTCTTAACATATGGATGTCAATCATGGACAATAGGACAACAAACAAGAAAATCACTGGAGGCTGTAGAAATGTGGTTTTACAGAAGAATATTGAGAATACCGTGGACATCTAAGAAGAGTAATGTAAATGTTCTGAAAGAGGTCAAAGCAAAAAGTGCGTAGACGCATTACGTTCTAGTTTACAGCTAGGTTTTTGGCGTTTCTCCACCCAACACATCCGCACGGAATTTTTTAGGCTCGCGTTGCTTTCCCTCTTCGGTCCATACTTGCTTGACCAGACTGGTTAGTCTGTTTCCAGCAGCACCACTGGGAGGTGGAGCAAGGTCTATGTCAGCTCAGTTGTTCGCTGACCATGACGTAAACTTTCTTGCCTATTTTTCCTGTGATGGCAGTTTAGTTCAGGCTTCATAATAGGCGTTACGTCATCGTCAGTGTCAATAATGTATTCAAGAATAAAAAGATAACAAGAAGTTAGTAAAGTACTGAAGTACAGATTAATTAGACAAGGACAAAGAAAAAAGACTGAAAGGAAAGTTTTAGAGATGTCAAAGTGTGTACCTTACATATAGGGTATATTATGTAGAACCCAACCTTTAATTGGTACCGGATTTTTTTTTCTGGGAAAGTAAAGCAGCGCGGGCGTAATACCGACCACATCATCCCAAAAATCATGTTCCGAATGTCTGTAAAATATATGGTCACTAACACCATATTCCCTATACGCCACTTGGCGTGACGGTGGTACTTTACTTTTATATATATTATGTAGAAAGTAATTGATTATAGGAGATGGAGAATAAATGTATTATATATTAAATAAACAGATTTCTATTATATGTACCTATATATTGTAGATATTAAGTTGTGTTTTGGCATAATTATTCTAGGCAATATAAGAAGGTAGTTTGTCATTCCTTTCCTTCTTGGGAGTGACTGTACAAGTCGGAGATCGCATCCATTGTCTCTATACATGAGATCCTCTGCCTGCCATCGCGGAGTGGGGACCATCACCGGCACTACTTGTCGGCTGTTCCCACAACATCATCCATCACCTGCTCCAATGGCTTCACGTAACCCTGATAGGGGGAGGGTGGGGGGGGGGGGGTTAAACGGGATCTCAACCTCGCCCAAGGGTGTCCCGAAGACTAGCGAAGGAAAGGAGACGTCTTACCCCTCCTTTGGTAGGGCAGAACTCTACCCCGCTAACTATGGACAGTAGACAAAAAAATGAAAAGACGAATACAGGCCACAGAGATAGGATTTCTCAGAAGAATGTTTAAAGTTCCCTGGACAGCTAAAAAATACCATTGAGGAAATTCTCAAAGAGGCCAACACAAAAAGGGAGATCCTAAAAAACATCAGAAAGAAACAATCAACATTTTTCTGGCACATCAGGAGAAGAGGAAAGTTGGAATACTTGGTTACAACTGGCAAAATACAAAGAAAGAAAGATCGCAGACGACAAAGAGAGGAATGGTATATAATGATGATGATATATTGTAGTATGTAGGTGTGTATGGTGTGTGCTTATGTGGATGATATATCATCATCATCATCATCAAGTACCGGGCCTACAGGCGTAGGTGATCATGTCTCTCCACAACTTTCGATCTCGGCAGCTATTTATCATTTCTGTTGTTGACCTTCTGCCAAGCCATTCTCTTAAGCTGTCTGTTATCTTTTCTCTTTGCTTCCCTCTATCTCTTCGCCCTCAATTTTTCCTGTTGTTACAATATATTCCCGTTGTTCTCTTCTCTTTACATGGCCAAAAATGATGATTGTTTATTCCTAATATTGGAAATTAGCTCTCCTTTTGCTTTGACCTCTCTCAGAACATCTCCATTACTCTTCTTAGCTGTCCATGGTACTCTCAACATTCTTCTGTAAAACCACATTTCTACAGACTCCAGTGATTTTCTTGTTTGTTGTCCTATTGTCCATGATTCGCATCCATACGTTAAGACTGACTCTACATAACATTTAAGAACTCTTTTTTTTTTGGTTTCTATTGTCAAAAATGGATTGCATAGTATCTTCCTCATTTTTTGGAAAGCTGCTTTTGCCTGAACCATTCTGCATCTCACCTCTTTTGTACATCTTCCGTCTGAGGTTAACAAAGTTCCCAAATATTTAAATTCATTTACCTGTTTTAATATTGTTCCACTTGTCTTTATTTTGCACTGAGGTGATGTCACTTTCTTTGTTGTTACCATTACCTCCGTCTTTTTGCTATTAAGGCTGTGTCCTTTATTTTTGCTTTCCTTCACTACAATGCCCAACATTTCTTGTAACTCATTTTCACTCTTAGCGATTAATACTATATCATCAGCATACCTTAGATTATTTATATTATGACCTCCAATTGGTATTCCAGGCATGTCCCTTATGGATCTTTAAATAATCTCACTATAAATATTAAACTAATCTGGTGACAGCACACAATCTTGTCTAACACCCTGTTTTATTTGTTGAAACATTCTCAATTGGTTTCCAGTTCTTATGGCCACTGTTTGTTGCCAGTACATGTTCTTTATTATTCTTAGATCTTTGCTGTCTACGTTTATGCTTTCTAAAATTTTGTTTATTTCTTGGTGCTTTACTTTGTCAAATGCCTTGGTGTAATCTATGAAACATAGGTAAAGATCTGTTTTCACCTCTATGGCTCTTTATACTAAAGATCTTATGATATAAATGGCATTGCTTGTTCCTTTACCTCTAACAAAACCACACTGTTCATCGTTAATTTCTGGACTGATTTTGTTTCGCACTCTTCGCATGGTAATTCTTAGTAATGTCTTAGTCATATGACTCATAAGGCTTATTGTGCGATGATGATCGCATTCAATCGCACCCGATTTCTTTGGTAGGACTATGAATATTGATTTGAGGCTGTCGTCTGGTATATATCCGCTATTGTAGATATCATTCAATATTTTTGTTATTATTTCTATTCCAAAATCACCCATGGCTTCAATCTCTTCTTTAGTTATATTATCTGGTCCAGGAGCTTTGCCTGCTTTCATATTACGCAAGGCATCTTCCACTTCTTCTCTGAGTATTTCTGGTCCTTCTCCATTATCCTTATATATATATATATATATGATATATACCTATATGATATAAGTGAACACAAACATTACCAAAAGTAGAAAAAATAAACATAACTTAAAATTCCTTGATCATAGAGCAGACGACAATTTGTAATGTCGGTGACAGAAATGATTACTATCTATTTTTCGTTCACCCGAAGTATTGTCTATATCTGCAATGTCGTTTCCTGTATAAATTTTTACTGTCTTTTGTAATTCTTGCAGTGGCCCATATAGTTTTGTCTGTAGTGTTGTATCTATGGTGGGCCAATGGATTGTCCTTAGTCTACTATATTCTGTGCAATCTTGAAGTATGTGTTCAGCAGTCTGGGGCGCCTGTCCACATATTTGTATACATGTGACTATGGAGCCGATTGTGTCTTGTTCTGAGGCGTATAATGATAACTTGTTCACATCTATTCATTTTATGAAAGGCATCCTGATTTGGGGCTTGTGGTCCTCTGATTGATTTGATTATCTGTTTCTTATGATGGTATGTAACCGGTGTATCTAGTTGTGTGCCTGTTGAACCTTCCTTTGCCAACTGATCTGCTTTCTCATTTCCTGATATTCCACAGTGAGATGGGATCCACTGCAGGGCAACCCTGTGGTGCTTGCAGAGTTCAGTCTATAAGGTCTGCAGATGTGGTAATTTTCTGGATTGTAGTGCCTGGAGTACTGATCTTGCATCTGTCAAAAACACTACAGGCTGCGGGCTAAGATTACTGTTCAGCAGTTTTTCTATTGCCAACTGTATTGCTTGTATTTCTGCATCATAATTGTGACAATATTTTCCTGTTGCTATTTTATTCATATCCCTAGTGTTATTTGGGTACTCTATATATGCACCTGCTCCCCCATTCTTTACTGCATTCTGTGCTGATCCATGTGTGTACACACGAATCCATAGGTCTTGTGGGTATTCTTCATCCAGGAAACTGAGAGTTATTGTTTTTCGCTGTAGACTACACTGTTCTTCTTTGTCAACTACTACTTTCACTTCTGTCCGTATTTGAACTGATAATCCTGATTCCTCTGTCCAGGGAGTATGTTCTGGTATGGGCAGAAGGGGGCTAACAACTCTTGGCATGTCTGGTGTTTGTTTACTAATACGCTTGGCTTGGTGGATAAAACTGCTTCTCTTAAATCATCCCAATGCAAGATTTTGGAATCGGTCCTTCATTGCATGTCTCGGCATGCATGCCAATTTTTCTGCCTGTATCAGCACCTTTGTGTCCCTCCGTTCTCTCAGTGCTGGTATCCTCCACAATTTCTCCATCTCCAATATTGGTGTGGATTACATTGCTCCTGTGATGACCCTAAGTGCCTGGTTTTGTAGTTTATCCAGTTCTTGCAGTGTGATGTTTTATGCTGAGCACCATATATATATATATATATATATATATATATATATATATATATATATATATATATATATATACACACACACACACACACACATATAAATAATGAAAGATGAAGAAACTTTGTCTTGTACGATACATACAAAACAGGGAAGCATGAAAAAAATGGGCAACTTCACAAAACATATATAAAACAGGGGTGACTAAAGCGTAGAAACATAACTTTATACAACAGATGTATAACTGGAAATTATAAATAATGTGAAAAAAATATCATTAATTACAATATGTAGAGAGAGTAGTATGTAGGTTATGTAGAGCCATTCTTAATATATGGGTGTGAATAATGGACAATAGGACAACAGACATGAAAATCACTGGAGGCTGTAGAAATGTGGATTTACAGAAAAATGTTGAGAATACCATGGACAGCTAAAAAGAGTTTTGAAAACGTTCTGAAAGAGGCGACAACAAAAAGAGAGCCAATTTCTAAAATTAGTAAGAAATAATCATTATTTTTTGACCAAGCAATGAGAAAGGAACAGCTGGAATATATTGTGACAACTGGGAAAATTGAGAGACGAAGAGATCGAGGGAAGCTAAGAGAAAAGATACCAGACAGTTTGAGCGAATGGCTTGGCAGAATGTCAACAACAGAAATGATAAATAACTGTCCAGATCGAAAGTTGTGGAGAGACATGATCACCTACGCCTGGAGGCGTGGTGCTTGATGATGATAAAGAATGAAAAACAGTATGGTTTATTTATCACAATAGATATAAAATAGGGAAGTATACAAGTTTTCAAATGTTATACATGAATACAATAGAGGAGTATACACGTTTTCAAATGTTATACATGAATACAATCGATTTAAAATAGGGGAGTATACAAGTTTTCAAATGTTGTACATGAATACAATAGATTTAAAATAGGGGAGTATACAAGTTTTCAAATGTTATACATGAATACAATATATATATATATATATATATATATATATATATATATATATATATATAGCGTTTCCGGTTGTTTCCAAAATGGAGGAATTATTTTTCTCCGGCTTGGTATAGAACCGTTGATCAGAGGTTTAACAAGCCGCTATCGTAAAAACGATGTTGTTAATGAAACGTAGACCTGATACAGAATGTGTAAATTAGCAGTAGATAGTAGTGATAGTTTTTTCGGCCCTAAAACAACAACAAAAATAGGATTCTGGAATGTGCGAACAATGGCCGCTCCGACGAAACATGCACAGGTCGCGAGCGAGATGGACAGATACGATCTAGATATTTTAGGATTAAGCGAAATGCGCTGGCCTGGAACAGGTAGGAGATCTATTGATAATAAAATAGTAGTTTTTTCTGGAAGGGAAGATGGAAAACACCGTGAAGGAGTAGGCATAATGATGACAGACAAAGCTGCAAGAAGTTTATTAGAATGGGAACTGGTAAATAGCCGTCTGATACGAACACGATACAAAACAAAACATGGAAGACTTTCAATTATTCAATGTTATGCGCCTACTAACGAAGCTGATGATGAAGTTAAGGATGATTTTTATAACCAACTGCAACAACTTATAAACAAAATACCAAAACACGATCTTTTAATTGTAATGGGAGACTTCAACGCCAAAGTAGGACAAGATAACGCAGGAGTGGAACATGTGATGGGGAGAGAAGGCTGTAATACAACAAGTCAGAATGGAGAAAGATTAATAGAATTATGTTTAATAGAAAATTTAGTTATAGGTGGGACATTATTTCCACACAAAAATATCCACAAAACAACATGGATATCTCCTGATGATAGAACATCAAATCAAATTGACCACCTATGTATTAAACAACAATTCAGATCATCATTAATAGATGTAAGAGCATACAGAGGTGCTGATGTTAATAGTGACCACAACCTGTGCATTGGGAAAATAAGATTAAAATTTAGAAACCAACAGAAGAGGTCAATTACACATAAAATTGATAGTCATAAACTGAAAGATGAAGCCATAAAGGAAAAGTTTAACATAGAGCTAAGTAATTGTTATTCAGCACTTGGTGAAATAGACTTAGATATCAATGAAATGTGGGACTCACAGAGCAAAATACTAATGACAGCAGCAGAAGCAAGTGCTGGACTGAAGAAAATGGAAAAACGAGCTTGGATCTCAGACACCACATGGAAATACATCAAAGAAAGAAGAGAAGCGAAGAGAGCCATGACTAATGTAAAGACAGATCTTGGAAAGGTTCTGGCAAAAGCAACATACAAAGAATTAGACAACAAAGTGAAAAGTTCGGCAAGAAGAGATACAAGAGCTTATATAGACAACTTGGCAGAGAAAGCAGAGACAGCTGCAATTACAGGAGACAGCAGAACTCTTTATACTGTACAAAAGATGCTGACAAACACCTATACATCCAGTGGAACACCAATTCTAGACAAATCTGGATTAATGCTAACAACAAGCGCAGACATAAAAGCCCGTTGGGCGGAACACTTCAAAGAAATTCTTAACCGTCCACTACCTCACAGTTTAATAGATTTTGAAGCTGAAACACCAGCAGCAGAATTAGATGTAAATTTAGATGACTTCACCTTGAGTGAAATAGAAACCACCTTAAAGCTAATGACCAATAACAAGGCTGCTGGAGAGGATAAGTTAACAGCTGAGATCCTCAAGGCAATTGATAGCCATAATTTAATACATCTCCAAAAAATGTTCAACATCATTTGGAAAACAGAGAAGACGCCTCATAAATGGAAAAAAGGAATCATTGTTAAGATCCCAAAAAAGGGCAATCTTAGAGATTGTAACAACTGGAGAGGCGTGACACTTTTGTCAGTTGCCTCAAAATTATTCTGTAAAATCATCCTAAATAGAATAAAGGATTCAATAGATACAGTAATGCGTGAAGAACAGGCTGGGTTTAGAAAAGGGAGAAGCTGTCTTGACCACATTTTCACTCTACGACTTATATTGGAGGAACACATTGAAAAGCAAAAACCTTTTGTACTTAACTTCATCGACTTCAAAAAAGCATTTGATAGTATTCATAGAGATTCTTTGTGGAAAATTCTGAAGCAATATGGCTTACCATCAAAAATCATAAATATTATCAAAGACATGTATGATGGTTACACATGTGCAGTTCGAACAGAGGAAGGACTGAGCGAATGTTTCCCAATAGAAACTGGGGTTAAACAAGGATGTATTTTATCGCCCTTGTTATTTGGAATTGTTATGGACTTCATAATGAAGAAATGCTGCACTGGTAATAAAGGCATCGAATGGATACAAGGAGACCATTTGGAGGACCTCGACTTTGCTGATGACATAGTTCTCATCAGCAGTCAGATAAAAACGATGCAGGAAAACACAAATGAACTATCATCAATAGCCAGCAAAATTGGGCTTGAGGTCAATCATGAAAAGACTAAAGTCATGAAAAGTTTAATTCCAACAAGTGACAAAATATACATGGAAAACAAACCAGTAGAAGAGATCGATCACTTTATCTATCTTGGAAGTCACATTGATCGAGAAGGGGATACGAGCAAAGAAATTAGAATCAGACTGGCTAAAGCAGCAATGTCTTTCAGAAGCCTTGAAAAGTTGTGGAAATCAAAACTCATTAGCACAAACACAAAACTTAGGCTATTCAAATCAAATGTACTATCAACCCTTACGTATGCGTGTGAAAGCTGGAAAACAACAAGAGATATAGAAACAAAGTTGAACGCATTCGAAAATAAATGTCTAAGGAAAATACTTGGTATAGAATGGAACGAATTCAAAACAAACGAGGAAATTAGAGAAATCGCCAATCAACCACTAATATCTTCAGTAATAAAGAAAAGACGATGGTCATACGTTGGACATGTGATGAGAAGAGATAATAATCGAATAGCAAAGCAAGCCCTCATATGGGAAACAACAGGTAAAAGAAAAAGAGGAAGACCCAGGGAGACACTGAGAAGAACATTGATGAGAGAGGCAAGAGCAGCAGGAATCGGCTCCCTCAATGAGATAGAACTGCTTGCACAGAACAGAGACAGATGGCGAGATTTGATAAAATATCTTTAAAAGAAAACTGCTAGAACAAAAATTCATATAGGAGAAGGTGTATCTTGGTCTACGCCCTATGGGCCGGTTACGGCTCGAAAGGTCAATAGATAGATATATATAATAGGGAAGTATACAAGTTTTCAAATGTTATGCATTAATATATTAGATATAAAATAGGGAAGTATACAAGTTTTCAAATGTTATACATGAATACAATAGAGGAGTATACACGTTTTTCAAATGTTATACATGAATACAATAGATTTAAAATAGGGGAGTATACAAGTTTTCAAATGTTGTACATGAATACAATAGATTTAAAATAGGGGAGTATACAAGTTTTCAAATGTTATACATGAATATATATATATATATATATATATATATATATATATATATATATATATAGGGAAGTATACAAGTTTTCAAATGTTATACATTAATATATTAGATATAAAATAGGGAAGTATACAAGTTTTTCAAATGTTATACATTAATATATTAGATATAAAATAGGGAAGTATACAAGTTTTTAAATGTTATACATGAATATATTAGATATAAAATAGGGAAGTAAGATTGAGATGCATTAATGAGAACAGTTAATGTATTACAATTACATAAATACATAGATACATACAAATAAAAGAGGAAAAAACATGTGAAGTTCTTTCTTCCAGAGTCTATGGACTTGTGACCATCTTCCTCACACCTTTTCCGACAGTGTATTGATCTCAGTTCGTTCACTTTTTTTTGTGGAGCTATAAATATAATTGAGTATTAGTAACTGATTTCTCATGTGCTTTTGCATTTATTTTGACATAGTCATTCTCTCATTTTGTGTCCCATTCTCTCATTTTTTGTCCCATTCTCTCATTTTTTTTGTCCCATTCTCTCAATTTTTTGTCATATTCTCTCATTTTTTGTCATTTCTCTCATTTTTTGTCCTATTCTGTCATTTGTTATCTTATACTGTCATTTTAGGTCCTATTCTCTCATTTTTTTGTCCTATTCTCTCATTTTTTTTTCATATTCTCTTATTTTTTGTCCCATTCTCTCATCTTTTGTCCCATGTTAAAGATTTCTAGACATGAAGACGACTGTCGTCTTATGTCTTGTTTTGTCTGTGTAGACTGAATCCGTGTTTCATTTGTTCACACATTTTTCCTACCATTATCCCTCTTGATATCTCGAGCTCACCGTAACCCCACTTAACTTTAACGAGAAACAACCCCACAGTCCGTACCCCCACTAAAACAGCGGGAAAAAAAAACAGAAGAAATTCTGTGAGTAATGATTTACCCAATCATATTTGTTATGACGACACACTTTACCCACATTTTCTGTGCTATTTTTAGAGACGTCACACAGCGTCTCATTACTGGTATTGCACTTTGTCAAAACGAGGACTTCAGACAAATCGACAAGCCCCCGACACCTCAAGGAACTCCCTTAGCGACACCCCTCTGTTGTCCTTTGCGACACACATCGTCTCCTCTAGCGCAATACCGGGAATAGGCACAGCACTGACCGCTGCTTAGTCATTTTGACCGATATAAGGACACAAAGAAAGCGTCCAGAAAAGTGCAAATGCGTCATCGGGTCTGGGGTGTATTTTAAGAAAACACAAATTGTTACTTCTATTTAATTTGGGAGTTTCTCCTCGTCTTTGTTGATTAGGTTTCACCGTGTTGGTTATTTAACAATCAAGTTACTAAGCCTAACTTGCTCTATGTCAAGGTTACTCTAACTTCAATCGTCATGCAGTTAAATGTTTGCTCTCGATATTTTGTGCATGGTTATCATTCGTCAATCAAAATGTGAGATAGTTAATGTTAAGTCATATCATGTTTACATTTTTTCCACACAAAAATATGGGTATTATTTATTTATTTTGAAACAGTAAGAGACACAATAAAAGATTCTTTTAAAAAGCACCAGATTTGAATTAATGCTGTTATCATAATTTTAGATTCATATATTTTTTTTTAATGTAACGTTTATTTAATTTTCTTTTTTTAAATAAGGTCCGTAAAATAAAAATATCTTGATACTGCACTCCTGAAATACTTATTCTTGTTGTGGCACAATTCATTGAACTATCTGCAACACTTTATTTACTTGGTTTGTCCTTTAATTTATTATTACTTTTTACAAGTCTGTTTTGGTAGTTTCCAGTTGTTCCTCATTTCTAGTGATATTATTTAATGTCGATGTAATGTTGTGGCTAAATAAGGATGACCTCTTTTTTCAAAACACATTATATTAATATACTGCACGCTTATATAAATTATAATAAATACAACTTTCATTAGGTTGCATTTTGTGTGTATAAAGTACTTTCACGTTTTACAAAAAAGTATTTAGGAAGAAACTGTAAAGAGAGATTGTAACATTTGAACAAAAATTGTGAACATTTTTTTTGCACTTTTAGAAACAGGGACAGTAACAAGTTCGAGACATAAAAGAGTAGAGAGGACTGTAGCCAGCGTCTAATGTCTTGGAGACGACTCTAGCCAGCTACTAATATCTCTGACTGACATTACGTTATTTCCCCCTGTTTTAAAGTACAAGACAATTAAAGAAAAAACGAAACCAGAGACGTCTAGACGTCAACGAAGGCGCCCCATGTGTTGGCTAGCGGCAGTAACAGCGAGGTGCAGTTATAGCACACGAGAGACAAAGAACGTCGCAAGATGGACGGGTTGCTAGAAGCACACGCTCAACTAGGAACATTTAACGTGCACGACGGAATGACAAATAATGTACTGTCACGTTGACGGCAGATTTTGTTGTTGTCTAGCCAATCACTTACAGGTCAGCGTAGTAAACGTTATTGTTGGTTAGTAGATGCATAGGAAAGTTTAGATTTCGCTTAAAGAAGAAGATTCATTTTTAAATGACGGATGATGATGTCGATGAAAACTGAGGCTTCAGAGTTGACTCTCAGAGTTGACGTAAAGAATATGTTGAATTTAATCATCCTTCTTCCATCCTTCTCATCGTCGTATCCTCATTTACGCCCTCCATATCCCCTTCCTTTTCCTGCTGCTGCTTTCCTTCCTTTTCCTGCTGCTGCTTTCCTTCCTTTTCCTGCTGCTGCTTTCCTTCCTTTTCCTGCTGCTGCTTTCCTTCCTTTTCCTGCTGCTGCTTTCCTTCCTTTTCTTGCTGCTGCTATCCTTCCTTCCAATACGTGTGGTCGCCAGTGAGCAGCTTCGTCCACTATAATGTTTGTGTCTGATGGTTAAGAACTGATGAGTCAAGATATTTTTATTTATTTGATGTTGTTTTCTCATCTTTGCTTTTGTCTTCTTGGTTTTCGTCGGTTATTCACTGTGTGTATGTGTTTGTTCGTGCATGCGTGTGTCTGAAATATATATATATATATATATAATATATATATATATATATATATATATATAATAGATAATATATTATATATATATATATATATATATATATATATATATATATATATATATATATATATATATATATATATACCTATATATGCCTGAGAGAGAGAGAGAGAGAGAGAGAGAGAGAGAGAGAGTAATCAATTTAAACATTGAGCGAAACCTCTATCCAGCGACAGCCTGGTCTTCGATATCATGTTCACCCCGCAGAGAGACAGATCGAAGCATTGGACGTAAGCCATAGATTGGCGCAATGAGGGCACAAATGTCAAAATAACAGGTTTGAGAACAATGTGTAAAGAGATACTGAAAGAAAGTTTCAGACGTTTGGACGACACCAGCCAGACAAGCATTGGCACCGTGATACAACTATAAACAATTGTAAGAGCCATGCTAACTTACCTTAACTAAAGCTCCAGGATACATACTCCATTCTTTTATTGCTTGCATGATTGCATTCACCTGATGACTAAAGAAATATACCTCTTCGCCATCCACCGTTAAAAGGACGGACGTTACGTGGCTGCATAGTGCTGTGGTTTGCAGTAAAACTGATATTTGAGCCTTTCGGTCCAACACATCCGACTTCAGCATGGTATTTTTGAGTTCCATGCTGCCTTCCCATTTTATACCTACTCACTTGTAGTCTAGATCGGTTAGTTAGATCACTAGCGGCACCACGAAGAGGTGTAGTAAGATGTGGATAGTTCTGGTTAACAGATCCTATCTCGAGCCATCAGTTATAACTCAATGACAACTTTCAGCTCTGTTGTTTTATGTCGCTTTAGCATAATTTAATTTGTTCAATAACATTCTATTATCCCATCATAAGTTATTGAGTTATTAGCGAGTCATCATCATTGCACTCCGAACATGTCCATAGGTGCTCAGATCCCCTCCTCAGCAAGTCTCGCAGTGTCCAGCGACTGACGACTCCAGTTCTGTATTGGTTGAATAGTCTCCTTACACGCCCATTAAGTTTCTCGTTTCTGACTGTGCCCATCTTAACTCCCATCTCTTTCATCCGAAGGAATGACGTGGACTCATGGTTGTCCGAAGTCCTGTGTCCTTCCCACTTCCCAGAGGGCATTGATAATGTCCGCCCAATCCATTGGTTGGGACGTAGACAAATGTGACCTTACGTATTTTTTTACTTCTGAATGACTCTACCCATTGCATGCGTACAGAGCCCACCTCCACATTTCTTATCATGCTCATCGAATCACTTAGCATACAGGCATGGGTGTAGTCTTGTGACTCTAATCTGATGAATGCCTTGGTCACTGCCATCATCTCCATTGTCATGCTACTCGTGGTCATGACGTATGCACCACTGTCTTCCTTGACTATTCTGCCTGCCGAACGTGCTGTAAATGCCCAAGCACTTCTTTGGTGTCGTATTACATATATGTTTTTATAGATGACTGCATCTTTCTCATCCGTATTATCGCAGATGAGACCGTTGACCTCTCCTCATTGACCACGACTGAGTCCTGTTCCCTACATTTCCTGTCGAGTGGACAATACACGAAAATGTCACACTGAATGACGTAGGCATCGGTATCCACTCCTCGTCAGCGTTGATATTGGTAAGCCCACAAACCTGTTTGATGACATCTTCTGCTCTGCCCACCCATGATTTGCCTCTTTGTAGTCTGACACCCTTCCCTGTGTTGAGCTCGTGGTGCAATTGATGCTCTTTATCTGCATTTATCGTCAGGTATGCTCGTGCCCTCCATATCTTGATCCTGTCATCCACATGTATTGTCTACCTATTGTCTCGTTTAATCACCCGCCTTTTCAATTCAATGATAAATTGTTTTTGTATATAGTAAAAACAAAAAAGTAAAGTACTCCCGTCACGCCAAGTGGCGTATATGGTATTAGTGACCATAAATTTTACAGACCTTCGGCACATGATTTTTGGGGTAATGTGGTCGGTATTACGCCCGTGCGGATTTACTTTCCCAGAAAAAAATCCGGTACCCATTAAAGGCTGAGTGAACCCTGAAGCCGTCGGTTGGGATCGAACCCTACCTCTTGTCATTTGTAGTCCAGTTCACTAACCACTGAGCTATCGCGGCTCCTTTTTTTGTGTATATAAATATAATGTATTTAGTTTAGTTCAGTCGAAGGATAATCGCCATAATACAAAGGACTGAAATAGCTGGTGCGTTTCATTGTAGAGATTGTCAACAGCGTAGTGGGTAACGTACAGACTGGACAACTCTGTGAAATTAAGTTCTAACGAAGCTTGAAGCAGCTCATCTTTCTTTCTGTCGTTCACCTGATGACTACAAAGGAATAGATATCCCTCTTCGTCATCCGTTGAGTGGGCGTAGATTCCTACGTGATTTTTTTGTTGATTTATTTTGATTGTGATTTATTTATTCACACATTTCGACCCAACACATCCGATTACGGCACGGCGTGTTTGAAAACCGGGTTGCCTTACCTATTCGATTCCTACTCGCTTATCCAGGTTAGATTGGTTAGTCTGTTACTAGAGGCACAGCGAAGTGGTGCATTACGGTTTGAATAGTTCTGGTTCGCCGATCACAGGGCAGGCCATCAGCTATGTCCGCTAGCTTTCAGCATTGTTGTTGTCGGCGCCTTGCCTGGAGCAGCCGAAAAATGGAATGTGTACCACACACACAAAATGAATTATGGACAGTAATAACAGCTAAGGAGATCACTCTCACCTAGTGAACTTTTATGTATACACCCATACTACTTATGTAAACGTTACTTAAAGTAACCTCGGTGGCTGAGTGGTTAGTGTGGTCGCTTCTTGACCAGAAGGGCTCGGGATCGATCCCCAGCAGTGGCGTATTTTTTTCGCTCTGACAAGACTCCAGGGTTCACCCAATCTAAAAAATTTGGTGCCAAAGATTTTTCTGGGAAATAAAGACGGCATGACGTGATAACCGACTACATCACCGAAAAATGTGTCGTGGTCATAGAAAAATATGGTCACTAACAACATATTTCCCATACGTCTAGACAGGGGAGGTAACCTTTACTTTTTTATATTTACTACTTAATTCACAGAAATCCACTTCATTTTGTTTGTTGAATTGATCTTCTCACATATATTATTTTGTGTGTGTTGTGTAATTGTTACTTATTGTACTTTAGTATGCCGTCACAGTGTGGTGGGAACTATCTTCACATAAGGCAAACCGATTGAAGAACCCAATGAAAGAGAAGAGCAAAAAAAAAAAAACGAATGAAAAAAAATGTAGCCCAAAATAACCTAGATCAGCGTTTCTTAAACTGTAGTCATCGCCCCCTGGGGGTCCCCGATGCCATCACACGTGGTCCGCAATGCTGTCAAACGTGGTCCGCGAAGGCTTGAAGAATTGTTCGATATTTTGTAGCTAAGTAGGAAGAGAGAATGAATGAAACCACAAAGGATAATAAATCCCTGGGGGCCCGCGACAATCAAATGTATTTAATGGGGTCCCGGGACAGTAAAGTGTATTTAAAGGGGGCCCGCGGTAAAGAAAAGCTTGAGAACCATTGACCTAGATCAATAACCAGGAACAAAGAATAATGTGGTGTTAAGTAATTGTCTTTTTGGGGTGTATCAGGCAATAGCATGTAACAAGCTTCTAGATTTGAGGAAGTTTGGCGGTAAATTTGGTCTCAGATTGGCATAGTCAGGTCGTTGGACTTCAGTCCTTCCTAACTGGCAGAAATGTGAAAGGTAATAACTGCGAGCAAGAGGAACTGATAAACGCCTAGTTCATGTAATTTAATTCTATGAGATAGACTTTATAAGACAGTATATTCTTTGGGATTATTTTTACATTTATAGTATAAATATATCTATTGAGATAGACTTTATAAGACAGTATATTCTTTGGGATTATCTTTACATTTATAGTATAAATATATATATTGAGATAGACTTTATAAGACAGTATATTCTTTGGGATTATCTTTACATTTATAGTATAAATATATCTATTGAGATAGACTTTATAAGACAGTATATTCTTTGGATTATCTTTACATTTATAGTATAAATATATCTATTGAGATAGACTTTATAAGACAGTATATTCTTTGGGATTATCTTTACATTTATAGTATAAATATATCCTATGAGATAGGCTTTATAAGACAGTATATTCTTTGGGATTATCTTTACATTTATAGTATAAATATATCCTATGAGATAGACTGTATAAGACAGTATATTCTTTGGGATTATCTTTACATTTATAGTATAAATATATCCATTTTTCTAACGGCTCTCTTCTTTTCTCCCTGTCCTCCTTTTGTTTCTCGTTAGCTCGGTCTCTCTATCTCTGTCATTTGTACTTTTCCTGTTTATTAATAATTTTTTTTTTACTTGAGCAAGTACAATGTATGGTCAAGGAACTGCTTAGCAGTAATTTGGAATAAAAAGACTTAAATAATTGGATGTTTAAGATACATTTACAAAATAACATGAAGAATCTATGTGGCGGCCAGTAATTGTACGTGGTATTTTAAAACTAACAGTCAATTTATTACTTAATTCTCCTTCTTCTTTCCTTCCTCATTTGCCTTTCAGCGTCCAGGGGAGATATAATTTGCGGTCTTTTGCTCTTCTGTTCGCCTCTGCTGTTATGTTTCCTAGTGCTTCTAATATTCCATCGATCCATCTTTTTTGTGGTCGACCCTTGGGTCTGGTATTCTCGCAACGATGAGGGCTTGTTGCGTTGTGTTTTGATCTTTATGTCGTGTCACGTGGCCAAACCATTTTATCTGTTGTTTCTTTATATATTCTATGGCTTGGGATATTCCTAGCTGTTTTCTCAGTTCTTCATTTCTGATCTTATCTCTGGCTGTTTCAATTACTTAATTACAATGTCGTAATCGCAGCTTGAAAGGAAGGATTATAGTCGCAGGATGATTACTAATCACAGTTGTTTGTTTTTCATCATAAAGTGGCATTTTAGATCTAATCTTGGAAGTTTAATGGCGTTTTTAGATGTGGATGTCCTTAGTCCAGCACGTTCCACTCATTCTTAAAACTGACATTTTATGCAAGTGGTTTTAAATGATGATAGCTCACACAAGACGTCAAGTTTTCTTGGCTAAACTAAATATCTATGTATGATTGTGGTTAGTGCTCGTAACAAAAAGATGAAAGATTGGAGAGTTTCCGGCGTGCAGTAGTCAATGTTTGACCATAAAAGTTTCGTAAATTTTAAAGATACAGCTCCTTCTAATCACTTTGAGTCTGTAATAGCAGAAGCATGTGTATTTTATTTATCTGGAAATGCACACATTATCAAATCAACTAAAGTATCAATGATAAACCACTGTGCAATCATTATATATATTTTTATTGTACATATAGCTCTGTGTACGATCAGCACCTGCCCTTTACGATTTCCCACGCGTCAACAACTCTCTGTATTTATCCAACCACATTGTCTTGCCGCTACCAAATCTTTCTTCAGTGTTCTAGAATCCTCAACCGTTTCAAAGGTCTGTCTATTCACCCAGCTACGTGAGAGTCACCAAGTTACATGTGGTCTGCTGGTTAAGTAGTGAAAGCCAGTCTGATAATTCAAGTTTTTTTTTTTTTCATATTCATTTTTAATCACATGTTTATGGACTTCTTTTTTTTTTTTTTTTTTTTTTTTTTTTGAGAATGCATTTTTTTTTTATTTCTGCACGTTCTGACATATAAAACGGTTAGTTTTAAAATTAATTCACGTGAGATCATTATATGAAGCCATGCTTCCGTAACTTCATTCATACTCATAAATACGTGCTTTCTCTGTTTTTAATATGCTTATGTTCTAAATGTTAATGTTTTTTTTCTTTTAATGCTTCCTTGTTGGCGTTCTTATATTCCTTTGTGGGCGGAAATAAGGAAGAAATGATGTCGTTATTACTCAAAATTTGTGCTTCAAAATCTCTCAATAAGTTCATGATATGAGATTAGTGCACTATTTCCATCTATATGGGAAATTGCTGGAAGAACAAATGGTGATACTGGTCTATTTGGACTTGCTCCCACTTCAGGGTGTTCGCCTTCTTGACGTAGAAATCGAAGAGCAGAATATGATTTTTTTTTTAGTTCTTGTCTTTTTTACGAGGTGAAAATTGAGGTGTTTGTAGTTCTTGTCTTCTTGATTAGATACGAAGAAATTGGGGAGCAGAGAGTTGTTGTTTTCTTAGTTCTTGTCTTCTTGATTAGATACGAAGAAATTGGGGAGCAGAGAGTTATTGTTTGCTTAGTTCTTGTCTTCTTGACTTAGATACAAAAAAAATTGAGGTTCTTGCAGTTCTGTCTTGTTGACTAGTTACGGCGAAATTGGGAGCTGATCATGTTTTTCTTTGGTGTTCTTGCCTTTTTGACGAGGTACGAAAACGTTGATGAAATAAAATGTTTATTTTTTTTCCCTTGACTTCTTGATCAGGTACGACGAAATTGAGTAGCAGAACGTGTTTTTTGTTGTTGTTGGTCTTTTTTGGTGAATTATGAGGACATTACATAAGTGTTTTTGTCTCCTTGATGGGAGGTATGAGAAAGTTAAGAAAACAAACGTGTTTGTGTGTGTGTTGAGTTCTTGTCTTTTTGACAAAGTACGAAGGAAAGAATTGAGGAACAGAACATGATTATTTGGAGCTCTTGCCTTCTTGACAATGTACGACAGGCTATGCATATAAGACCGCAGTTGTCGTTTAAAAATGATAGCAGTGAAAACTGCTTTTATTCGAGGTCGCTTGTGAACAAATTGAGTGCTGGAGTTTGCTCCGAGATCACCTTGCTCTAAGTAATACCGTCTATAGATCTAGGCAGCAATAACATTCCGGAGCAATACTGAAGGAGCAGTTGGCAACTAACTTTCAAGGTATCGAGATATTTCTACTGATCATATCTGCCTTTTCTTGTGATATTTTAGAAAAATCTGCCTATCATTACTCTATATTACAGCCTGGCATTGCATCAATGATATCATTTTTATTTTGCGCTTTTCATCGTTCAGTGTTTGTTTAGAGTTTATGTGTATTTGTACTTAAGTTTGCTTAATTCGATTTTGTAAGAGTTTTAAATGTGGATGAATAGGAAGAATTAGATGGAATGTAAATAAAACAAATGATAAAAGTCTTAAAACAACTAACAATGAAACGAGAACTACTAAAGACAATTCAAACAAGAGAAATGAGATTTGCGGGGCATGTTGAAAGACACATCATCCTACGAAAAGTAATTTTGGAAGGTAAAATACAAGGTAAAAGACGCAGAGGCAGACCAAGACTAACATGGACGAGTAATATCAAAAGATGAACAAGTCAGCCTATGACAACCCGCACTATCAAAGCAAGGGACAGACCGAAATGGGCTGTCAATGGTAGCCAACCTTTGATACATAGACGGCACTCAATGATGACGATTGATTCGATCTATTTCTACTTGTAATGAAACTAGCCTATTATACTCTATTTGCGATGCTTATTTGTATTCTGTGATAAAGATTGCTTCTGGTCTCGATTCATCAGACGTGTTGCGCACAACACACCGACCGGGATTAAAAGCACCGACAGCTGGATGTACCAACGTGTGGACACACACCAGAGCTAGTGCTTCGATCATGGTTCTACATGTACTGAACTATCGATCTGCGACCGTGTAGTCTAGTGTCTGGGCTTGACCTGATCACACCGTCTGGGTTGTCGACTGTCTACAATGTTTTGTTTTTGTTTGGAATGGTGGTTTTCCCCCCTCTTTTCTTCTGGATGAAAGGAAGGTGGGAGCGTCCAGGATTTATGTAAGTAAATGAGTGTCCATTATTTAGGTATTTGTATATCTGGTTTTACATTGGAGGGTTATGGTATTTTATATTTAGCAGTTGGTCTAGCAGAATCTCAGCTTAATTGTCTCACGTTTATGTCATACAAAAAGAACTAAGTTTAAATGTTCATGTATATGTAGGAACTGTAATAATCATCATCATGTACCCTGCCGGTTGGCGTTGGCGATCATGTCCCTCCACAATCTTCTATCTACAGTGCATCGTATCAGTTCTGTTGTTGACTGTTTTCCATGCCATTACACCAAGCTATCCAGTATTTTCTCCCTTTGTCGCCCGTGATCTCTCTTTCCTTCTATTTTGCCAGTTGTAACCAAGTATTCCAACTTTCCTCTTCTCATGATGTGCCCGAAAAATGTTGACTGTAATAATAATAATAAAGATAAGTAATATTTATTGAAATGAGGGAATATTTCTACACAAGACAAACATAGTTAACACGCTATGGAATAACACTTTGATTATAAATACCTGTTATTTGTGTATAGTTTAGTAGATAATCTATAGTTTATAGTCCACCTGTCTATTTGTTGTTCTTTCGAGCTGTGCTTAGTAATTTTGATCTCCACATTTTATCAAGGTTTCTAAAAGTCATTGATGCCATCGCAAATCTGATTTGTATCTCCTTTTTTGTGTGTCTCCGTCGTCCCCCCCCCCCCCTCTATCTATGCAGCTTCCAAGATATACGAAGTAGTCTACTTCTTCTATTTGTTTTCTTTCCATGTTTATTTTTTATTCTGAACGAATTTGTTTTTTCACCACTTTTGACTTTTCTTGGTCGATCTGAAGTCCTATTTTGCTAGCGATTGATGACAGTGCATTTGTTTTTTCTTGCATTATGTTCACGTTGCTATAAGAGCTATGTTGTTTGCAAAATCAAGATCTTCCAATTGAAATCAAAGTATCTATTCACTTGTGAGTTTATAATGCATGGGGCCTAAATCTACAGGGGCACGACATGGGAGTCATCACCCAGGAGGGCCTATGGGGTTTAAACCTACAGGAGCTCGACATGGGAGTCATGATCCAGGAGGGCATATGGGGTTTAAACCTACAGGAGCTCGACTTGGGAGTCATGACCCAGGAGGGCCTATGGGGTTTAAACCTATAGGAGCTCGACATGGGAGTCACGACCCAGGAGGAGCCATGGAGTTTAAACCTACTGCAGCAAGACATGGGAGTCATGACCCAGGAGAGCTCATGGAGTTTAAACCTACAGGAGCTCGACATGGGAGTCATGACCTAGGAGAGCTCATGGAGTTTAAACCTACTGCAGTACGACATGGGAGTCATGACCCAGGAGAGTTCATGGAGTTTAAACCTACAGGAGCTCGACATGGGAGTCATGTCCCAGGAGTGGCCATGGAGTTTAAACCTACTGCAGCTCGACATGGGAGTCATGACCCAGGAGGGGCCATGAAGTTTTAACCTACTGCAGCTCGACATGGGTATCATGGCCCAGGAGGGCCCATGGAGTTTAAACCTACTCGACATGGGAGTCACGACCCATGAGGGGCCATGGAGTTTAAACCTACAGGAGCTCGACATGGGAGTCATGACCCAGGAGGGGCCATGAAGTTTTAACCTACTGCAGCTCGACATGGGTATCATGACCCAGGAGGGCCCATGGAGTTTAAACCTACTCGACATGGGAGTCACGACCCATGAGGGGCCATGGAGTTTAAACCTACAGGAGCTCGACATGGGAGTCATGACCCAGGAGAGCTCAAGGAGTTTTAAACCTACAGGAGCTCGACATGGAGTCATGACCTAGGAGAGCTCATGGAGTTTAAACCTACTGCAGTTCGACATGGAGTCATGACCCAGGAGGGGCCATGGAGTTTAAACCTACAGGAGCTCGACATGGGAGTCATGACCAGGAGGGGCCATGAAGTTTGAACCTACTGCGCTCGACATGGGTATCATGACCCAGGAGGGCCCGTGGAGTTTAAACCTACTCGACATGGGAGTCACGACCCATGAGGGGCCATGGAGTTTAAACCTACAGGAGCTCGACATGGGAGTCATGACCCAGGAGGGGCCATGGAGTTTAAACTTACTGCAGCTCGAAATGGAAGTCATGACCCAGGAGGGGCCGTGGAGTTTAAACCTACTGCAGCTCGACATGGAAGTCATGACCCGGAGGGCCGTGGAGTTTAAACCTACTGCAGCTCGACATGGGAGTCATGACTCAGGAGGGCCCATGGAGTTTGAACCTACTCGACATGGGAGTCATGACCCAGAGGGGCCGTGGAGTTTAAAACTTACGGCAGCTCGACATGGAGTCATGACCCAGGAGGGGCCATGGAGTTTAAACCTACTGCAGCTCGACATGGGAGTCATGACCCAGGAGGGGCCATGGAGTTTAAAACCTATTGCTGCTCGAAATGTGAGTCATGACCCAGGATGACCCACATCCCTGAGAGTTTTAAGAAGCTAAAGTACCGAAACACTCACTCAACAAGGTCTCGTTCTGATGATCAGATTGCCTCCTGCTGTGAAGCTCTGTATAGAGAGTTTCCTATTACTGTAACGTGCCACGTATTAAGACCACAACTTGCAGGATAGTTAGTCTAGAGATCTTAATTATTGTTATTTAAATTTCTAACATTACAGGTCCTGTACCTATTTTTACATTGTAAAGTTTGTTCGTCCAGTAACGAACCCGTTAGGTCTAGGTTGTGAAGCCAGCGCGCTACAATAAACTTTCATTTAGAAACGAAATCTCTCGAACGCATTGCTCAGTGACTTGTAATTATATTGTTCACGGCTTTTTCATTGCTTCAATCACTGCTCCCTATGTTCTCAGCTCCTTCTCATTACACATTTTTTATCAGTCGAAATGTTTTTCTTGCGAGATGAAGTGAACCGGTGTTAAATGTCATTTCATACTCATCAAAATCGTTCTGTTACAAGATTTATTAACTGAAACCAACAGAACTGTTTGTGACGCATAGAAAAACTTTTACGATCGAAGTAGGACACAACGATAGAAAATTCTTAGATAAAAGAACATCAACTATAGAAAACTTAAGATAAGAATAACAACAATAGGAAACTGGAAGATAAGAACACTAACAATAGAAAACTGGAAGATAAGAACACCAACAACAGGAAACTGAAGATAAGAACACCAATAATAGAAAACTGGAGACAGAAGACAACAATAGAAAACTGGAGAGATAAGAACAACAACAATAGGAAACTGGAAATAAGCACATCAACAATAGAAAACTGGGAATAAGAACAACAATAGAAAACTGGAAGATAAGAACACTAACAATAGAAAACTGAAGATAAGAACAACAACAACAGAAAACTGGAGATAAACACTACAATAGAAAACTGGAAGATAGAACAGACGACAATAGAAACTGGAAGATAAGAACAACAACAATAGAAAACTGAAGAGATAAGAACCTAACAATAGAAAACTGGAAGATAAGAACAGCAACAGAAAACTGGAGATAAGAACAACGACAATAGAAAACTTAGAAGATAAGAACTCAACAATAAAAACTAGGAGCTAATTGCCCAACAATAGAACATGGAGCTAATTGCCCAGCAATAGAAACTTGGAGATAAGAACTCAACAATAGAAAACTAGGAGATAAGAACTCAACAATAGAAAACTAGGAGATAAGAACTCAACAATAGAAAACTAGGAGATAAGAACTCAACATAGAAAACTAGGAGATAAGAACTCAACAATAGAAAACTAGGAGATAAGAACTCAACAATAGAAAACTAGGAGATAAGAACTCAACAATAGAAAACTAGGAGATAAGAACTCAACAATAGAAAACTAGGAGATAAGAACTCAACAATAGAAAACTAGGAGATAAGAACTCAACAATAGAAAACTAGGAGATAAGAACTCAACAATAGAAAACTAGGAGATAAGAACTCAACAATAGAAAACTAGGAGATAAGAACTCAACAATAGAAAACTAGGAGATAAGAACTCAACAATAGAAACTAGGAGATAAGAACTCAACAATAGAAAACTAGGAGATAAGAACTCAACAATAGAAACTAGGAGATAAGAACTCAACAATAGAAAACTAGGAGATAAGAACTCAACAATAGAAAACTAGGAGATAAGAACTCAACAATAGAAAACTAGGAGATAAGAACTCTTGATTTCTTAGATATCAAAAACAGCTGTCGTGCTATAAGTCTCCCTGCTTCTTCTTTCTTCATTGGTCGGTCGGATGTACTTTAAGATCGTATAGCTGGCTTACCAGTTCTCTAAAGTTGGTCACTTCTCGTTCCAAAAGTGGATGTCTGGAAGGCTTCAGGGAAGGTTTATTTGCGGCCCGTCAACAACACCGCCCCTTTTCTAGTCAGCTTCAAGACAATCCTGGGATGTGATTTATTTAACCTGGGAAGCGATTGATTTGGGAAGCGTTTCATTTAACCAGGGATGTGATTTACTTAACCTGGGATGTGATTTACTTATCTTGGGATGTGATTTACTTAACTTGGGATGTGATTTACTTAACTTGGGATGTGATTTACTTAACTTGGGAAGCGAGTTAACACGAGATGCGTTTCATCTAACTAGTTATGTGATTTGCTTAACCAGAAGTATTATTTACTTTTCATGGGATACGATCTGCTTAACCACAGTTGCAATTTACTTAACCATCGATGCCATTTACCTAATCTTTGATACGATTGACTTAACCAGGGGTGTGATTCACTTAACCTCTAATGCTATTTACTTAACCATTGATGCTATTTACTTAACCTTTGATGCAATTTACTTAATATTTGATGCGATTTACTTAACCTTTGAAGCGATTCATTTACCGTTGATGCTATTTACTTCACCATTGATGTTATTTTACTTATCACTTTTGCGATTCACTTAACCATTGATGCTATTTACTTATTTCTTTTGCGATTCACTTAACCATTGATGCTATTTACTTATCTCTTTTGCGATTCACTTAACCATTGATGCTATTTACTTAAACTGTAATGCGATTTATTTAACCTGGTGTGCGCGCTACTTCATGTAACCTAAACAATCGCATCTTGACGTTAAACCCTTCCTTATAAACCGATCTGGTGGCTAAACTCCAGCTCACCCTGCACGGCGACACTTATAAGCACCGCCACCTGATGACATAATTACAGTACATATTCTTTCGCGCGCCCCCCCCCCCTCCTTTTTTCATTATAGAAAAGTATTTTTTTTTTTTTTACTTTTTGTTTTGTAAGGTTAAATAGTGCTGGTCATCATCATCATCAAGTACCAAGCCTGCTGGCGTAGGTGATCATGTCTCTCCACAACTTTCGATCACGACAGTTATTTATCATTTCTGTTGTTGACCTTCTGTCAAGCCATTCTTTTAAGCTGTCTGGTATCTTTTCTCTTTGCTTCCCTCTGTCTCTTCGTCACTCAATTTTCCCAGTTGTTTCAATATATACCAGTTGTTCTCTTCTCATTACATGGCCAAAAAATGATTGTTTCTTCCTAATATTGGAAATTAGCTCTATTTTTTCTTTGGCCTCTTTCAGAGCGTTTTCATTACTCTTCTTAGCTGTCCATGATATTCTCAACATTTTTCTGTAAAACCACATTTCTACAGCCTCCAGTGATTTTCTTGTCTGTTGTACTATTGTCCATGATTCACTTACATTTGTTAAAACTGGTTCTACATAACATTAAGAACTTTTTTCCCTGTTTCTATTGTCAAAAATTGAGTGCATAGTATCTTACTCATTTTTTGAAAAGCTGCTTTTGCCTGCGCCATTCTGCATCTCACCTCGGTTGTACACCTACCATCTGAGGTTAGCATTGTTCTCAGATATTTAAATTCATTTACCTGTTTTAATATTGTTCCACTTGTTTTTATTTTGCACTGAGGTGATGTCTTTTTCTTTATTGTTACCATTACCTCTGTCTTTTTGCTATTAAGGCTGAGTCCTTTATTTTTGCTTTCTTTCACTATAATGTCCAACATTTCTTGTAACTCATTTTCACTCTTAGCGATTAAGTCTGTATCATCAGCATACCTTAGATTATTTATATTATTGCCTCCGATTATTCCAGGCATGTCCCTTGTGGATCTTAAAATAATCTCACTATAAATATTAAACAAATCTGGTGACAGCACACAGCCTTGCTTAACACCCAGTTTTATTTGTTGAAATATTCCCAATTGGTTTCCAGTTCTTATGGCCGCTGTTTGTTGCCAGTACAAGTTCTTTATTATTGTTAGATCTTTACTCTCTACGTTTATTCTTTCTAAAATTTTGATTATCTGGTACTGCCACAATAAAAAAAAAAGTGCACGTCAGAACTAAACGGTCTGTTTCCGTTAGTTACACGCACGTGTTACACCGTAATTAAAGCGTACACATTTACAGAGCTAACGCACTATTATCGCTCTATAGAAAATTGAGTAACAAACGACATTACACAAGACTGAAAGTAAATCCTGCCATTTCATGTCTTCACTTTCAATGTGTGAGAATGCATTTCGATTTCATTTCAGCTTTGTTTGTTTATTTTAGCTTTCTTTTATGTTGTTCGCATTGTTGCATTAAATTTGTTATTGTAACTATATCTCGTTTACAATCTTTTGTAATTACCGATATTAAATTATTTATTATATTATTTTTGTTCACTTCCCTTTTCATTTCGACATATTTTAGCCGGGTCTGGTTTCAGTCTAGACGTCTTGTTTGTTATGTTTTATTTTGCTGACTGCGTTGTTGCTTTGTATAGACTTGGACGTTATTAATTATATCAGACTAGATGGGTGGAGGGGCGGGTGGAGCGGTAGATGGACGAGTGGGTGGGTAGATGGATGAATGGATTAAGGGCGGGTGGGCAGATGGATGGATGGAACGGTAGATGGACGAGTGGGTGGGTAGATGGATGAATGGATTGAAGGGTGGGTGGGCAGATTGAACGGTAGATGGACGAGTGGGTGGGTAGATGGATGAATGGATTGAAGGGTGGGTGGGCAGATGGATGCAAATGGAAAGATGCGTGTGTTTGAGGGATTGATGAAGGATGGGTGGGTAAGATAGATGGATGAATGAAAATATGGGTAGGTAAATAGTTAGATAGATGGGTGTGTGTGTGTGTGATTGGGTTGGATAAATGTGTAGTTGGATGGGTGTGTGGTTGGATGGATAAGGTGAATTGGTAGGTAAATAGCATAAGATAAAATAAGACGATACGATAAGAGATAACTTTCTTATTTAACATATCTTATCCACAAATGATGAGATGTGCATTCATCATCATCGTGTGCATTCTCCGCAACGAAGGTTAGCTACCATGAATCGCCATTCTACTCTGTTTCTTGCTTTGATGGTGCAGGCTGTCATAGATTGACTTGACCATCTTTTGATGTTACTCGTCCATGTTAGTCTTGGTCTACCTCTGCCACCTTGTATTTTCCCTTCCAATATTACTTTTAGTAGGCTGTTGTGTCTTTTAACATGCCCCAAAAATTTCATTTGTCTTGTCTTAATTGTATTTAGTAGTTAGATGTGCATTGGAGAACTTAATATCCATATCTTGGGGTTAGATGCGTCATTACTAGTTGTTAGCCTGCACCGCTGCCAGATTTCAGCGATGTTGTATATTCAATAAATCATGCAGTCAGTCCATAATAACATCAGAATTTTTTTCCCCATAAGAAACGATCTATCCAGTTTTTCTCTATTTTATTTTTAATTAGTTTTTTTTTCCTCAACATTTTTTTCTTCATTCTTGTCACATCCTGTCAGTTCTTGACACATAAGTAGTTTTCACTTAAGCATCTAACACTTTTCATCAGAGTTCTCAGTAAACAAATAAAACTTAGATTGTTCAACTCCTGCGTGATACCAGTGCCTATTCAACTCCTGCGTGATACCAGTGCCAACTTGATGGGTGTGAAAGTTGGAAATCCACCAAGACTTTAGATAGGAAACTAAATGCCTTTGAAAACAAATCTCTTCGTAGGATCTGAAACATAAGCTAGAAAGAAAACATCTGAAATGAAATCTTCTGTCGCTAGTTTTACGGCAGAATCGCCACACCTGCGCCTGTAACACATCCGTCTGCGACATGGGTAGGGTTGCTCAACAATTTTCCCCTGGCGACGGCCAATTTTAGCCTACACTTTTTAAACTCTAACTGCAAAGGGTTATTTAACGTGCGCGAGTGCACACGGGATCTCCTGCTTTTCTCCATTATTGTACAGAACTGATCATCTGATCTCATTATCCAGAGATCCGGAGATGTTAAAGCGACGAGGAAACCACGGATTCCAAGTGAAAAATTCACACTGCCTGTGGCGGTATTCGAACTCTAGACCTTCTTGTTAAGAGACCGTTGTCTTACCTCAAACCACCCAGTCCCTTCAGTTCAGTCCGCTATTCACAGAACGAGAATACCTCTTCTCATATTATTCTAACACAACATCGCTCAAAAGGTAAGTATAAATACTGCCCGGTAACAAATAAAGTAGTAGTGGATTTAAGTTTTACTCTGGGTCACTGAGGGAGCCAGTGCTCTTCGTCACTATTATAAACTTCCCCTGTTTAGTTTGCCAGGCACACAGTTCGCCCTTCTTTCTTAGTGGACTTGACTGTCACTGTGTCCCAAATCAGAAGCATTTGCTGCTACCCAGTTGCTAATGTTAGTCGTCAGATTATCCTCAACTCACATCTAACTGTCCTTCTTCGCTCTCATCGCCTCCCTAGAAAATTCCGCAGTGTGAAACCATAAACTGGTTCATAACCCTACCTTCGATCTCTGCGTAGCTCCTCTGAATCTAGACAACATTCCTGTTGGCTAACATGAAGATCTGGGAGTCACACCAGGGCTGCAAATGAAGGAACATCATGGAAATATCTATCATTTCGCCCTTCATCATCGTACAGCCGGATTTAGGGATAAATATAGCCTCTGTCGTCTTGACAGACGGTTGGTAGCAAGCAATCATGATAAGTCAGTAGTTTGGTCAAATATGAGTGTCTTATGGCAGATGCTGCTTTGTTGAGCAGCTTCCTTCGTGGCCAAATCTGTCAATATTGGATAGACAGATCCATCCGCAGAACGAACAAGAGATATTCGTGGTGCCTGGTCTCGTCTCGAAAGTTGATGTACCATTTCTTATTTTTGTTTCCATGTGCTACGATCTGCAGCCAAATTTTCCCATTTTCATTCACTGATATAAAATTCCCTCAAGGAAGTCCTGCAAACATCCTTACATCTCAGCATTGGCCTGTCCTTTAGTTTCTTTCCGTCCTTAAGTTGACTATACAATATTTGTTTTGGGAATACGAACGTTTGCCATTCTGCTTACATGACCCAGTTACCTTAGTCTACGACTTCCCAAGTTTTGCCATGATGGATGCGAGTTTGGCTCGCTGTAAGACATTAGAGTTGGTTACTTTGTCCTGCCATGATGGATGCGAGTTTGGCTCGCTGTAAGACATTAGAGTTGGTTACTTTGTCCTGCCATGATGGATGCGAGTTTGGCTCGCTGTAAGACATTAGAGTTGGTTACTTTGTCCTGCCATGATGGATGCGAGTTTGGCTCGCTGTAAGACATTAGAGTTGGTTACTTTGTCCTGCCATGATGGATGCGAGTTTGGCTCGCTGTAAGACATTAGAGTTGGTTACTTTGTCCTGCCATTTGATGTTCGTAATTTTTCGAAGGCAACGTGCATGAAAGCTGTTTAATCTTTTCTCCGGCACTGCATAGGTAGTCCGAGTTTCTAATCCGTATATAAGTGTACTAAACACACAATTTCGGTAAATTTTAATCTTGGTCCTGAGTGTTAATTTGGTGTTGGCCCATGCTCTATTTTTAAGTTTACCAAATTTGGAGGCTGCCTTTCTGATTCGGGAATTTATTTCTTCTTCAGGGGAGACAGTGGTTGTGACCATAGAACTGATATAGGTGAATTTTCTCACAGATTCAAGGGTGTGTTATTTAGTGATAAACTGTTGGACTGGCAGCACCTTGTTGAAGCACTACAGTCTTCTGTATACTTATTGAGAGAGAGAGAGAGAGAGAGAGTAAATCACATGATCTAGTTAGATTGTCAATTAATGACTGCAGGATGGATTCATCGTGAGCAACCAGTGCTGCATCATCAGCGAATAGAAGCTCCTTGATTAGGATCAGAGGTGTTTTAAATTTTGACCCCAGACGTGCTAGATTGGTTAAGGATCCGTAAGATCAATCGTTTATTATGATAACGTTGTAAACACACTAATGGATGTGCCCATACGCCCGATTCACTCCAAAGAATGCAGCCAAAACGCACGAAAATACCGTAGCGATGGCGCAGAATCCCTGTAATGGAAACTTCGGTTGACCTGGTAGAAAACTATATCTTAATGAGCAGTAATATTAATGCGTTATTAGCTTTAAAACATGGTCCACTAAATGTTATTGCAATGTGACAGATCGAAACCACTCACGGTAAATGTAAATTCATGTTAATTAGATTCACAGGTAATCATGATTAAACATTATATATCTCTGTAAGTCATTAGCTATTTATATATCAGACCAGACACATCCGACTTCATTTGACATTTTAAAGCTTTACCTTCCCTCTTCGATTTCCATTGGCCTGGTCACTCTAATTTCCAGGGCCACTTCTGGAAGGTATATTGTTATCTTGAATATTTTTTGTTTACTTATTCTGTCGCAAAGTAAGCGGTGGGTCGCAAACCAAATTCAACTCCCGTGCCATGTGAGCATCTTTTCCCCATGTACGTGAAACAAACATATCATATTTCGTTTCGAAAGCCTTCAAACGTTTTTTTTAAATATTCAGCAGAACTACGTTTTTATACGTTGCTGTTTATTTGTCCATTATTAGTCAAATATATACTTAACAAAGTATTTCCCTTATGGAAGAATTCACGGCTTAAAAGAAAGGGAAAAAAATAGCCCCTACTGCAAGTTTGTTGTTATCATTAAACAATCCACATGTTCTGTGAGGATCTCAGTCAAGGGCCGTTGGTTATTTTCTTATGGAATACCTGAAGAGATGTATTTCTGTCATAAAGCCCAGACGGCTCAACAGAGAGGAAAGACAATACGGTGGGGTCAGAAACTCCATCTCTGCAGCCAGAGTTAGATGCTATCAAAAGTGCTGATGTCAATGATATCGATAATGAACGGTATCCGAACAGGATTATTTTTATTGAAAAATTATCATACGATATCTATGCGTTATCATCCTACTATAAATAGTTATATCTCGTATGTATTTATAGATAGACAGGTTTGTGGAGTTCGACCTTTGGCTACATATGACAGGGTAATTACAAAACTCATATGCGCTGATGACGCAGTCTTCTCCCTAAACAGTGCAAAAATATTAAACTAGATAATTGGGAGTGTTAAAAAACATAATGAAAACCAAAACTTCTATCTAAACAGACAGAAAACTAGAAAAAAAGCCAACCCAAAATCATTAGCAAAAGTGAAGAACTTGACATTGCAACAAGCTATGAATATCTGGGATCTGTTGTAACTAGCATCGGAGACTGACAAAAATAAATCAAATGAAGATTAGCAAATAACACAAAAATTAAACGTAACAAAGAACATGTGGCACAATATCAGCAAGGCAGTAAAATTAAAATTTATGAGGCCGTGTAACTTCCCGATCGATAGTAACATATGGTTCGGAATCATGGACAAACTCGCAAACAGCAAAGAAGAAAATCGTTTTATTCGAAACAAAATGCTTCATAAAAATCCTTAAGGTGCCATGGATAATGAAAAAGAGCAATGAAGATGTATTAATAGATTTAAATTTTAAAAACAACTGGTTTATAAATACCATTTTGCAGAGGAAATTAAAATGTACATGACAAAAGACACTGCAGACTGGAGAGAACAATAATGGAACGCATGGTCCCAGGACGACGAGACAGGGGCAGACCAAGAAGAATGTGGTTTCAAGACATGGAAGAGACCCTGAACATGACAAACGAAGAAGTGGGTGATATGGCTAACGACAGAGATTCTTTCAGACTGACTATGGTGAATGCAGCGCTCTGCAGAGGACATGCGACCTGATGATGGTGATATTGTATGAAAAAATATTACAGTTCTCAAGTCTGTCAGTCTCTCTCGCTCTCATTCCAGACATAGACACTCGGATGTTAACCCAACAACAGATGTCAAGAAACCATTTCTCTTTTAAATTCATCACTCGGACAAAACTTTCCAGTGTTTCTTTCCAATAACATCTTTCCTTTTCCTTATAACCTTGGCTATTTCACATAACCATTCCTATTTCTCATAACCCTTCCTATTTCACATAACCCTTTCTATTTCTCATAACGCTGGTTATTTATCATAACCGTTCCTATTTCTCACAACCCTTCCTATTTTTCATAACGCTGGTTACATATCATAAACCTTCCTATTTCACATAACACTTCCTATTTTTCATAACGCTGGTTACATATCATAACCATTCCTATTTCTCATAACCCTTCCTATTTCTCATAACCCTTCCTATTTCTCCTATATTTCCTCATACGTCTCCATACAATTCTCGGTCATCCTCTATTTCTCTGCTGATTGAACAATTTGACCAATGTTTCCAGCTGACTTCCTCGATTTATATAATAACAAGTTTCCTCATGTCGATTATCTCATTATTAGAACCTGTTTAACTCTAATCATCCAGCTACCTGCTTATCATGCAATTGTCCCACTTTATTTCTGTATATTTTCAAAAACAAAAAGATGTTTTTTTTGCGTTATTTCATCTCATTCATTTCTTCCTCACAATCATAAGAACCGTCTGTATTCCTGCAAATATTACAGTATGTTCCACATATAACTCTACATATCATTATGATTATTACTATTATTTGTAATTTTCGTTCGCCAGCTTTTCACCTCTGGCGAAGTCCCTAGAGACTAGGAACTTAATTTTGCGTGTTAATACGTTTTTCCTGGCAGCTGTGTGTACAAGGGTCCCTCGCTGCACAGGCAGTTAACTCCGTCTTCGTGGGTACTCGTATTTTTTTTCGTCGATGTGTAATTGACGTTTCAAGCCGGGCCTCGCTGCTGAGACCAGGGGTGGTTGCCACAGAGAGAAATCATAAGTAACAATCCCAACTGGTGCAGCCGAGATTTGAACTCACAACCTCTCTGCCTGGTGACCGGCGTCTTGCCTCGACACCAACCAGTCCCCCACATTGTTACAGACGTATATAGGATTGTCATATTTCATTAGTAAGCTTTCTGTTGTGACGTCAGTAACATTTTTGACTTTTGAAAGTAATTTTTTTAAAGTTACTCTTTTTTCTTGGCCACTCATTTACATTTCTCCATCGCATTTTTAAAATGTCTGGGTGTATCCGACTTTTGCAGTAATTTAATGTAAAATAAGCCAGTCTTTTAATGCATTTTCCAAAGGGGGGGGGGGGGGAGGGGGATGATCTATTACATCACATTTTTTGTGCTGGGAGGAATGACGGATAACTGAATAACTGGGAACATAATCCGTATTCCCATTGCTGTCGCAACGTAGTTTATAGGTTAGTGTTTTTGTTTCGCACTCAATTGAAATAAAAACATCCTCCGGAAATCGGACCCGTGCCTAAACTATTGGAAAGCCACCAGTTCAATCTTTTTCTGAAAAGAAAAAAAAATATATATTGAATTGTCTACAAGCAGACAAAGAGAGAGAGAGAGACAAAAACTGATGTTTTGTTTGATCGATGCCAAATTTGTTGTTATAAATCAAAAGTTAGAGATAACGTGATCAACATCTCATACTAAACAGGGTCGCTGAAAGTGCTCAGTGTCTGCCAAGACTAGTGATCGAGGTAGCCATCAATTAGGAAACATACATTCTTAAAACAAAAGTAGTGGTTATAGCAGTAGTGGAGTTTGAGAATAATGTCAGAGGTGAAACACTAATGGAAATGACCAAGCACAAATGTATAACAAGTCTCAACACAGATAACTGGAATCCAAATCGCAGCACTCAGGACATATCCATATATGATCACTTCTTTCCGTTTGGTGGCACAAAGTATGTGCGTTCATGAGTTCATAGTTCCTTCAGCTCGCTGTTCATACACACTTGCGGTCCCACTAACAACCACCCCTTCCCGTCTTATTTCTAGCGAGATTAATCCCTACCCCTCTTCCAACTTTGCACACAGATATTAAATTAAGTTATATATGTACAGAGTAGAATGGCGATCCATGGTAGCCAACCTTCGTTGCGGAGAAAGCACACGATGATGATGATATATGTACAGCACAAGGTAAAGCACCAAGAATATAATCAAAATCTTAGATGGTATAAACGTAGACACCAAAGAATAATGAAGAAAATATACTGGCAACAAACAGCGGCCATAAGAACTGGAAAGCAATTGGGAATGTTTCAGCAAATAAAACAGTGAGTTAGGCAAGGCTGTGTGCAGTCACCGGATTTTTAAAATATATACAGTGAGATTATTTTAAGATCCATAAGGGACATGCCTGGAATAACAATCGGAGGTCATAATATAAGGTATGCTGATGATACAATCTTAATTGCTAAGAGTGAAAATGAGTTACAAGAAACGTTATCCATTATATTAAAGAAAAGCAAAAACAAAGGACTCAATCTCAATACAAAAAGCCAGAAGTAATTGGAGCAACAAAGAAAAAGACATAACCGCCGTGCATAATAAAGAAAAGTTGAACAATATTAAAACAAGTAAATGAATGTAGGTATCTGGGAACAATGTTAACCTCAGATGGCAGATGTACAAAGGAGGTGATATATGTCTTAACATATTGGAGGGATCATGGACAATAGGACAACAGACAAGATAATCACTGCAGGCTGTAGAAATGTGGTTTTACAGAAGAATGTTTGAAATACCATGGACAGCAAAGAAGAGTAATAAAAAGAGGCTAAAACAAAAAAAAAGAGCTAATTTCCAATATTAGGAAGAAACAAACATTTTTTGACTATGCATCGAGAAAAGAACAGCTGGAATATATTGTGACAACTGTAAAAATTGAGGGACGAAAGATAAGAGAAAAGCAAAAGAAAAGACACCAGACAGCTTAAGAGAATGGCTTGGCAGAAGGTCAAGATAATCAATAACAGTCGAGATCTATAGTTGTGGAGAGACATGATTACCTATGCCAGTAGGCATGGTACTTGATGCTGATGATTAAAGACATTCAAGATCTGCACGCTTTCCTTGTTGTTGCGCAGATTTCAATGTTGAACACCAGAAAAGAAAACATCAAGACTATAATCATCACTTCACACTGACTGATGAAAGAAGAACAAACTTTACTGGGTCGGGCAAACTTTACTGTCAAGATCTGTGCAACAAGTGCAAAACAGGGTGTGTGGGGTTGTTTTTTCTCCCCGCAGCTGAAACAATCCATGACGAACTCTGTTAAGTTGTAGAACTTGAATAATCCCGAGATATATCTCATATAAGAAATGGAAAATTCCAACAGTCGCCGGTTGACATTCTCCTGTTATGGTCGTTGATAACGCTAATAAATGTTAGTGCGACACAGCGTCTGAGGCGTGTTATATTGCGATATATATTTTTGTTTCTTGTATTTTTCTGTTTAATGGGATGATGAAGTTCCGGAATTTTGTCCCCTGTCTTCTTTTTTAACTAGGAAAAATGCGCTGGTTGCAGCTAAAGTGAAGTGCACTCACTGGCTGATATTATGATACAATATTATAAGTATGCTAATTTACAGCAATAATTGAATGAACTATATTACATAGCGCAAATCTCAGTCATGTGTGTGTCACAAATGATCAGGTTAAAGGTCAACCTAAAAGTTCGGTCTCAAGTCCTGGCCTCCTCAAGTTTCAAACTCACCGTCCACCGTTGGGAAGGCATTCATAGAAACAGAGATTATCACTGCAAGCTGTTTTAATGTGAAATAAAGGAAGTACTGACGCACTATTCAAATTAAAACAGCATGCACAAAAAACGACAGAACACAATCAATTTATGCATAGCCTGCATTGACCAGGAAAAAGCATTCGACAGAGTAAACAGAGAACAACTGTGGAAGATACTAATAACATACATAGTAAGCCAACACCTAACAAACCTTGTTAAAAGTCTCTACATCAACAGCAGCTGCAGGGTCAGAACAGCAGCAGGCTACACAGACCACTTCGAAGTTAGATCAGGTGTAAGACAGGGGTGCGTACTATCCCCCTACATGGACTATATATTCAAGCTAGCCAACCCATCAGAGACAGAGGAGATCAACGAACTTTTATTTGCAGACGACCAGCACTAATACATGAAACAATATAAGACCTACAAGAACACTTTAACAAACTCAACATCTCAGGCACAAAATACAACATGAAAATCAACATCAACAAAACAGAAGTCATGAATGTCGCCAAAAATAAACAGAACATCAACATAACTATAGAAGGCAGACAACTAAAACAAGTAGAGGAATTTAAATACCTAGGAAGTCTAATGATAAATGATAATTCTCAAACAGCAGAGATAGAATCAAGATGCAACAAAGCTTGTCAAATCATTGGACAGTTATCACCACTATTGTCCTACAAGGAAATAACTCTGGAGGCAAAACGAGCATTACACAATACACAATCTTCATCCCAACGTTGTGCTACCAAGTGCAGACCTGGACCCTAGATGCAAGAACAATAAGAAAAATAACCTCTACAAAGATGAAATGTGTTAGACGAATGACAGAAAACAGTCTGAGAGATAAGATCAGAAATGAAGAACTGAGAAAAAAGCTAGAAATAGTTCCCGCCATAGAATATATAAGAAAACAACAGATAAAATAGTTTGGCCACGTGACAAGGCAGAGAGAACAAAACACAACACAACGAGCCTTCAACAAACGTTGTGAGAATACCAGACCCAAGGGTCGACAACGAAAAAGATGGATCGATGGAATATTAGAAGCACTAGGAAACATAGCAGCAGAGGCGAACAGAAGAGCAAAAGACCGCAAATTATATCTCCCCTCGACGCTGAAAGGCGGATGAGGAAGGAAAGAAGAAGAAGAAGAGTTTATCACAAATGCTGTGAAGCAGTGGACTGCGAATGAACGATTAGAGAGGAAAGCCTAAAATACTTGGTGCAGAAAAATAAACTCCGAAATATGGTCAGACTTATGCGCTCTACCTTTGATGTCACTAAACAAGGATAAGTCGACATGTTCCCTCACAAAACGCCCATGTAAATAATGATTATTTGCTTGGCCAAAGAAAGGATGCAGATGCAATATATTACCTTGTGGCAGGGGCGTAGTAAACGAAGTCGAGGGCGAATAATCAGTCCGTGGATGATGGTCATAGAAATTGTACCGCAGAGACGTCAGGGCAGACTCATTGAAGAAGTAAAGAACACGTGATTGCTGTTAGAAGAGATAAAACTAGTCGTGCAGGGGATACTAGAATACTGGCATCCAAGGAAACGAGAAAACGGATGTACTCACAAAAACGGATGGGGGCGTTCAACAGTTCAACCAACCTCAGAGCCCCAAAGAAATAAATAATCCTGAGACAAGCTAGGAAAACAGAATGAAAGGAGCTACATTTGAAAATATGAGCCAGAACAGGGCAGCTTAAACAAACTCAGAAGACAATATATCATCACATCAAGATATTCTGACACAGAACATGTCACTGTGGCCTCGGAGTACACCTACACAATATGTGACTCAGTAACTTTGAAACATGTCACTGTGGCCTCGGAGCACACCTACACAATATGTGACTCAGTAACTTTGAAACATGTCACTGCAGAATGCCCAGGCAATCTCTATAGCATAAAGTACATGACTGCAGCAATCTCAACACCCTAAACACACAAATATAGCATATAGAAGCAATTATGCAGACAAGATATGGGGAGCCGGTGAAGACCTCAAACGCACCGTCTTGTTCATGATCCAAGCTGGTCTAAACGCAGAGCAATAGCTGATCGCCGAAACAAGTACAGCAGAAAGTAGGAAGTTAATAAAACCAAAAGCACACACTGAAAATCAATTCTTATATGTATGTATTATGTATGTATATATATATATATATATATATATATATATATATATAATATATATATATATATATATACAAATAAATATTAAATATCAATCTACGTGTTTATATTTATCTAACAATTAACATAATATATATGAATTTTTAATTAAACACGAAATTATATTTCAACAATATCAAGATGATAACATGTACAAAGAATATATTTGGTTTGATGACAGTTAACACTATTCAAATAGAGAGTGACGCACTGTGCGGCTAAACGTACATATCCGAAATCGGCATGGCGTGTGGAGCATCGAAACGTACGGAAAGAGTTAACTAATGAGCTGAATAGTTAATTTGTTAATAAAGTATATTATTGTATATAGTTGTTTGTTCACTCGCTTTGTCAAACTGTCAGTTATTTAGTTAACTAGCTTTAGTTTGTGTGAGCGAGTGAATTAAGAGTTGAAGCAGCTTTGGGTGACTCTACAGTGAAAGTGTTAACCTGGCTGCACAGTCCAGGGCACGCTGGTGTTCATGGCAATGAAATAGCCGATAAGCTCGCTGGCAGCTCTGGCACTGAGTGTGGCTTTTAAAGAGGACATCGCCATGTTTGTTCTCCATTACTTAAGAGAAGTGGAGGAGAATTTGTGGATTAATGATGCATATATTAAGAGACTAGGGAGTCTAAAGGTGGAAAAGGTTTCTGGTCGATCCAGAGTATTTAGTGGGAAAAACAGATGTATCTATAATCAACACCTACAGGAATAATTTAGTCTGCATACCCTTCGAGAAACGCTGGGACAGTGGTGGAGCGAATATGGTGATGACTCGATTAGAATGAAACTTATTCCATGAATAAATAGAATAGAATAGAATAGAATAGAATAGAATAGAATAGAATAGATAGAATAAATAGGTTTAGTTTAGATAGTTACGCAGGTAGATCATCTGAAACCTTTAAACTCCTTCATTACCGATGCTTCAAGTAAAACATCTGATCAACCTTCTCCTACCTGTAACCAGTCATCATAAGAACCATCTAACCAGATTTAGATAACCCATCACATTCCCCACTTCTCCACCAACAGATATAACCATATCCCTGCATCAGTTCTTCAATTTCTAATTCAGATTACCGTCCGAATTCTTCGCCCCTTTCCGCCACAGACATTCTAATTATCGGCGGTCATAATGTTTCGTTGAGTCAGTATTGTGTTGTTGTTTCTGCCACAGACCTACACTACCCTCCCTTCTTCTTTCAGTTTTGTTTGACATTAAAAGTCGTAGCTATGAATCGCGCTGTACTTCGCCGGAATCTCTAGGTCGAACTATTCTGACATTTCTAGTGCGCTTAAATTCACTCCTGGTAAGGGGAAGAAATGGCTCTGTCTGGTATTAACTTTGCTTACTGCAATTACTCGAGTATGAAGTACGCGACGTTCTTTAGATCTGTTTTTAAGAATTCCGGTCGTGTTCATAAAATAAGATTAACTTAGTCGTCTTTTTCTTATTTGTCTGTCGTTAATTTTTTTTTTTTTTTTGGTTTAACATTGAAACATCATGTGACTGCAGGAATTTGATATCAGTCTCTTGACACTAGTCAAAGAATAGGTTCTGAGGATACGAGTGCAGTGTCCATAACCAGCGAGCAGCATAGATACCTTTACATTGCTTTACTTCACCGCACTTTACTTCACTTCAGCACACTTCACCGCACTTCACTTCAGCACACTTCATTTTACTTTCCTTCACTTCAACACACTTCATTTTACTTGACTTCACTGCACTACATTTTACTTTACTTCACTGCACTTTCCTTCACTTCAGCACACTTCATTTTACTTTTCCTTCACTTCAACACACTTCATTTTACTTGACTTCACTGCACTTCATTTTACTTTACTTCACTGCACTTTCCTTCACTTCACCACACTTCATTTTACTTTCATTCACTTCAGCACACTTCATTTTACTTTCATTCACTTCAACACACTTCATTTTACTTTATTTCATTCATTCAACACACTTCATTTTACTTGACTTCACTGCACTTCATTTTACTTTACTTCACTGCACTTTCCTTCACTTCAACACACTTCATTTTACTTTACTTCACTTCAACACACTTCATTTTACTTTCCTTCACTTCAACACACTTCATTTTACTTTACTTCACCGCACTTCATTTTACTTTACTTCACTGCACTTTTCTTCACTTCAGCACACTTCATTTTACTTTACCTAACTTCACTTCACCCCAACTCACCTCACCTTACTTCACTTTGCTTCGCCTCATTCCATGTCACTTTACTTGTTACTTCCTCTTCATCTGTTGCTTTCAATTAGAGGGAAGATTGATGGAGAAACGCTATTGTGACGTGTCCCTTGATCGTTGCTCAACGTGATGTCTGATACGTCACTAATTGTTTTATAGCCCCCCGTCCCCACCCTCCCTCCCCAATATTTTCCAGGAGGCGAAGAGTCATCATCGTTGTCATTTAGTGAAATAAAAGTCTAAATAATCTTCATTTCAACGTTATGCTACCAATGCCAACTGGACACCCACCCCTCCCCCCCCCCCCCCCCTCCCCCTAAATGCAAGAACAATAAGAGAAATAACCACTGCGAGATAAAATGTGCTGGACATTTTGACAAATGACAGGAAACGACCTGAGAGGTAAGACCAGCAATGAAGAACTGAGAAAAAAGATAGGAATATTTCCCGCCAAAGAATACGTAAAGAAACAACAGATAAAATGGTTCGGCCACGTGTTGTGATAAGGCAGAAAGATAAAAACACTACACAATGAGCCTTCATTAAACGTTGCGAGAACACCAAACCCAAGGGCCGAACACGAAAAAGATGGATTGATGGAAATATTAGAAGACTAGAAAATATAACAACTGAAGAGGCCAACGGAAGAGCAAAAGACCGCAAATTATATCTCCCCTCGAAGCTGAAATGCAAATGAGAAATGAAAGAAGAAGAAGAAGAGAGAAGAAGAAAGACTTTTGTTAGAGTGAAGTCGATAGTTCAAACAAATATAAAAACTGTCAACATGTTGGTATTGTGCTTTCTAATTTGGCTGCAGCCTCTAGGCTTCAGTAGCTGTGACATGCCTGTTATCATCCTGTACTACAACTGTAAAGTTCTTTCTAGTTTGCATGGTCCTTAGTCATCCTTCGCATCTTGCCTCAGAGAGTGGGAGAAGAAGAAAAGGAAGGTGAATATAAAAAAAAAGAAATTAAGAAGAATGAAATGGAGAGCATACATATGATAAACCTTCAGTTTTATGTATTTAATTACTTAAAGAAGTTAGACTTCGTGTTTGATACACTGATCAAATGATAAATTGTTTAACGCTGGAACGAAGCAAATATGCGCGTGGTAAAGTAAGTCGAATGGAGGATGTACAGTAAGTTGGGTAAAGTAAGTCTGATGGAAGGTTGTAAAGTAAGTAAGATAAGTAATTCTAATGAGAGGTTCTAAAATAAGTTGTGTAAAGTAGTATAAGGAGAGCTCATGTATCTCTAGTATTGCCTGTGTCACGCTTAACTGCTTCACAATTATTTCCACTTCTTGGTATCTCGTCTTACCTCCGGTCCAGTCACACGACTGATTGCCCAGCAGGCCCATCCACTTGCATTTGACAAGTCATTTTAGCTGTGAGCGGTATGATCTTGCCAATAAGTTGAGTCGCATTTTTTATATATATTTCAACTTTCATATTTCCACATATTATCTATCCTCCAACCACAGCTCTCTCTCTCTCTCTCTCTATCTCTTATATATATATATATATATATATATATATATATATATATATATATATATATATATATATATATATATATCGTTTCATCATTTTATCTCTTATCCCGTTTACTTCTCCTTGACTTACCTGCCCTGATCATCCTAGATGTAGTAGAATTTATCTGTTTCATCGTTTGTTGTTGTTGTTGTTCTCGTTTTCTGGCCGCGTGTAGGCCAAAACGTCAGTATTTTGTTGTGTTCCTTTTGTGTGAAACTGTTACTATACCTTGTAGGAGTGTACGTTACACTCCCCACTGGCTCCAAGTTTAATGAAATGTTTGTAAAGTTAGTGTAATGGGAGATTATAAAGTAAGGTAATTCATTCATTTATTGAGTGCCGTCTCCGCATCGAAGGTTGGCTACCATGGAGTGCCATTTCACTCTGTCTCTTGCTTTGATGGTGCAGATTGTCATAGGTTTGCTTGTCCATCTTTTGATGTAACTCGTCCATGTTAGTCTTGGTCCCCCTCTGCCTCTTACCTTGTATTTTCCCTTCCAAAATTACTTGTAGTAGGCTGTTGTGTCTTTAACATGCCTCAAAAATTGTATTTGTCTTTTGTTTCTTTCATTTTTATGTTTTACGACTTCATCGTTTCTTTTCTTTTTCTTCCTATCCAATTCTTCATATTCTTCTTTAAATCCATATTCAAAGGCTTCAATTTTCTATTCTGTTTTCTTGACAATTGTCCATGTTTCTGCACCATACGAAATGTCCAAAAGATGTAACATTTTACTCTTCTTAGTTGTAGCCCTGGTGCTATTTGTTTTGATGTTAGTATATTTTTCATGGTATTAAAATTACATTTTGCCATTCTTGTTTTGTTTATTTCAGATTTGCATTTTCCATCACTGGTTATAGTATGTCCAGGTAGTTGTAGGTCTGAACTGTCCGAGGTCTATACCTTCAACTTTGATATCCACGTGTCGGTTTGAGTTATCCTTTGAGTTATCTTTGTTTATGATCATAGTTTTAGTCTTTTTATATTCATATCTAATCCATATTTTTGCTTGTTATGTTTATTTCATTAAGTAATTGTTGTAGATCTTTAGGATTTTCTGCTAGTAATACCGTATCATCAGTATATCTTAGGTTATTGTTTATAATTTCATTAATCTGGCGTCTCTGTGATGTTTCTAAAGATTTGATAAGTGTATAGATTGTACAAGCTTGGTGCATCCCTGCCTTACTCCTCTTTTTATATCAATAGGTGTAGAGTTCTCTTTCTAAATTTATTTTTGTTGTTTGCTCCAAGTATAAATTACATATTATTCGTATGTATGTGTCATCTAAATGTATATCTTTTATCAGTCTATATGTTGTTTATGGTGTATTCTATCGAAAGCTTTTTGCAGGCTATGAAACATAAATATATTGGTTTGTTTACTTCAGTGTACTTTTTGATTAATGGTCCTCATGCAAAATATGACTTCTTTTATCCCGCTAATTTTTCCTAAATCAAAGTTGTTCTTCTAATTCCATATTGATTTTTTCTGAATTCTTCCTTGTATAACTTTAGGCAAGTTTTTTTTTCTTACATGGCTCATTAGTTTTATTGTTCTAAAATCACTGCATTCAACTGTACCATTATTTGTAGGCAATGCAATGAAAGTTGATGTTTTTTGTTCATTGGCTTGTACACTGTATTATATATATCGTTGCATATCTGTGATCACTTCAGGGCCAAAATCTTCTAGTGCCTTAATCATCTCTATGTGTATGTTGTCTAGTCCTGCAGTTTTTCCCTTTTTCTCTGTTTGTATAGCTTTTTCCACTTCAGATTTTAAGATTTTATGGCCTTACGTACATTTTATAATTGGTTTCTTTTCCCGTTCGTCATAAAATACTTATGTTATGTATTGTAGACACCTTTTGTTTATATCTTTGTTATCTGTTAGCATTTTTCCTTTTTTGTTTGCAATACATCACTTTCTGTGGCTTTTTAAATTTTTCTTAGGTAAAGTAATTCTAATGGAAGGTTGTAAAGTGAGTAAGGTAAAGTAACACTAATGAAAGGCTGTAAAGTAAATAAGGTGAAGTAAGTTTAATGAGACGGTGTAAATTAAGTAAGGTAAAGTAAGTCTATATGAGAGGTTGTAAAGTAAGTAAGGTAAAGCAATTCCAATGGAAGATTGTAAAGAAAGTATAATGGAAGATTGTAAAGTAAGTAAAGTAAAGTAAGTCTAATGGAAGGTTGTAAAGTAAGTAAGGTAAGGTAAGTCCAGTGAAAGGTTGTAAAGTAAGGTAAAGTTAAGTCTAATGGAAGGTTGTAAAGTAAGTAAGGTAAGGTAAGTCTAGTGAAAGGTTGTAAAGTAAGGTAAAGTAAGTTTAATGGAAGATTGTAAAGTAAGTAAGGTTAAATGATTCTTAAACCGCATGTTCAGTCGATAGTTTACACCCTGCATTTTAATTTATATCTTTTGAGACTGTAATATATACCATTGTATGTGTATGTGTGTGTGTGTGCAGCTGTCGATCTGAATTGTATTTGTATACGATCTCAAGTGCTTTTAGCATACTCATTTCCTGCATATTAAAAAAAATGTTATATTTTTTTCCATATTTTACTGTTATTATAATGTTGATTGCTTATTTTATACTTTACCAGCTGCTACTTTGACACGGGTGTTTTCATGATATGAAATCCATAACAGCCCCAAAGATTTGAATCACTGATACAGTTTTAAAATACAGTTTGTTATCCTTTGGTTGGTTTATAGTTCCAAAAGATGTTTGCGCCACCACCAGTTGGTAATGAGAAGGGCATTCTTTGTTCTATTGTAACTCACATCATAACTAACACAATCATTTATAGTATCATTCATATCATCACTCACATCGTCATTCACATCGTCACTCCCACATGTCTCCGCTTGATTCATCAGAACTATCTAACCTTCACTGTCCTCTATCGCTTACTACCACACAGCTCATCCTTACTGACCTCCCCAGGTTCTTCTTCTTCTTTCCTTCCTCATTTGCCTTTCAGCGTCGAGGGGAGATATAATTTGTGATCTTCTGCTCTTCTGTTCACTCTGCTGTTATGTTGCCTAGAGGCAATCAATCTAAGGTCGAGAACTGGCATTGGTAGCACGACGTTGGGATGAAGATCGTATTAGTATTATTACTCCGCAGGTTATTACCACAAAACTCATCTTTATATATATATATATATGTATATCTATATATATATATATATATATATATATATCACCCATGTGTGTCAATGGTCCTAAAATAAAATATTGCGGACACTACAGTCATGTTCCTTGTGCACACCAAGGTGTTGGGTATCCATTGTTTCTCTGTGTTACTTCCAAATGCCTAATCATACAAAATGTGGACGCCTTGTTGTGAACTAATCAAATAGTTTAAACCAAAGCACACGATGAGTACTTATGTGAATTACAATGATAGTGTGAGAGAGCTTTGCAGTAGGGGGCAATCTGATCATCAGAAGATACCATCTCTCCCCCCCCCCCCCCGCTGAGCAAGAATTTTGGCCTTTCAGTTTCTTGACATTCTAGAGATGGAAATTAGGGGGTGGGGGTGACGGGCTGACCTGTGTCATGACTCCCAGGCGTCGGTCTCCTGCGTTCAACCTGAAAGTTAACAATATTTGGCGTCGATAATAGAAATGACTCTCACTACACAACACTTCTGATAATATGCACTGTCCATACCCGGTCGCAAATTCAGTCTTAAATGTCGGGCACTCCTGCGTGACATTCGTTAATACTTCCTGCAGGAGTGGACGCATCCGCACTTTGATGACTATTAATCCGCTTATCAGGGCGAGACTCGACACAGTGTGAGCTGCTGGTATCAGCTAATAGGTCTGACTGGACACCGCCTCATCTTTGAAATTGTCGGTGCCCGGTTAATTTAAATCAAACCGCACGATCCGCACTTATTGTGAACTCTAGTTAATTTTACAACAAAGTACACAAACACACTTGTTTTGTATAATTATTTTAAATGACAACACGCAGTCTTCTTCTTCCACTTCCTCATTTGCCTTTCAGCGTCAAGTAAAGTAAAAAGTAATGAGCCCCTTCTCGCCAAGTGGCGTTTAGGGTAAATGGTGTTAGTGACCATAATTTTTACATACCTTCTACACATGATTTGTGGGGTAATGTGGTCGGTATTACGCCCGTGCCGCTTTACTTTTCCAGAAAAAAAAGTCCGATACCCATTTAAGGCTGGGTGAACATGGAACCCGTCGATCAGTATCGAACCCGACCTTTAATCCTTCGTGGTCCAGTTCACTAAAGACTGAGCTATCGCGGCACCTTTTTCAGCGTCAAGGGGAGATACAATTTACGGTATTATGCTCTTCTGTTCGCCCCTGCTGCTGTTATGTTTCCTAGTGCTTCTAATATTCCATCGATCCATCTTTTTCGTGGTCGATCCTTGGGTCTGGTATTCTCACAACGTTCATTGAGGGTTCGTTGTGTTGTGTTTTGATCATCTCTGATTCCTTGTCACGTGGCCAAACCATTTGATCTGTTCTTTCTTTATATATTCTATGGCCGGGTCTATTCCTAGCTTTTTCTCAGTTTTTCATTTCTGATCTTGTTTCTCAGACTGTTGCCTGTCATTCGTCTAACACATTTCATCTCTGTAGAGGTTATTTTTCGTATTGTTCTTGCATCTTGGATCCAGGACTGGCATTGGTAGCACAACGTTGGGATGAAGATTGTTTGTTCAGTTCCCGTTTTGCCTCCATAATTATTTCCTTGTAGGATAATAGTGGTGATAACTGTCCAATGATTTGACAAGCTTTGATGCATCTTGAGTCTATCTCTGCTATTTGTACATTATCGTTTGTCACTAAACTTCCTAGGTATTTGAATTCCTCCACTTGTTTTAGTTGCCTACCTTCTATAGTTATGTTGATGTTCTGTTTTAAACACGCAGTCAGTACTAGAAAAAGGCTATACGATTATAAAGTTTAAGACTAATATTAAAAGAATCCATATCTATTGTACGGGGTTTATTGAAGATGTTTATTGAGCATTACTAATCCGCTGTAGGAGATGGAGCTGTCAATAGCACGTGTTAAGCCAAACAAACTGCTTATAAAGCCACCGCCTCAGATGTGAGTTTCATGAGAAACAGCAGTGTTGTAACAGCTTGGAAACTAAGCTTATTTTTTATTTCCTTCTTGCCTTATAACATGGATCCATAACACATTGACCAACACATCCACCATCTAGCGTTTAGTAGAATAGCATCTAGGTCCCTCCAGTTTACTCAGTCTGTGGGATATCTTTCACAGTGCAACATAACTCTAATACTAGATCCCTCCAGTTTACTCAGTGTGTGGATATTTCCACAGTGCAACATAACTCTGGTACTAGATCCCTCCAGTTTACTCGACCAGCGACGAACCTTCACAGTGCAACATAACTCTATATAGTACTAGATTCCTCCAGTTTACTCAGTCTGTGGCTGTCTTTCACAGTACACCATAACCTTGGTACTAGATCCCTCCAGTTAAATTGGCCAGTGGCTAACTTTCAAAGTATCCTATGTTCGTCATAAAGAAAACATATGTTTGTCATTCATTGTTTTGTTACTTTTGTTCGTTTCAGAAACATAGTCGCTATATAACTCTTCTACGATACATTTACAGTGATTAAAATCAATTATGTCCCTCCGGTTCTAGCTTGGCTAAAGTATTTCCTCAGACGGACTATGTGAAACAATGAAAGCCTTTATGATTGCCCTGCTATTATTTTTTGTTTCCTGTTTTTTTATGCAAACAAAAACACTATAATTAACCATCTTAACTTTAAGGGACAGGCAAGTAATTGCGGTCTTGCGGTCAAGCTGGTAGCAGGAGCAACACCCTACCACATTTTATCTTTGGTTTGTTTGCTCGTTCTCTTGAGAATCATCCGATTTTTTTTTCTAGTTTTCTTCATCCTTTAAATAAAGTCATGCTATTCTGACTTTCTTCATCATTTAAATAAAGTCATGTTATTCTGACATTCTTCATCCTTTAAATAAAGTCATGTTATTCTGACTTTCTTCATCCTTTAAATAAAGTCATGTTATTCTGACTTTCTTCATCCTTTAAATAAAGTCATGTTATTCTGACTTTCTTCATCCTTTAAATAAAGTCATGTTATTCTGACTTTCTTCATCCTTTAAATAAAGTCATGTTATTCTGACTTTCTTCATCCTTTTTAAATAAAGTCATGTTACTCTGACTTTCTTCATCCTTTAAATAAAGTCATGTTATTCTGACTTTCTTCATCATTGTAAAAGCTGTCAATAATTTTGACCCGATTTATATTTCAATAACAGATAAAAGTCATGACACTTCTAAACCTCCAACAGATAAAAGTCACGACACTTCTAAACCTCCAGCAGATAACAGTCACGACACTTCTAAACCTCCAACAGATAACAGTCACGCCACTTCTAAACCTCCAACAGATAACAGTCACGACACTTCTAAACCTCCAACAGATAACAGTCACGACACTTCTAAACTTCCAACAGATAACAGTCACGACACTTCTAAACCTCCAACAGATAACAGTCACGACACTTCTAAACCTCCAACAGATAAAAGTCACGACACTTCTAAACCTCCAACAGATAACAGTCACGACACTTCTAAACCTCCAACAGATAACAGTCACGACACTTCTAAACCTCCAACAGATAACAGTCACGACACTTCTAAACCTCCAACAGATAAAAGTTATGACACTTCTAAACTTCCAACAGATAACAGTCACGACACTTCTAAACCTCCAAACAGATAAAAGTCACGACACTTCTAAACCTCCAACAGATAACAGTCACGACACTTCTAAAACTCCAACAGATAAAAGTCACGACACTTCTAAACCTCCAACAGATAAAAGTCACGACACTTCTAAACCTCCAACAGATAACAGTCACGACACTTCTAAACCTCCAACAGATAAAAGTCACGACACTTCTAAACCTCCAACAGATAACAGTCACGACACGTCTAAACCTCCAACAGATAACAGTCATGACACTTCTAAACCTCCAACAGATAACAGTCACGACACTTCTAAACCTCCAACAGATAAAAAGTCACGACACTTCTAAACCTCCAACAGATAAAAGTCACGACACTTCTAAACCTCCAACAGATAACAGTCACGACACTTCTAAATCTCCAACAGATAACAGTCATGACACTTCTAAACCTCCAACAGATAACAGTCACGACACTTCTAAACCTCCAACAGATAAAAGTCACGACACTTCTAAACCTCCAACAGATAAAAGTCACGACACTTCTAAACCTCCAACAGATAAAAGTCACGACACTTCTAAACCTCCAACAGATAAAAGTTATGACACTTCTAAGCTTCCAACAGATAAAGTCATGACACTTCTAAAACCTCCAACAGATAACAGTCATGACACTTCTAAACCTCCAACAGATAAAAGTCACGACACTTCTAAACCTCCAACAGATAAAAGTCGTGACACTTATAAACACCCAACAGATAAAAGTCACGACACTTCTAAACCTCCAACAGATAAAAGTCATGACACTTCTAAACCTCCAACAGATAAAAGTCGTGACACTTATAAACACCCAATATATAAAAGTCTTCTAAACCTCCAACAGATAAATGTCATGACACTTCTAAACCCCCAACAGATAACAGTCATGACACTTATAAACCTCCAACAGATAAAAGTCACGACACTTCTAAACCTCCAACAGATAAAAGTCATGACACTTCTAAACCCCCCACAGATAACAGTCATAACACTTCTAAACCTCCAACAGATAACAGTCATGACACTTCTAAACCTCCAACAGATAAATGTCATGACACTTCTAAACTTCCAACAGATAAAAGTCATGACACTTCTAAACTTCCAACAGATAAAAGTCGCAACACTTCTATACCTCTAACAGATTCAAGTCATGGCACTTCAAAATGGTGACTTATAACTATTTGTTCTTCCTTGCCAGTACCATCCATATTTGTTGACGCTTTCGAATATTTACTTCTTCTAAATTTGCACTGAATTAGTTTCCCAATTCCTTTCAACATTTGACGTCGTGCATACTAGATGTCGGTTGTCTTACTATTCTTTCCGGTGCAACATAAAACTTGAAAGAAGCCACTCAAATTACACATGTTTTTACTGTGAAAGACGTAGGGCGGGACTTTACAGAGTAAGATGCGACGTTTTAACTGGCATGCTTTTATACAAACAGCTTGAATAAATCTATTTTCAAATGCCCAGGAGTGCTAGAGCGATACCTCCAGCTAGTGGGCGATACCAGCTCTCAGGTGGCGGCAGCAGAATTTAATGCAGGATTAAAAACATCTCAAGTATGCAAACTCATTTTTGTGAAAGTTTTATCAAATATTCTTTTAAAGCTATCATGAACAATTATTTGATTTAAGCTTTTTTTTTTCTTCATGTTGCTACTTTCATGTTGCATAAAATTTTAATTTCGCAATGTTTTGTAACGTTAGATAGAACATTGATTATATGTTTCGATGATAGCTGTAAAAAAAAATACTGTAGATTTTTATGTAATTACATATAAAGTCGTGACACTTCTAAACCTCCAACAGGTAAAAGTCGTGACACTTCTAAACCCCCAACACATAAAAGTCGTGGCACTTCTGAACCCCCAACACATAAAAGTCATGACACTTCTAAACCTCCAACAGATAAAAGTCGTGACACTTCTAAACCCCCAACAGATAACAGTCACGACACTTCTAAACCTCCAACAGATAAAAGTCGTGACACTTCTAAACCCCCCAACACATAAAAGTCATGACACTTCTAAACCCCCAACACATAAAAGTCATGACACTTCTAAACCCCCAACACATAAAAGTCATGACACTTCTAAACCCGCAACACATAAAAGTCATGACACTTCTAAACCCGCAACACATAAAAGTCATGACACTTTTAAACCTCCAACAGATACGATTAGAAAACAAAATAAAAGCAACTCCAATTTTGCTGTTGGTGAATACTAATAATTCTTACCGCCACCTCACCATTTAAGAAAAAAATGCTCCAGTATGTGGAGAATGAAATTGAATCCACTTGTATGTTCTCCTACCTCAGCCAGGTAGAATCAGACTTTTATGGCGTACTGTGATATCTGTTCTTCAAACAGGGAAACAAAAACGGTCTCGAAACCAAAACCAGTAGAGTGGGTGATACGTCAGAAAATGAAACCAGATGTTGGATGGAAGTTTACCAGCATCATGCTCGGTGATCTTATTTAATTAACAGCAATTTCACTTAATGTGATTGTTTTACATAGATGATATAGCTTCTCTTTAAAATGTAAATATTTACAGCTGATAATCGTTGATACTTTTGTTGTCGTGCACGTTTTAGAAGTATATCATGTGTATTGTTCTTATATACATATATACGAGTATATTATATATATCGTATACTTTGAATTTTCTTGGAAGATGTCATATATTAGTTGTGATATTTGTATGGTTAAAAGTGTTATATATATATATATATATATATATATTATATATATATATATATATATATTAGGTGTGGGTGTATGTGCCTGCGTGCGGGCGCACGTGTGAAATGGGCACATCTTGAGAGGAGAAAAGTTGGAATATTTGGTTTACAACTGGTAAAATACAGGGAAAGAGAGATCGCGAACAAGGAGAGAAAATACTGGATAGCTTGATGTCATGGCATAGAAAACAATCAACAACAGAACTGATACGATGCACGGTAGATAGAAGTGTGTGGAAGGACATGATCGCGTAAGCCAACCGGTATGGCACATGATGATGTAAAATGGAATGTCTTTGTTGTCAGTTTTTATTTATAACTTTGCCTCTCATGGGCATTTCATCATCATCGAGTGCCTTCTCAACGAAGGTTGGCTACCATGGAGCGTCATTCTGCTCTGTCTCTTGCTTTGATGGTGCACGTTGTCATAGGCTGATTTGTCCATCTTTTGATGTTTGTTACTCGTCCATGTTAGTCTTGGTCTGCCTCTGCCTCTTTTACCTTGTATTTCCCCTCCAGTATTACTTTTAGTTGGCTGTTGTGTCTTTTAACATGGCCCAAAAATCGCATTTGTCTTGTTTGAATTGTGCTTAGTAGTTCTCTTTTCATTTTTAGTTGTTTTAAGACTTCATCGTTTGTTTTCTTTTCCTTCCATCCAATTCTACCTATTCTTCTATATATCCACATTTCAAAGGCTTCAGTTCTCTGTTTTCTTGTATAATTTCCATGTTTCTGCACCATATAGGAATATTGTGAAGATGTAACATTTTGCTATTCTTAGTTGTAGCCCTGGTGTTATTTGTTTTGATGTTAGTATGTTCGCATGGGCATTTACCTTTTAAATATCACTAACAATAAAGTACATTAAGCTAGAAATGTTTGTGTGTGCTATGGCACAGTCTGTAGCTGCTCTAATACAATTGAAGTAGATAGTAAGATAATAAGAAGAGAAGAAGAATAATGAAATGTGGTCAACTCAGGCTATAGAAACAATGATGATTTTGAAATGTGCACACCCTAAAAGTATTTTGGTTATTAAAACAGTTACATACATGTGCAGCAATAAATACAATATCAGATACACTAATAATAATAGTTGTAGTAATAACAAAAATAATAATAGTAGTAATATAAGTAGTAAAAATAAAATAATTGCAGCTGTAATAGTAATAATAATTATAATAGTAGTATTAATAATAATAGTTGTGGTAGTAATAGTAATAATAATAGTAGTTGTTGTTGTAGTAATAATAAAAATAATAATAATAATAGTAGTAGTTTGCAATAGTTGTAGTGATCATAATAATAGTAGTAGTAGAAGTAATAATACTGGTAGCAGTAATACTCATAATAATAATAGTAGTGGTAATAATAACGATAGTAGTAAATAATAATAATACTAATGGTAGTAATTATGGTTGTAATAATAATGTAGTAATAATTGCAATAGTAATAATGATATTATTATTAGTAGTAGCAGTAGTAATAATAATAGTAATAAGAAACCATATTACAAAATAAAAACTTGAGTATTTATTGCCTCGCATAAGAGAAGGTTGCTGATGTGGAATGCTGTCATACGTGAGCAGCATGTTTGCTGAGTCACATAACAAAATCTTACATAAAGTTACACCAGGGGAAAATCAAAGTTAATGTGGAGTTAGAAGAACACTTTCAGTTGATGAAAACAGCGGGACAATAGAATCCTATTTCCGCGCATAATGTGAAAAGAAAGGTACACAGAAGTAAAGAAATCAGTTTATTATGTATCAATACCAACGTTGTTTTTTATTTTAAAAGGATACAACGTACGACTTATAACATATCTGAAACATGTACACATTGATTATAGAGACATACGACTGATATTTAACTTATAGTTGAAACAGACTGCAGCAAAACAACATAACAGAGATCTGCACCTATTGGTGAATATATCGAAGTAAAAGTTGCGTTCTGTTTCCCTATTTGTTGATTGTATACATAGAAGTTGTTAAAGAAATCACGGAAATGCTAGGTTAAACATCAAAGATAATCTAAATAATAGCAACCCAGGATATGTCGGTGACACGGTATTACTTGCACAAAGCCCAGAAGAACTATACTACATAATTAAGAGAATAAACAAGAAAAGCAGCAAATGTGGATTGAATATAATTTGTAAGAAAGCTGTTACATACATCTTCCTATTCTTATACCTTTTAGCACCCTGCGGAGCATAGGTCTTCAACAAACACTTTCCAAGCCGTTCTGTTTCTTGCCATTCTTTTAAGATCATTCCATGTCTTCCCCGTCATCTTCATCTCTGCTTCCATCTGTCTTCTCCAAGAATATTTTGGTCTTCCTCTTTGTCTTTTTCCTTGGGGATTCCAAAAAATGGCATGTTTTGTAATATTATCATTTGGCTTTCACAGTGTGTGTGTGTCCTACCCAGCGCCATCGTCTTCGCTGTATTTCTTATCCACTTACTTTGAATACATAGCCTCCGTCAGTCATAGTTGACTATAGTAACCTCCGTCAGTCATAGTTGACTATAGTAGCCTCCGTCACTCATAGTTGACTATAGTAGCCTCCGTCAGTCATAGTTGACTATGGATTTTTCAGCGCCCCTAGAAATGTTATTTTTTTCTTTTCTTTTCTTTCGTCGTGTATTCTCTTTCTCTATGAATCTGTCTGCTTCTTCTTTGAGGCGAACCTTTAGAGTGTGTTTCCAGAGATTGCGGTCTGCAGCTATGTCTTCCCATGCTGCAGGGTTTATGTTCAGAGTCTTCATGTCGCGTTTACACACATCTACAAATCGAAGTTTTGGGCGCCCCCTAGTTCTTTTACCATCTGCCAGTTGTCCGTAGAGTATATCTTTTGGTACACGGCCATCTTTCATACGGTGTACATGGCCAAGCCAGCGTAACCTACGTTGTTTGAGCAGCGTGTTGAATACATAAAACTTTAAAAAATCTAGTGGTTCTGGCATATGATAAGACACAAAGAACTAAACTTAATACTCCGAGTTACCAAGAAACGATACGAGAATACTAGACCAAGCGGCCGACCAAACAAAAGGTGGATAAATGGAACACTAGAAACCAATAGAAGAGCAAGAAGCTGGGAGCCATATCTATCCTGAATACGTCTTCAAGAGTGGTGGAATCTGCGAGAAAAAAATGAATAAGAGTGTAGGAGTAGAATAAAAAAAAATATTTCTAACATGAAATATATGCTCACATCAGGGCAAATAATATCAAACTAAAACTGAGAATAATAAAGTGTCTTATCTACCCAACACTTACGTATGGTGCAGAAACATGGACACTTAAAAAGTAAATAGTAAAACTGAAGACCCTGAAATGTTGGTTTATTGAAGAAAGGGAATATTTGAATGGACAGAAAAGGAAATAATTTTTTTTTTTTTTTAAAACGGCTGAAAGTAAATAAATAAACTATTGAACATAATTTGAATAGGAGAAATAAGGAACGTTTCTGGTTACATATGAAACACAATAAATAATTTAATGAAAATACTCTTGGAGGGTAAGAGAAACCATGGAAACGAGGTATAGGTAGACAAAGATTAAAGTGTGTGTGTGGGGGGGGGGGGGGGGGGTGGTGTAGTATAGAGCTACGACGTCAGCCTCAGGACAGGTAGGACCCGGGTTCTAAGCCCACCAGACGTGGTGTTGATTTGTCAAAAATATGAAAAAAATCAATGCATGGTTTCTTGATGACGTTTCTCTCCCCTGATGGGAGGAGGTAATCTTTAGACATAGGATCTCCTCTTGGGTATTGAGCCTGGCAGTTAAAATTTGAAATAGTGGGTCATAAATATGGCCACTGCCCGGACAATCATCATCGTCATCAAGTACCGGGCCTGCTGGCGTAGGTGATCATGTCTCTCCGCAACTTTCGATCTCGACAGTTATCGATCATTTCTGTTGTTGACCTTCTGCCAAGTCATTCTCTTAAGCTGTCTGTTATTTTTTCTCCTTGCTTCCCTTGCCCGGACAATGTTGTCAGCAAAAACCTACCCGCACCGTGGATCCCAAACCGTGCTACGGAGTTCGTGCACGTGGGCCAGTACTTTCCTCTGACTTTCTCGAGGGGGATATCGGAGCACCTATAGGCTTCGCCCCGTATGCGGTGATGATGATTCTAACACACAACAAGAAAAGATTAAAGTGAACGGGCAATATCAATAGTTGGATGGCAGAAACAATATACCGCGTTGATGATCAAGGGAAGAGACACAGTGTAATGGCACTCCATGGTATTCAGCCTTCGATACGTCATGAAGACCCTTCAAGGTCATGACGGTGTATTGTCTCCCACTTTGATATTTCAACAATCAGATGTGATTAGTGGACAGTTGCAAAGTTACACAAGTGGTGGTTAAGTTTAATATGGTTGAAGTTGCAGTTGGTCTACAGTAGCGATGCTCAAACTGTGGTCATCGGCCTCCAGAGATCCGCACTGCCACCACTGGAGGTCCGTGAATGATTGAAGAATAGTTTGCTGTTTTGCACGTAAATGGAAGGAAAGAATAAATGAACGAAAGCAAAAACGAAAAGAAATCCTGGTGGTCTGAGACTACAAAACGTTATTTAATTGGGGGAAGGGCGGGGTCCTTGTAAAGGAAAGTTTGAAAACTGCTGTTCTAGACTCTAGAACTATAGTTTGCGTTTTAAGAGTTCTGTATTTGTTAAAACAAAATAGTTTTGTTCTTATCTTATATTTTCAAGCCAATTCTAATTGAAAAAAAAAAAACACTCGCACGCTCAGCTATTTAATATCTACCACGTCTACATACAGCTCTTATACAGTATGTCAATTATATTTGGACGGCTGAATTTCCATCACGCAATGAGTTCATCACATGTCAAGTTTCATCACACATCAAGTTCTTAATAAGATACTTGTCGATTGCGGCCGTTCCGTTACACTGTTTTACGTTTCACTAGTTTAACGTTTTCCTTATTATCGCATTAAAATGGACGAATATCAACCCTGTCTGGATCTCTCTTAGGTTTCCATGAGAGAGTAAGTTACTAACGAGCATTACTTTTAGAGGTTCATCGACAAATAGACGAATAGTTCAGACAAAACTGAAGACGTTTGTTTAACTGGCTAATTAATTTCCCGTGTCAACAGTAAGCGAATAAAACGAGCGCATGGATTTTTGGAAATAAAAAAAATTAAATTGTGTGCCGTTGCCCGGTCGGGCGTTATAGATTAAAAAAAAAAATGGTATACATTTCTACTTTCAATAACGTAGTATTATTTTTATTAATTTTTTTTTTTTTAATTGATTTAGCCATATTTTTGAAAATACCCCAAACGGGTGCTCAATTCTACTGCGATGTTCGTGCTTTCTGCTGAGGTGTGTGGTCCAGAAAGAGGCTGGCGTGTCGGACACTATCTGAGTACAGTGTTAATGAAGCTTGCTTATGTACAAGGGTGTTATTCTGATTAATTGTTATTTCCATCGCGCTGGTCATTATTTGTTAGTTGATTTCTTCCTTCCATTATTCGTATTCTTTCTTCGGTTGATTTGTAGATTCACTTAGAAGAATCAGCTTCATTTTGTTTGTTTTCTCGTCGCTGCTGCAATACAAAGCGACAGGAAGTATGAATGAGGGGAAAAGTCAGACTCATTTTGTTTATGTTTTCTCGTCGCTGCTGCAATACAAAGCGACAGGAAGTATGAATGAGGGGAAAAGTCAGACTCATTTTGTTTATGTTTTCTCGTCGCTGCTGCAATACAAAGCGACAGGAAGTATGAATGAGGGGGAAAAGTCAGACTCATTTTGTTTATGTTTTCTCGTCGCTGCTGCAATACAAAGCGACAGGAAGTATGAATGAGGGGGAAAAGTCAGACTCATTTTGTTTATGTTTTCTCGTCGCTGCTGCAATACAAAGCGACAGGAAGTATGAATGAGGGGGAAAAGTCAGACTCATTTTGTTTATGTTTTCTCGTCGCTGCTGCAATACAAAGCGACAGGAAGTATGAATGAGGGGGAAAAGTCAGACTCATTTTGTTTATGTTTTCTCGTCGCTGCTGCAATACAAAGCGACAGGAAGTATGAATGAGGGGGAAAAGTCAGACTCATTTTGTTTATGTTTCTCGTCGCTGCTGCAATACAAAGCGACAGGAAGTATGAATGAGGGGGAAAAGTCAGACTCATTTTGTTTATGTTTTCTCGTCGCTGCTGCAATACAAAGCGACAGGAAGTATGAATGAGGGGGAAAAGTCAGACTCATTTTGTTTATGTTTTCTCGTCGCTGCTGCAATACAAAGCGACAGGAAGTATGAATGAGGGGGAAAAGTCAGACTCATTTTGTTTTGTTTTCTCGTCGCTGCTGCAATACAAAGCGACAGGAAGTATGAATGAGGGGGAAAAGTCAGACTCATTTGTTTATGTTTTCTCGTCGCTGCTGCAATACAAAGCGACAGGAAGTATGAATGAGGGGGAAAGTCAGACTCATTTGTTTATGTTTTCTCGTCGCTGCTGCAATACAAAGCGACAGGAAGTATGAATGAGGGGGAAAAGTCAGACTCATTTTGTTGTTTTGTCTCGCTGCTGCAATACAAAGCGACAGGAAGTATGAATGAGGGGGAAAAGTCAGACTCATTTTGTTTGTTTTCTCGTCGCTGCTGCAATACAAAGCGACAGGAAGTATGAATGAGGGGGAAAAGTCAGACTCATTTGTTTGTTTATCCGTCGCTGCTGCAATACAAAGCGACAGGAAGTATGAATGGGGGAAAAGTCAGATATTGTTTGTTTGTCGTCGCTGCTGCAATACAAAGCGCAGGAAGTATGAATGAGGGGAAAAATCAGACTCATTTTGTTTGTTTTCTCGTCGCTGCTGCAATACAAAGCGACAGGAAGTATGAATGAGGGGGAAAAGTCAGACTCATTTTGTTATGTTTTCTCGTCGCTGCTGCAATACAAAGCGACAGGAAGTATGAATGAGGGGGAAAAGTCAGACTCATTTTGTTTGTTTCTCGTCGCTGCTGCAATACAAAGCGACAGGAAGTATGAATGAGGGGGAAAAGTCAGACTCATTTTGTTTAGTTTTCTCGTCGCTGCTGCAATACAAAGCGACAGAAGTATGAATGAGGGGAAAAGTCAGACTCATTTTGTTTATGTTTTCTCGTCGCTGCGCAATACAAAGCGACAGGAAGTATGAATGAGGGGGAAAAGTCAGACTCATTTTGTTTGTTTTCTCGTCGCTGCTGCAATACAAAGCGACAGGAAGTATGAATGAGGGGGAAAAGTCAGACTCATTTTGTTTATGTTTTCTCGTCGCTGCTGCAATACAAAGCGACAGGAAGATGAATGAGGGGGAAAAGTCAGACTCATTTGTTTGTTTTCTCGTCGCTGCTGCAATACAAAGCGACAGGAAGTATGAATGAGGGGGAAAAGTCAGACTCATTTTGTTTATGTTTTCTCGTCGCTGCTGCAATACAAAGCGACAGGAAGTATGATGAGGGGAAAAGTCAGACTCATTTTGTTTATGTTTTCTCGTCGCTGCTGCAATACAAAGCGACAGGAAGTATGAATGAGGGGGAAAAGTCAGACTCATTTTGTTTATGTTTCTCGTCGCTGCTGCAATACAAAGCGACAGGAAGTATGAATGAGGGGGAAAAAATCTTTAAAGGAAGTGGTGTATAGAAGCGAGCTAGTTACGTTTTCAACCTCATTACAGAACAGGTAAAATCCTGGAAACTTATTATGTAACAAGTTCAGGAAACCTCTTGAATAACAACTTCTAGGAAACCACACGGATAACATGTATTATGGCAAGAGTGACCAATCACCTGTTAACGTAATGATTCCCAGCTTCGGGACTAACACAATTGTGAATGCTCACGGTCGTTCGTTCGCTGCTCCCTCCAGTTCGAGGCATAGCTTCATAATTTTTAGAGAGCGTCGTTTATTGCTGCTTCCTTCATTTATTTCGATCTCTTGCGACGCCTCTGTAAACAAGGACCTATTTTCAGTGAAAGTCTCTAAGCTGCTGCTCGCAGGATCTACAGCCACGCCTCTGTAACAAGGACCTATTTTCAGTGGAAGTCTCTAAGCTGCTGCTCGCAGGATCACACCTTTCTTGGGGGGGGGGGGGGGGGGGGGGGGGGGAGAACACATTCTGAAGTTAGTGAAATATTATCTCCAGAACGAAGCAGGATCAAGATTCTAGGATAAACTATAATAAATAGGTACAATAAGAACGGTTCGTTACAGGTACAATAAGAACCCTTCATTACAGGTCCATTATAAATACAATAAGAACCGTTCATTATAGATACAATAATAACCGTTCATTACAGGTACAATAAGAACCGTTCATTATAGGTACAATAAGAACCCTTCATTACAGGCCCATTATAGATACAATAAGTACCGTTCATTATAGGTACAATAAGAACCGTTCATTACAGGTACAATAAGAACCGTTTACAGGTACAATAAGAACCGTTCATTACAGGTACAATAAGAACCGTTCATTACAGGTACAATAAGAACGTTCATTACAGGTACATAATAACCGTTCATTACAGGTACAATAATAACCGTTCATTACAGGTACAATAAGAACGGTTCATTACAGGTACAATAAGAACGGTTCGTTACAGGTCCATTATAGATAGAATAAGAACCGTTTATTATAGGTACAATAAGAACCGTTTATTATAGGTACAATAAGAACCGTTCATTTAAATACAATAAGAACCGTTCATTACAGTACAATAATAACCGTTCATTACAGGTACAATAAGAACCGTTCATTACAGGTCCATTATAGATAGAATAAGAACCGTTTATTATAGGTACAATAAAAACCGTTTATTACAGGTACAATAATAACCGTTCATTATGGATAGAATAAGAACCGTTTATTACAGGCACAATAAGAACGGTTCATTACAGGTACAATAAGAACCCTTCATTACAGGCCCATTATAGATACAATAAGTACCGTTCATTATAGGTACCATAAGAACCGTTTTACAGGTACAATAAGAAGGACGGTTCATTACAGGTACAATAAGAACCTTCATTACAGGTACAATAAGAACCGTTCATTACAGGTACAATAAGAACCCTTCATTACAGGTACAATAAGAACCGTTCATTACAGGTACAATAAGAACCCTTCATTACAGGTACAATAAGAACCGTTCATTACAGGTACAATAAGAAACCCTTCATTACAGGTCCATTATAGATACAATAAGAACCGTTCATTATAGGCACAATAAGAACCGTTCATTATAGGCACAATAAGAACAGTTCATTATAGGCACAATAAGAACCGTTCATTATAGGCACAATAAGAACAGTTCATTATAGGCACAATAAGAACCGTTCATTATAGGCACAATAAGAACAGTTCATTATAGGCACAATAAGAACCGTTCATTATAGGCACAATAAGAACATTCATTATAGGCACAATAAGAACCGTTCATTATAGGCACAATAAAACAGTTCATTATAGGCACAATAAGAACCGTTCATTATAGGCACAATAAGAACCGTTCATTATAGGCACAATAAGAACCGTTCATTATAGGCACAATAAGAACCGTTCATTATAGGCACAATAAGAACAGTTCATTATAGGCACAATAAGAACCGTTCATATAGGCACAATAAGAACCGTTCATTTAGGCACAATAAGAACCGTTCATGTCGGTCATGTTGCATCGTTCTGTTTTTTTTCCCATTGTCTACTGACTGTTGTTATCTACAGAAACCAACTATATACTTTTAATACTCTCGTGTGGCTCTCATTAGTGGAAGGAAGAGAAAGGAAACATCAACAAGAGCATCATTCTATACAACGTTCTTGAGGAATGAATATCTGCACAAACTAAATAAGGAACCGGTAATTTGTCTACAGGTGATAGCATGCAGACGTTGGAGCCAGGGCGAGATAAATCACGTGCTCAGGAGCTATTCTCCAGTAGTCATATGAACTGGCATGCATTGGACTTGAGGGTAAAGGCGAAGAGACGCAGTATAATAATAACCTGGTGGAAGACCATGGAGGTACATTTAAATAATGTGAGCACCTTCTCAAGAATGACTATGAATTTTGCATAGTAAATTTGTTATAGCGTTTCTTTGAAGGCCTCCCAAGGCTTTATCGACAGATGAGCGCTTATGTTCCTTAAAACAAAAATATAATAATGAAAGAAATAGATCAAAATCTAGCAGTTTTAATCAACCACAAATTATCTATATAAATAGTAATGTATACTTAATAAATGAGTGTGTTAAATATGCCTCTATTATTTCCGTTTGATAGTTTAATGTTTAGCCACTATTGTCCTACAAGGAAATAACTTTAGAGGCAAAACGGGCACTTTACAATACAATCTTCACCCCAACTTTGTGCTAACAATGCCAGTCCTGGACCCTAGATACAAGAGCAATAAGAAAAATAATCGTCGTCGAGATTAAATGTATTATACGAATGAGAGGAAACAGCCTCAGTGAAATAAGATCAGAAATGAAGAACTGAGAAAAACGCTAGGAACAACCACCGCCATAGAATATATAAGGAAACAAGAGATAAAATGGTTTGGTCACATGACAAGGCAGAGTGATCAAAACACAATACAGCGAGCCCTCAATGAACGTTGCGAGAACACAAGACCCAACGGTGGACCACGAAAAAGACGGATCAACGAAATATTAGAAGCACTAGGAAACATAACAACGTCCGAAGCGAACAGAAGAGCAAAAGACCGCAAATTATATCTCCCATCGAAGCTGAAAAGCGAATGAGGAAGGAAAGAAGAAGATAGTTTAATTGACAATAATCATGATAGTAAGGTCAAATGTACAACACAACTCTCTGAAAGTTGGCGCTCTAAAGTGCGCTAGTCGTACACTACCATTCATCATCATCATTTAACAGCATCTTCTTGGCTCGTTTGTCTGCCAGCTAGGTGTGTCTCGCTGTCCAGCTGTATACACTCTTTCGTGAAATCAGTTGGAAACAAAAAAAAGGTACACACACCACTAAACGTATCAATCCCTATATAATTGCGCATTCATTTATAATTCTAGAGTCAGAACACACATTTTATCGGTTGTATCATATGCTGTCTATTATACTGAAAGATCGGTTTCTAGAGAAACATTTGGGCTCGAAACTTTTCTTCTGTCGACCAGTTGAAATCTTCTTACTCTTCTCCTATGGCATTAAGGTAGAAAATAATCTCGGCCCATTTGAAATCTTCTTACTCTTCTCCTATGGCATTAAGGTAGAAAATAATCTCGACCCATTTGAAATCTTCTTACTCTTCTCCTATGGCATTAAGGTAGAAAATAATCTCGACCCATTTGAAATCTTCTTACTCTTCTCCTATGGCATTAAGGTAGAAAATAATCTCGACCCATTTGAAATCTTCTTACTCTTCTCCTATGGCATTAAGGTAGAAAAATAATCGACCAACACTCTACTCCAACGGGTATAATGTAGAAAATCTCGTACCTACGCACTTCTCCAACGGTATTAGGGTAGACATCTTCTATCTACTCTCCAGCAGCAATAAGATAGGAAATGTTCCACCTACAACGACATTAAGGTACAAAATCTTCTACATACATCAGCAGCAATAAGGTAGGAAATGTTTCACCAACAACATTAAGGTACAAAATCTTCTACATACATCAGCAGCAATAAGATAGTAAGTGTTCCACCAGCAACATTAAGGTACACAATCTTCTACATACATCAGCAGCAATAAGATAGAAAATATTTCCACCAACAACATTAAGGTACAAAATCGTCTACATACATCAGCAGCAATAAGGTAGGAAATGTTCCACCTACAACATTAAGGTACAAAATCTTTTACATACATCAGCAGCAATAAGGTAGGAAATGTTCCACCTACGACATTAAGGTATAAAATCTACTACATACATCAGCGGCTATAAGGTAGGAAAGCTTCTATCTTTCTTATAATAATATGGCACGCCCTCCATATCTGTAAAATCTGAAGTATGCGCAGTTGATGCTACATGGCATTAGTAACAGATAAAGCAGTAACATTGAATTTCATGCAAAATTATTTCCAGCAATACATATTAAAAACAAAGCAATTATAAGCAACACGTTTTATATTCTGTATTATTTATTTATTTCTCATAAACCATTTCATCTGTTTCAATATGTATTATATGGCGGGAATTATTACTAGCCTTTTTTCTCAGTTCTTCATTTTGATCGTATCTCTCAGGTTGCTTTCTATTATGTCGTCGAAGTCTAATGAATAATGTTCTAGAAAGGAAAACAACATTCATTTCGAGAATATCCGAACGTAATTATTTAAATGTGCCAAACTGAATAATCTGCTGGTAAATCAGTTATCGTCTGACGCCACTATTTAAACACGCCTATGGTGTAATTATATATATATGGCCCTTTTCGTCTTGTCAGACGGTCTAGTGGAGGCTATTGCGTATTTTTTTGAGGTATTGTTTTTTACCGAACAGCTTCTCTCGTGGCTAATCTACCAATGTTTGACAAACACACGCGGTCACATAATGAACAGGTCAGGCTCGCTGGTCCACAGGGTTTACCATCCTTTTTCATGAGTCTCTTCTCTTCTAAGTCCTGTCTTAGAACAGTCTCAATGTTGTTATACCGTATACCAAACCATTTTATCTCTTGTTTCCTTATATATTTTATGGCGGTGGTTGTTCCTAGCGTTTTTCTCAGTTCTTCATTTCTGATCTTATCTCACTCAGGCTGTTTCCTGTCATTCGTATAACACATTTAATCTCGACCACGGTGTAATTATAATAATAGGATAAATAGTAATTAACAAACGTTGATAAATACTATGTTTCTGGCATGGCACAATTATCAGTATCAAACTACTTCCGTATCAAAGTTACGATAAAGGAAGATTACAATACGGCGTATAAGATGCTTTAGAAAAGTCGTTTATATCACTGCAAATGACAGAATGAGATATATTGGTATCAAATAGAACGTGTATATGTGAAATGATAAGTGAGTAAGAAAGGTAAATAACAGATGATATGATACTGTGGAGATGATATTATTCCAGCCAACAGCCTGTGCAGTGAAAAGATCGATCAGCATTGATCTATATATATATATATAATATATGTATATATATTATAGATATAGAGAGAGAGAGAGAGAGAGAGAGAGAGAGAGATTTTATACTCCAAATTATACATTTGATTCCGTACTACTTATAATATATCTAAATATACAGAAAGCTATAATAGTGTTCCTTGACATAGCTAAAAGCCAACCCAAATTCATCATCAAGAGTGAAGGGTTTGAAATTGTAACTGACTATAAATATCTGGAATTTGTAGTAACTAACAATGGAGATGTCAGAAAGAATTCAAAAGAAGATAAGCAATAGTAACGCAAAAATTAAACGCCACGAAGAACAAGTGGCACAATACCAGCAAGACATTGAATTTTGCTGAGGACCTCATCTTCCCGATAACAACATATGGTTGTGAATTATGGACGAACATCGCAAACAACAAGGAAACAAATCGATTCAATCGAAACAAAATGTTACATAATAATCCTTAAGATACATTGAATAAAAAAAAAAAAAGAGCAGTGAAGACATTAAAAGATTTAAACATAAAAAATGAACTGGCTTATAAACACCTTTCTACAGAGGAAATTAAAATACTACGGCCACGTCAAAAGACACAGCGGGCTGGAAAGAACAATATGGAAGACATGATTCCTGGACGACGCATCATGGGCAGACCAAGAAGAAGGTGGTTTCAAGACATCAAGGAGACCTTGATCCTTGAACAGAAGCGGTGGCAGATCTGGCTAGAGACAAAGATTCTTTCAAACGGGCTGTGGTGATTGCAACGTTCTGTGGGTGGTCTAGCTAGAGACAAAGATTCTTTCAAACTGGCTGTGGTGATTGCAACGTTCTGTGGGTGATCTAGCCAGAGATACAGATTCTTTCAAAACTGGCTGTGGTGATTGCAACGTTCTGTGGGTGGTCTAGCTAGAGACAAAGATTCTTCAAACGGGCTGTGGTGATTGCAACGTTCTGTGGGTGATCTAGCCAGAGACACAGATTCTTTCAAACGGGCTGGTGGTGATTGCAACGTTCTGTGGGTGGTCTAGCTAGAGACAAAGATACTTTCAAACGGGCTGTGGTGATTGCAACGTTCGTCAAAGCAAATGCGGCCTGGTAATGATGATGACTACTTTTAAACAATATATATTTATTTTCTGTATTACTTATAAGTAATATATTTTATATTCTGTATTACTTATAAGTAATACATTTTATATTCTGTATTACTTATAAGCAACCATCATCATCATCATCGAGTGCCCATCTCCGCACCAAGATTGGCTACCATGGAGCGTCATTCCGCTCTGTCTCTTGCTTTGATGGTGCAGGTTGTCATATGTTGTCTTGTCCATCTTTTGATGCTACTTGTCCGTGTCAGTCTTGGTCTGCCTCTATCATCCTGTATTTTCTCTTGCAATATTACTTTTAGTAGGTTGTTGTGTCTTTTAACATAGTATATATATATATATATATATATATATAGTATACATTAGTATACTATACTAGTATATATAGTACTATACTAGTATATATATATTATATATATATATATATATATATATATATATATATATATTATATATATATATAAATAAATAAATAAAGTAAAGTACTCCCGTCATGCCAAGTGGCGTAAGGGAATATGGTGTTAGTGACCATACATTTTACAGACCTTCGGCACATGATTTTTGGGGTAATGTGGTCGGTGTTACACTTTGCCGCTTTACTTACCCAGAAAAATTCCGGTACCCATTTAAGGCTGGGATCGAACCCTACCTCTTGTCCTTTGTAGTCCAGTTCACTAACCACTGAGCTATCGCGGCTCCCTTTAGTGTGTGTGTATATATATATATATATATATATAAGCACAATACATTTTTTTTATTTCTTACGCTTACAAAAGATACAGTTGAATCCTTTTGTTTAAAAAAATATATTTTATTAATAATTCGCGTTTCTTATATAACATCTTTCCTAGAGCACAAAAACAAACACACCCCCCCCCAAAAAAAAAAGGCAAAACAAAAAAAAAACAAGTATTAAAAATTGGAAAGTTATTTCAACGTGCGGCATTCCATCGTTTCTGTATGCGAGTGCCATCCTTGGGGAGCACTGGTCTAGACGGTCCTGGGGCTTCAGACGTCATTCTGGGCTGGTGGCCTTGAACCTAGCTATATCTGGTTTTTTTAGAATGTATCAGACAGTGCTGACTATTTGACTAGAGCTGTATACCACTCGGGGTGGGAGGGGGAAATCAATGTTCTTGGCGTGTTCCCTCTGAGTGTGGGGGTGTGTGAGAGGGTCGTCTGAATATTTGTGTGAGAGTCAGTGTGTTTGTGTTGAAGTGAATCTGTGTGAGAGTGTGTGTGTGAATCACTGTGTTTGTATGGTAGTGAGTGTATTTGTTTATGAGAGCATTGACGAAAGTGAAATGCGCATGAGTGTATAATGCGCGTAATAAATAATAATATGTGTATATATATGTCAATATGTGGTTTTGTTTAAAGTGAATGATTTTTAATGAGATTGGGGTGTACATTATTTTTTTGTAAACGTGTGTGTTTTGGTGAAAGTGTGCGTGTGGAGGCATTTGTACGTGTGCTAGAGTGTGTAATTAGACAGACAGAGAGAGAGAGAGAGAGAGAGAGTAATATTGAGAACGGTTTTGTGAATGTGATTGGCTGAATACATATTTCTGTGGTAGTATTCTGTTTAAGTATGAGCATTGTACTGTAAGGCTAAAACCTGGGGCCATGTTGTCTTTGTTAGTCGCTGTTCTCTAGAAAGCCATAGACATGGCTAATGTAAAACATATTTAGAAAGCAGTTATATAATGACAGTAAAAATGAAGATTTCCTCCATGCCTTAATAGACGTATGGGAAAAATGGTGTTAGTGGCTGTATATTTTTCCATGACCACGGCACATTGTTGGGTGAAGTGGTCGGAATCACGCTAGGCCGCCTTTACTTCCCAGAAAACAATCTCTGGTACTAATTGTTAGGACCTGGGTGAACCCCCGGAGCCTTGTCGGTCCGAAGTAAAAGAATCCGCTACTTCTAGACATTGAACCCGTACCATTGAACTGTATCATTTTTAGTTAGCTGCGAGGCAGTGTGCTAAGCGTTCGGCTTCTCGTGGCAAGGCGCGGTGCCACTGAGTACGGGTTCGATCCCGCTTCGGACCATATATTGTTCTTCGTTTTTTTCTATTGTTGTTTGTCTGTCAATTTTTCCGAGTGCTAACACATACTTCTTTGTTCTATTATTCCCTATTATCGCCTCGGAAGTTCCTATATATAATAATATTTATTTATTATTATTTGTACCCACTCTCTTCATATCAGCTATTTACGTTATATGTTTTTTTACGTAATATATGTTTTAGCGCTATCGACCAATAAGTGTATTTATAGTCATCTTCGTAAATAGACACATATACTGAATGTGATGGGACGTACACTTCTGCTTTACAAATGAATACATATACCCCTGGTTAAATCACAGAAGAGATAAGATTCCGCCTTTATCAGGAGACACGTATACCTCTGCCAGTGTCATACCATCCCAACATTCCTGTCCTATTTTCAGGTAATTAGCACCTGGAATCTATCAAGTATTTGATATTCCGGACACACATAAATTGCATAGTTACTAGTACACGAGTAGCATCTAAATTACTTCATGCCCTTTGTGGGATTGGGTGATCTAGAGTTCAGACTACCTCTGGACAGGAGAGCACCTAAATTACTTATAATTCGAGATTCATCTACATTACTTGTAATTCTCTCTCTCTCTCTCTCTCTCTCTCTCTCTCTCTCTCTCTCTGCGATCAAGACTCAATCAGAGTAGGATTCCAGACTCTCTCATGAAGTCAACTGTCTGTTTAAGCGAATTGATTGTCCCATATAGTTTTCTTCCAGGGAGGTGGGCGTGGACCACATTGCTCTTCTCAGGTCTGTGTACTGGGGGCAATCATGTAGAAGATGTTTTGTGGTCATATTGTCCAGTGTACAGTGGCATAGGGTGGTTGTACCTATTTTGAATTTGGTGAACATGTGATCTCTCGTTCTTTTGTGGCCTGTGCGTAGGCGAAGTATGATGCCTTGATCCCTCCTTGATAGTTGGTGGTATCCGTCACTCTCATTATGCTTTGGGTGTTCTCGTTTCCATTTTTCATGGAACTGACCTTTGATTTGGCTTCATCATAACTGAGCGGATGGTTCTCTTTTGGTAATCTCCCTCCCTCTTTAGCTAATTTGTCTGCGCGTTCGTTCCCGTGTATATTACAGTGTGATGGTATCCACTGAATGACTACTCTCTGGAAGTTATTGCATAGTTGGTCCAGGGTTGTTCTCAAGTCATCTAGTTCATTGTTCTTGGGGCTTTATAGAGCTGATAGTACTGACAGTGCATCAGTCAGAATCACCAATTTATTGTGCATGTTATTTTTGTGTTGAGTAGCCAGTGTTGCAGCATCTCTGATGGCCTCAGTTTCTGCTTTAAAGTTGTTTGAGAATTTCCCAGTAGCTATTGACTTGGTGATCTCGTCCTGATTATTCAGCGTCAAGAACACACCTACCCCCTCCATTTCTGGTGGCATTTGTAGCAGAGCCATCTGTGTATATGTGGGACCAAGAGTCCTGTGGGTAGGTAATTCGGGGTTCACCTAAATTACATGTAACTCTGGGTTCATATAAATTATGTATAACTCAGGACGCACCTAAATTAACTAGTAATGTGGGAGCATCTAATTTTACTTGACCGTTGACTTCAATTCCTTCCTTGTCTACTATTGATCTCATAATATTTTCACTGTAAATTGAAAACAAATCCGGCAACAGAACACATCCTTATCTGACTCCTTGTTTTATATATTTGATTTGTCCTGTTTGGTTGCTAATTCACATAGCACTATGGCTGATATAAAATATTTTAGTACTTGGCTTATATTATATACTTAGTACTGGGCTTACATCATATACTTAGTACTGTGGCTGACATCATATACTTAGTACTGTGGCTGACATCATATACTTAGTACTGTGGCTAACATCATATACTTAGTACTGTGGCTGACATAAAATATTTAGTACTTGGCTTACATCAAATATTTATTACTGGAGATGAAATAAAATATTTAGCACTAAGCTAACATCATATACTTAGTACTGTGGCTGAAATCATATACTTAGTACTGTGGCTGACATCATATACTTAGTACTGTGGCTGACATCATATACTTAGTACTGTGGCTGACATCATATACTTAGTACTGTGGCTGACATCATATACTTAGTACTGTGGCTGACATCATATACTTAGTACTATGGCTGACATCATATACTTAGTACTGTGGCTGACATAAACTAAATATTCTGATCGCACCTACGCTTGGTAGTCTGGTCGCACCTAAGTTGATTAGTATTAGGAACGCACCTAAATTGTTTAATATTAGGAACGCACCTAAATTGTTTAATATTAGGAACGCACCTAGATTGTTTAGTATTAGGAACGCACCTAGATTGTTTAGTATTAGGAACGCACCTAATTGTTTAGCATTAGGAACGCACCTAAATTGCTTAGTATTAGGAACGCACCTAAATGCTTAGTATTAGGAACGGACCCAAGTTGTTTAGTATTAGGAACGCACCCAAAGTGTTTAGTAATAGGAACGCACCCTCATTATTTAGTGCATGCACTAAGAGTACACCTATTTAAAATAGTGCCCGCCTAGATAACTTAGTACAAGGAACACACCTAAATTACCTAGAACTGTGAGCGCACCTAAATTACTTTGTACTAGCAAGAAGCGAAGTTACTTAGTTCCGAAACACGCTTAGAATACTTAATACTAAGGACACGCGTAAATTACTTGTACCAGGGACGTACATAAATACTCAGTCAGTGCTAAGAACGCAAGTAATTTACTTAGCACCTACATAATTAACTTTCATGACGCACCTTTAGCTTTGTATCTAAATATCATATCGAAATTACTTAATACTCGGGCGGCACTTAACTCGCGTAGTACTGTAGACTTATCTAACTTAGTTATGTTCTCTGGCCGCACTTAAACTACCTATTTTTTCTAGCTACACCGCACTTAAATTACGTTGCGCGCTGTGGGCGCAACCAAATTACTCTGTACGAAGAAAGCATTGAAATTACACAGTGCGCGGAACTCATATAAATTAATTACCTTTCATGACACAGTTATAACTATAGCTCGTTTCAAATCACGTGCCCAACTTCAAAACGCTATTACTCAGTAACCGTTTGTTAAAAACTGTTGAAATTTTCCAAATGTTATTAGAATGCAAAAGACCCTTTAAATGTATATTTAACAAATATCTTGCAGCTGCAGTTTCTTAAAGCGGCGAATTTCTTTGATGTTGTCAAAATTGTAAATTGTGAACCCCTAAATATATAAATTACCGTAGTTGCTGGTCTATGATTAATTTTCACTAGGTAAAGGCGTGGCCGCAATGGGGAAATAACCTAATAAGACAAAACACCAGGAGAATTATTGTCTTCTCAGTTCGAGGACGGGCGATAATATCAAGGTATACCTGTATGTCCAATTTTCATAGTTGTGTGGTCCTGATAAAGACCGCTTGTTGAACTAATTTAAGGTAATATAGGGCCAACATTGTGGGGGCTATATACTTTCATTCTGAATCAGACGAGTCTAAAAGATTAATAACTGTTTGGGGTTGAACATTCCACAAACCATCATTTTTCCAATATTCCTCTTCCTGTTTTAAGACGTGGTCTTCACATTTAGCCCAATAATCTTTGTATATATTTAATAAAGCGAGATTAGCAAGAGTCTTTACATCGCATATTTTGAATGTTGTATTTTCATCTGCCACTTGTTCTTTTAATTTTGCCCAGATTAGTTCTATTGAAAAACGAGCTTGGATCTCAGACACCACGTGGAAATACATCAAAGAAAGAAGAGAAGCGAAGAGAGCCATGACTAATGTAAAGACAGATCTTGGAAAGGTTCTGGCAAAAGCAACATACAAAGAATTAGACAACAAAGTGAAAAGTTCGGCAAGAAGAGATACAAGGGCTTGTAATAGCAGAGACAGCTGCAATTACAGGAGACAGCAGAACTCTCTATACTGTACAAAAGATGCTGACAAACACCTATACATCCAGTGGAACACCAATTCTAGACAAATCTGGATTAATGCTAACAACAAGCGCAGACATAAAAGCCCGTTGGGCGGAACACTTCAAAGAAATTCTTAACCGTCCACTACCTCACAGTTTAATAGATTTTGAAGCTGAAACACCAGCAGCAGAATTAGATGTAAATTTAGATGACTTCACCTTGAGTGAAATAGAAACCACCTTAAAGCTAATGACCAATAACAAGGCTGCTGGAGAGGATAAGTTAACAGCTGAGATCCTCAAGGCAATTGATAGCCATAATTTAATACATCTCCAAAAAATGTTCAACATCATTTGGAAAACAGAGAAGACGCCTCATAAATGGAAAAAAGGAATCATTGTTAAGATCCCAAAAAAGGGCAATCTTAGAGATTGTAACAACTGGAGAGGCGTGACACTTTTGTCAGTTGCCTCAAAGTTATTCTGTAAAATCATCCTAAATAGAATAAAGGATTCAATAGATACAGTAATGCGTGAAGAACAGGCTGGGTTTAGAAAAGGGAGAAGCTGTCTTGACCACATTTTCACTCTACGACTTATATTGGAGGAACACATTGAAAAGCAAAAACCTTTTGTACTTAACTTCATCGACTTCAAAAAAGCATTTGATAGTATTCATAGAGATTCTTTGTGGAAAATTCTGAAGCAATATGGCTTACCATCAAAAATCATAAATATAATCAAAGACATGTATGATGGTTACACATGTGCAGTTCGAACAGAGGAAGGACTGAGCGAATGTTTCCCAATAGAAACTGGGGTTAAACAAGGATGTATTTATCGCCCTTGTTATTTGGAATTGTTATGGACTTCATAATGAAGAAATGCTGCACTGGTAATAAAGGCATCGAATGGATACAAGGAGACCATTTGGAGGACCTCGACTTTGCTGATGACATAGTTCTCATCAGCAGTCAGATAAAAACGATGCAGGAAAACACAAATGAACTATCATCAATAGCCAGCAAAATTGGGCTTGAGGTCAATCATGAAAAGACTAAAGTCATGAAAAGTTTAATTCCAACAAGTGACAAAATATACATGGAAAACAAACCAGTAGAAGAGATCGATCACTTTATCTATCTTGGAAGTCACGTTGATCGAGAAGGGGATACGAGCAAAGAAATTAGAATCAGACTGGCTAAAGCAGCAATGTCTTTCAGAAGCCTTGAAAAGTTGTGGAAATCAAAACTCATTAGCACAAACACAAAACTTAGGCTATTCAAATCAAATGTACTATCAACCCTTACGTATGCGTGTGAAAGCTGGAAAACAACAAGAGATATAGAAACAAAGTTGAACGCATTCGAAAATAAATGTCTAAGGAAAATACTTGGTATAGAATGGAACGAATTCAAAACAAACGAGGAAATTAGAGAAATCGCCAATCAACCACTAATATCTTCAGTAATAAAGAAAAGACGATGGTCATACGTTGGACATATGATGAGAAGAGATAATAATCGAATAGCAAAGCAAGCCCTCATATGGGAAACAACAGGTAAAAGAAAAAGAGGAAGACCCAGGGAGACACTGAGAAGAACATTGATGAGAGAGGCAAGAGCAGCAGGAATCGGCTCCCTCAATGAGATAGAACTGCTTGCACAGAACAGAGACAGATGGCGAGATTTGATAAAATATCTTTAAAAGAAACTGCTAGAACAAAAATTCATATAGGAGAAGGTGTATCTTGGTCTACGCCCTATGGGCCGGTTACGGCTCGAAAGGTCAATAGATAGATAGATAGATAGTTCTATTGGATTTAAATGAGCATGGTAAGGTGGCAGCCTCAAACTTATATGACCGTGCTCTTGGATAATCTTATCTATTTGAAAAATCTTTGTCCTTTGCTTTTGCTTTACTGGAGATAGTAATTCAGGTTTTAAGTACATGTTATTAAATTGTATGTGCTCCTTTGTGAGCCATATCTTAATAGTATCTTTTGTACTGGATGACGTCGGGACTTTAACTTCAAGTGCAACAATGTTGTGGTACGCTGCATTGTCCATTATTAGGCAAGATGGTCGATCTAGTGATGTGAGAACAGAATTTTCAATCCAATGTCTAAATATGTGACCATTCATCTCAGAGTGATAATCCCGATTGTCTATGGAGATTGAAAGAAAAATGAGCTCTGCATTCTGTATTAGTCCATGTTGTCGACTACCTGCATGAGCAATTATCAAGCGCTGTCCTTTGCTGCTAGGTATTAATCTCTTAATCTTTCCATCTGATGACTGCCATTCCCTTTGGTTAGTGTGGTGAGCATTGATCCATGTTTCATCCAAGTACACAATATCATAACCTTGCTTGCGCACCTCTTTTACTTCACGTAAGTACTTGCTTCTCATGACTACTATATGTGACTTCTTACAGATGATGTTTCGTCCATTGGAATACTTTCTGAATGTAAAGCCTGCAGCTCTCACATTCCTCCATAATGTAGACTTTGATATTTCAATACTGTTGTTCTTTTTCAGCGATACTTTTAATTTTCTTATTGTAACAGTTTCATTCATACCCAACATTTTGCGAATTTCACTTCTAATAAGTTCACTGTCGAAATTATCCAACATTTTTGCTCTTCCTTGTGATTTTGTATATTTTGAACATTGACGGTCACGTGCTTGAATCCAGCGATTAAATGACCGTTTAGATAAATCCAAAATGTGTCTTGTCCTATTCTCAGGGTTTTCTAAAGAATGAAATAATCTTCCTCGTTTAGCCTCTTTGCAAAAATAGTCATACATTTGTATTGCGATGTTTTGTAAACTGCAGAATTTCATTTTAAGACTCATGATAAATGTTATAGTTCCACGTCTTCGCCTATGAATGAACGGAAATGGAACACACAATTTCTCGTGTTTTTTACAAGTGTCTAATTGTGTCAAAAAACCACGGTAAAAGCGTGCAAACACGTCATTTTACCGTGTATGGATTTTTACTCGCTATTTTTAACTTAAAATGCTGTAAACATTAAGTTTTGACTACATCAATGGGTCGTTATAAATTTATATAAATCAAATAAGCAACAATAATAACCAAATGTTTTTTTTAATGAAATTAATTCCCTGTTGGGTTCTAATCATTATAACTTTACATGCAAATTTTGAACAACTTACAATAAGCGGTTTAAAAGCTATCGATTTTAAATGTTGGGCACGAGTTATGAAACAAGCTATAAGCACGTATGTGAATTACTTATTGTTTGACGACAAATAACTAACTGCTAGGGATTCATCTAAATTATTGATGCTTTGGAGTCACACCTAGAATACTTAATTTTTGTATACAGTACCTAAATTACTTGATAATCGGAACGTATCTAAATTAATTAGTACTCAGGGGTCAAAAATAAATTACTTAGCACTCGAGATTAATTTAAAATATGGAGTTCTCAGACCGCGCTTCAAGTACTTAGTGCGCAATATGTACTTAATATTAGTGTTCATTACTCGGGACTTTCTTAAAATACGTTGTACTCAAGACGCACTTCGTGCGTACCTCTCAGGTCGTACTTGAAGTACTTAATTATCTGACCGTACTTGAAGTAGTCAGTACTTGAGATTCACTTGGGACGAACTCATGTACATAGTGCCGGTGAATCCTTAAAGTAAGTACTATGTGATGCGGAAATAAAAGTATTTGGCATATGTCACAAAGTACATGGCACTGGAGCATTTAAGCGGGTCTAAAGTACATGGCACCTGAAGGTTATTTTTTTAACAGTTAATTTTTTTTTAAGATCACCTGTGTCCCCCACCCCCTTCCTCATCCCACCTCTCCCCATTTTGTACTGACACACTCTTCATTCTGAGTAACTCAATTTTTAACGATTATTAATTACCAGGGACGGACCTTATCCACCAATAGTACGCCTCTAAATTACCTTATATGCTCAGATTTTCACCAATTTAATGACTCGTTATACTCTTAATATACATAATGTTTGTTATACTCTTACTATGCATAATGCCCCCCCCCCCCAGTAAAGATGTCATGTCTCCCCCCCCCCCCCCAGTAAAGATGTCATGTTCTTTAATTAATTTCTCTGCATCACTTCCCCACGTTTGTACTAGGCAGCGTTTGAGATGTGTCACATCATGAATATCCCCTTAATGTCCGAAAGACAAAGGGCAACATTCAGCGTCTCAATCATTTCCCTGATTTAACATTTACATTGCGCACTGTCTTAAGATGGTGTGTTTGATGGCCGGATTAATGCGATCCACGGCGTCAATACTACAGCACCAGAACTCCTTGATTCTTTATTTTACCTCAGCTTTCACCGCCCCTAAGGAACGGACTCTTGAGTCAGCCTCTTCAATCCTTGTCAATCTGCTGCAGTTGTTTTCTACATTTTCTTTGTCTTTATGTTATACTTGAGCATTATTCTCTATATGTTTGGAATATTACTTTATTATTGTTTTTTTTAAAATAATTTTGCCCATGGTTTTCCTTTGTTGTTGCCTGTTATATAATGTTAAAGTACATTTCTTTGATTTTAATTGAGTTCTCTTTGGTTGGTAATTTTTATGCAATGCAGATGTCTAACAGTTATTTCTTTGCTCCTTTCTTTCTTCCACTGGTATGTATTTCCATCTGTTTTATCTTTATTCCAATGCTCTTTTCCCCTTTCTCTGTTTCAATGTTATTTTTTTGCTTATTTCTCTTAGTTATTGTTATATCTATGCCTCTTTCTCTTTGTTATTGTTGTTTCTTTGCTTATGTATCTTTCACTACTGTTAATTGTGTGTTTCTTTCTCTCTTTTATTATTTTTATTTCTGTGCTTTTTTAAAATCCCTTTTATTGTTATATCTTTGCATTTTCTTCATGTTATTGTTATTTCTTTCTTTCTTTTATTAGTTTTTTTTTTTTCTTCTTTCTCTTTTTTGTATGTTATTTCTTTGCTTATATCTATCTTTTACTACTGTTTTTTTTTCATTGTTTCCTTCTATCTTTTATTACTGTTTTTTTTTCATTGTTTATTTCTCTCTTTTATTGTCTCTGTGCTCCTTTCTCTCTTTCACTGTTATTTATTTGCTTATTTCTTCCTTATATTACTGTTATTTATTTAATTCTTTATCTCTTTGCGTTATTTCGTTGCTTCTTTCTTTCTTTGCGTTATTTTTTTTTTTGCTTATTTCTATCTTTTACTACTGTTTTTTTCATTTTTTTTTTGCTCTCTTTTAGTATTTCTATGCCCCTTTCTCCCTTTCACTGTTATTTCTCTGGCCCTTTCTTTCACTTTTATTTCTGTATCCTTTTCTGTAACTGTTATTTCTGTGCCCCTTTCTTACTTTTACTGTTATTTTTTTTTGCCTCTCTCTTTCTATGTTATTTCATTGCGCAGTTATATCTTTCACTGTTGTTCTCTTTATATCTTTCACTGTTATTTCTTTGCCACAGGTATATCTTTCACTTATTTCTTTGCCCCTTTTGTATCTTTCACTGTAATTTCTTTGCCCCTTATATATCATTCAATGCCACGTTATATCTTTCACTTATTTCTTTATCCCTTTATATCTTTCAATTTAATTTGTTTTTACCCCTTTTTTTTTCTTTCACTGTAATTTCTTTGCCTCTTTAAAACTTTCTATGTGCCGTGGTAGAGCAGTGGTTAACTAACCGAACTGCTGAGGGCAGTAGGTAAGATTTGATCCGATCACTGCTTCTACGTTCACCCAGTCTTAAATGGATTTCGGAAATATGTTTGTACAAGCAGTGTCGGCCGCATTACCTAAAATGGTGTCGATGGTTAAACAAATATATATTTGATAATGCTATCTTCAGTATATTCCACACTCTATTCTTCGCGGAGCTCTTTCGTTTTATTTTTTAATATTCTGCTGTTATTTGTATTTCCCTCTCTATCATCATCATCATCATCATCGGCGTCTTAGTCAGGTGACATACCGATTGACGTAGACGATCATCTCTCACCACATCTCTCGGTCCTTATTGCATGTCATTATTTCAGTCGTCGGTTTTTTATTATGCCATTTCGATAATCTGTTTAGTTGTGTCCCTTTTCGTTTTTCTCTGCTCCTCTTTTTATGCACTCTGTGGTCGTTGCTGTATTTATTCTCAATGACTTCTTTTGGCATCATATGCCCACTAAAAGTGGACTATTTTTTTTTTACAATTCTGATGATATTTCTGATTTCTCCAGCTCTTTTAAAATATTTTTTCATTACTAATTGTTGTTTTCTGTGTAATTCGTAGCATTCTTCTGATAAACTCCATTTCAGATGCCGCTAGTTTACTTCGTGTTGCATTGCTTATTGTCCATGAGTCACTTCCATATAGTAGAACAGGTTCTATGTAGCACCTTAGGACACGTTTTCTAACAGTTGTCAATGATTTGCTTACATACTATGTTTTTTTTCTTTCAATGGGGTTCTGTATTACTGTTATTTCTGTGCTCCCTTTCTGTATTACTGTTATTTCTGTGCTCCCTTTCTGTATTACTGTTATTTCTGTGTTCCCTTTCTGTATTACTGTTATTTCTGTGCTCCCTTTCTGTATTACTGTTATTTCTGTGCTCCCTTTCTGTATTACTGTTATTTATGTGCTCCCTTTCTGTATTACTGTTATTTCTATGCTCTCTTTCTTTATTACTGTTATTTCTGTGCTCCCTTTCTTTATTACTGTTATTTCTGTGCTCCCTTTCTGTATTACTGTTATTTCTGTGCTCCCTTTCTTTATTACTGTTATTTCTGTGCTCCCTTTATGTTTTCCTGTTTGTTTTTTTTCAATGCCCCCTTTCTGTATTACTGTTATTTCTGTGCTCCCTTTCTGTTTTACTGTTATTTCTGTACTCCCTCAATGCTTTACAGTTGTTTTATTGCTCCGTCTCTGTTTTACTGATATATTTTTTCTCCGTCTCTATTTAATTGTCATCTCTCTCTCTCTCTCCACCACCCCCACCCCTCCCCCATCTGTTTCGCTTATATTCATTAGTTCCTTTCTCAGTTTCACAAATAATTTGAAGTACTCCACTTAAACTTTATTAAGACTTACTGGATCGGAAATTGCTATTTTATTCTCTGTGGGTTTCTTACAATTATTATTGTTTATTTTATTCTCTTTCCCAGTCCTTTATGAGCGTTGGTTTATTTATTGGAAAACTTTGCGTGCGGCTAGTGACAGAGCTACGCGAATCTGTTAAATCTGAAAATGGCAGTTGCAGCTCTGGTTATATATAGTTAAAGTGAGCCTCGATAGTCCAGTGGTTAGTGAACTGGACTACAAAGGACAAGAGGTAGGGTTCGATCCCAACCGACGGCTTCCGGATTCACCCAGCCTTAAATGGGTACCGGATTTTTTTCTGGAAAAGTAAATCGGCACAGGCGTAATACCGACCACATTACCCTAAAAATCATGTGCCGAAGGTCTGTAAAATGTATGGTCACTAACACCATATTCCCTATACGTCACTTGACGTGACGGGGGCTCTTTACTTACTTTTTTTTATAGTTAAAGTGTTTTATTTCTAATTAATAAAATAAACATAACATGGTATTGAGCAACTAGACTAACAGAAAGAGAAGACAAACTACAACGTTTCGGCAAAAGACCTCGTCAGGTATATATCAAACAAACTACACATTAAACCCAAAATTCTGAGTCAAAACGACCAGCGATACAGATATAAAAAAAAATGTCGGAAAAGACAACTGTATAGAAATATAATTCCTACTGCAATTAAATACTAGAAGATCAATAGTGTATAAATGTATTCAGTGTTTGTTTGGTAAGAAAGGGCGAACACATCAAGCCTCGCAAATTAAAAATGTCATAAAATGGAAATTGGCATCTGTTTAGCGTCTTTATTATCTAAAGCAAATTGCAACATAAAACGTGACTGCGAGAATACATAACATTAGATCGCTTGTTTTATTTGGTTTATTATATATATATATACAGAGAAAGATAAGCAGTGACAGTGAGTCTATGCTCCCATAGGGCGGCGGAAGAATGGATGAGGATAATGTTGATATCTTTCTTCAGGAATATAATGTTCATATTTTTATAGGAACGATAAAGCTGATATCCTTCATCTGGATGTACACTTTCCTACATACACAACAAAAAGAAATCATCCAGTACAGCCCATCCTCTACACTGAACTGATAAGCAACCTTCTTTTTCATGTGTAGTAATATTCGTAACCAACCTCATGTAATGAATATCGAAGAATGAAACTATTTTTCGCTAATATTCGTAACTAGTCTACTATAATGAATGTCAGAGAATGAATCTATATGTCGCTAATATTCGGAACTAGCTTACTATGGTGAATGTCAAAGAATTAAACTATATGTCACTAATATTCGTAACTAGCCTACTATAATGAATGTCAGAGAATGAAACTATATGTCGTTAATATTCGTAACTAGCCTACTATAATGAATGTCAGAGAATGAAACTATATGTCGTTAATATTCGTAACTAGCCTACTATAATGAATGTCAGAGAATGAAACTATATGTCGCTAATATTCGTAACTAGCCTACTATAATGAATGTCAGAGAATGAAACTATATGTCGCTAATATTCGTAACTAGCCTACTATAATGAATGTCAGAGAATGAAACTATATTTCGCTAATATTCGTAACTAGCCTACTATAATGAATGTCAAAGAATGAAACTATATGTCGCTAATATTCGCAACTAGCCTACTATAATGAATGTCAGAGAATGAAACTATATGTCGCTAATATTCGTAACTAGCCTACTATAATGAATGTCAGAGAATGAAACTATATGCTACTAACTGTTTATCTCAAGCACAATCACTATCATTTGTTATTTATTGAGAATGACAAAATATATAAAGAAGCTCATCTTTGTTGGGTTGTCGACTTTTGACCTATAAACTCCGTAAAAACGTCTAGTATTGTGTATCTCTCTTTCCCTGTATCTTCTTTCTTCCCTTTATCTTTATCATATTTTCCCCGTCGTTACAATATCTCATCCGTTCCCTTCTCATTACTCGGAGAAAGAATGATGATTGTTTCCTCCTGTTGTTTGCAGCATGTTTTCTTTTTTAGAATGTCATCGTTTCTCTTGTTCAACTGTTCATGGTATTCTCAACATTCTTCTGTAAAACCGCCGTTCTTCGGCCCCCAACAACAATTTTCTTGCCTGTTATAAAAGATTTACTCCCATATATATATATATATATATATATATATATATATATATATATATATATATATATATATATATATATATATATATATATATATATATATAAAGACTGGCTATACACAACAAATATGCCTCGATGACTAAGAGTTTAGTGTGCTCGATGACTAAGTGTTTAGTGTGCTCGATGACTAAGTGTTTAGTGTGCTCGATGACTAAGTGGTTAGTGTGCTCGATGACTAAGTGTTTAGTGTGCTCGATGACTAAGTGGTTGGTGTGCTCGATGACTAAGTGGTTAGTGTGCTCGATGACTAAGTGTTTAGTGTGCTCGATGACTAAGTGTTTAGTGTGCTCGATGACTAAAGTGGTTAGTGTGCTCGATGACTAAGTGGTTAGTGTGCTCGATGACTAAGTGGTTGGTGTGCTCGATGACTAAGTGGTTGGTATGCTCGATGACTAAGTGGTTGGTGTGCTCGATGACTAAGTGGTTGGTGTGCTCGATGACTAAGTGGTTAGTGTGCTCGATGACTAAGTGGTTGGTGTGCTCGATGACTAAGTGGTTAGTGTGCTCGATGACTAAGTGGTTGGTGTGCTCGGTGACTAAGTGGTTAGTGTGCTCGCTTCCTGATCAGATGGGTCCCGGTTCAATCCCCAGAAGTGGCGTATTTATTTCCCGACCGACAAAGTTTCGGGGTTCACCTAGCCTCAAAAAAATTGTACCAGAGATTTTTCTTGCAAGGAAATGCGGCCCAGCGTGGTACTGATCACCGAATGATACCGAATGCTGAAGCAACTTAAGACCAATTCATATGTAATAACAACATAGAAGGATCTTAATATGACGAGCATGCTGTAGCCACTTGAGCCCAATTCACATAACAACATATAGTAAAGTAAAGTACAGAGACTCGTCACGTGGCGAATAGGGAATATGGTGTTAATGACCATAATTTTTATAGACCTTCGACACATGATTTTTGGGGTAATGTGGTCGGTATTGCCACCGTGCCGCTTTACTTTCCCAGAAAAAAATCGGGTACTCACTTAAGGCTGGCGAACCTGGTAGCCGTCAGTCTGGATCGAACCCGGCCTCTTGTCCTTGGTAGTCCAGTTCACTAACCACTGAGCTATCGCGGCTTCCAATAACAACATATAGCAGGATCTTAATATAACGGGCATGTTGGCCTTCTTATTTCTGGTGTTATTTAATTCATTATTTCGCTTCATTACTTTATATATTACGTGATTTCCTTAAGTGAAGTCATTACAGTAATTATTTTCCTGAAAAATATTTGCAGCAGTGAGTGCTCAGATATTTTACAGGTAATGTGTGATGACAGTAAAGAAAATGGACTACTTTAGTAAGAATCATTTTTACGAGTGCTTACATTTCCAGTATAATCAGGCAAGGGTGACTGTAGCAGACAAGGCTGACTGTAGTACTGACAGACAGTGATCAAATATTTTTGAAAATATATGTATCAACAAGTACCGGGCCTAGTGGAGTAGGTGATCATGTCTCTCCACAACTTTCGATCTCGGCAGCTATTTATCATTTCTGTTGTTGACCTTCTGCCAAGCCATTCTCTTAAGCTGTCTGTTATTTTTTTCACTTTGCTTCCCTCTATCTCTTCGTCCCTCAATTTTTCCAGTTGTTACAATATATTCCAGTTGTTCTCTTCTCATTACATGGGCAAAAAATTATGATTGTTTCTTTCTAATATTGGAAATTAGCTCTCTTTTTGCTTTGACCTCTCTCAGAACCTCTTCATTACTCTTCTTAGCTGTCCATGATATTCTCAACATTCTTCTGTAAAACCACATTTCTACAGACTCCAGTGATTTTCTTGTCTGTTGTCCTATTGTCCATGACTCGCATCCATATGTTAAGACTGACTCTACGTAACATTTAAGAACTCTTTCTTGTTTCTATTGTCAAAAATGGATTGCATAGTATTTTCCTCACTTTTTGGAAAGCTGCTTTTGCCTGAGCCATTCTGCATCTCACCTCTTTTGTACATCTTCCGTCTGAGGTTAACAAAGTTCCCAAATATTTAAATTCATTTACCTGTTTTAAGATTGTTCCACATGTCTTTATTTTGCACTGAGGTTAAGTCTTTTTCTTTGTTGTTACCATTACCTCTGTCTTTTTGCTATTAAGGCTTAGTCCTTTATTTTTGCTTTCTTTCACTATAATGTCCAAGATTTCATTATATATATATATATATATATATATATATATATATATATATATATATATATATATACACACACACATTTACCGTTACTACCAACATTTTTGCTTTAGTATTCCTCTCACCATGTAATTCAGTCTCACATTACTTGAATATCATGTATTTCATTAATTATTTACCTGTTAGTAAGATATATAATACGAAGAAATAGCAAATGTTTTGAAAACTTTTACATTTTCCTCCTTTATTTAATCAGAACTTAAGGTCACCAATAATGACGGATGTAAATGGGGTGGGGGGGGGGTGGTAGGCAGGGATATAAAATAAACGCGTTGTTTCCTTCCTTCGAGAATTCTGGCCTTCTAAAAATGTCTAAATTATTTGCCTGTTCCCTTCTAAAAATGTCTAAATTATTTGCCTGTTCCCTTCTAAAAATGTCTAAATTATTTGCCTGTTCCCTTCTAAAAATGTCTAAATTATTTGCCTGTTCCCTTCTAAAAATGTCTAAATTATTTGCCTGTTCCCTTCTAAAAATGTCTAAATTATTTGCCTGTTCCCCTCCAAAAATGTCTAAATTATTTACCTGTTCCCTTCCAAAAATGTCTAAATTATTTACATGTTCCCTTCTAAAAATGTCTAAATTATTTACCTGTTCCCTTCAAAAAAATGTCTAAATTATTTGCCTGTTCCGTTCTAAAAATGTTTAAATTAATTACCTGTTCCCTTCTAAAAATGTAATTGTAGAGTTTGAATGAAACGAAACACATAATAGAGTATATATATATGTATATATTAAATGGCCATGAACACTGTAATAACAACTATGAGAAGAAAGTCAATTCACTCCCGTAGAAACACTACAGAATTTGTATGATTCTATTTGATAATAACTGATTACAGACAAAAATGACAATGTGAATTATTAGAATGTTTTTAAGTTACCTCTCTTTGTGTGACCAACGTGGAGACCTTGACCTAAACGACGTGATATTTGTTATTGGACAACATACATTTGTTTGAAACTGCGACTATGATTATGAGTGTTTCCTTAACGAAACATCAGTAATTGCTGTCCATGTCTTGTGTTTTTTTTTAAATAAGAGTTGCTGTTTGATCTTTTAACTAGAAATGGAAGATTTTAACGGATATGTAATTTAAGACAACGAGAGTTATATTTATTGATTGATTTTGTTGAATAGAAGTTGATGTGATCAACGAAACAGGGAAACTTTGAAGGGAGATGATGTCTGTGTTGTCTAAAGTGGTTACACAGAACTCGTACTGTCCAGCGTGTATTACACTCTCGTTCCTCGCTCGATAACGTCTGTACTTTAACGACAAAATCTGGCGCTCAGTGCTGGCCAAAGCCTTAATCAAGCTTCCAGATCTGATTAAGCCTGCTTGTGTCAGAAATCCACTCCGCGAGGAACGATGAGCACGATAACTCAAAACGGGATTTCTGACGCAAGCTGTACTGACTGCGTTCATGTCAAATGCCTTTTCAGCGTCGACGGTTGGTTGCAATGGATCGCCAATATTTTCTTTCTCTCCCGCCTTGGCGGCGCATTATGATAGATTTTTATGTATTTTTTTTTCCTTGGGGGTTTCCCTCCGTTTTATAGTGCGGCTGTCCTCTTGACTGTGTAGTACATTTTGAAATACTGTTAACTTGCCGATATTTTGATGTTTCTTTCCCAGATTATAGCGCGCAGTTTACTTGATGTTATATTTGGAGAAAGTTATATATCATCTCTCGCATGCAAACATTTAACTAACTTCAGGATGGGGGTGGGGGTTGAAGATAATATATGAGAAATGTGTCCAGCTACCGGATAAAAATGGAGCTCTTGCGCGAACCACAACAAAGAAACAACTCGATGTTAACCTTTTAACGAAAGACCAACGTTTGGACCGTACAAAAGGGTTGTGGCCTCAAATGGTCTTGTACATAATTAGCGATACGTTCATATTGTACAACTTGTTTGCTTTCTGATGTCTTTCAGGCTTTTAAATAAAGAACTTATACAGCGTTCAGGTCTTGTGATCGTGCGAACTTTTCTTTTAGTCTGTTTCATGATGGAGGGGTTAGTACAACGTCATGACACAACATGAGCTGGTTTCATGCTCGTATATGTGTGCCCTGACTTTTCCCCTAAGCCTGCGCCGTGGCTGACACACCCCGTCCTCGACAGGCTGGATATTTGTTTGACGTGGGACTTTTCCTTTAATTAAGAACAAAATGTCTACAGTACTTTGAACTTGATGACATCATTTGATACTTCGTAAATTGTAAGTTCGTTCACTGAAGAATACACATATAAATAAAATAATTCCTTGGGGTTAAAGTAAAGGGAAAGGAACGATACATTTCCTCGACGGACGGATAACATTCTGATGATCAGATTAGCTTCTACTACAAAAACTGTATATAAAGAGTTTCCTACCACATCAGAAATGTCATGGACAGTACTGATATTAGCTCCAACCGCTAAGTTATACGTTTGTGTGTGTGTGTGTGTCTATATTGTTTTTTTCCCCAATTCTGTCTTTGTAGTCAAGTCAGTTATAATGGACAGAAAATCCATGTCAACAATACACACGTATGTGCTACCGTCATGATCTCTTGATTAGTTTTTTTTTTATATTTATATAAAAATCTTGTATTTACAGGTTAAAGCTCTTCATTTTCCGTTAAATTATGTAACAGCAACCTCTCCCCCCCCCCTTTTTTTTTGCATCGACAGCTTTCATTGTTGGGTGTACAATTGTTCTTTCAAACGAATCCACGTGAGACGGCTTACTGACGCAGACTTTGCTACTGTCTTGTTTGTTTATGAACATTACTATGCTATTCAGACAACACTATGTAACTTAATAGTGTACTTTTATACGATTTCATATATTTTATGTTTTATGTAATGCGGAGGTCAACGGTCTCGTCAGGGATAACACCGATGAGAAAGATGCAGTCATCTATACAGACGGATCTGTAATACAACACCAAAGGAGTGCATGGGCACGACGACTGTACTAGTCGTAGATCGCAGCCATTGCCTCTATAATTGAAACACTCCTGTTCACAATCACTGAGTGGGGACCGATCTTTTCATTCATGGCAGTGATTGTACTAGTCGTAGATCACAGTCATTGTCTCTATAAATGAAACACTCCACTTCACAATCACTGAGTGGGGACTATAAAGCGATCTATTCTTTCATGGCAGTGACTGTACTAGTCGTAGATCGCAGCCATTGGCTCTATAATTGAAACACTCCACTTCACAATCACTGAGTGGGGACTATAAAGCGATCTTTTCTTTCATGGCAGTGACTGTACTAGTCGTAGATCACAGCCATTGTCTCTATAATTGAAACACCTCGCTTCACAATCACTGAGTGGGGACCGATCTTTTCTTTCATGGCAGTGACTGTACTAGTCGTAGATCACAGTCATTGTCTCTATAATTGAAACACTCCACTTCACAATCACTGAGTGGGGACTATAAAGCGATCTTTTCTTTCATGGCAGTGACTGTACTAGTCGTAGATCGCAGTCATTGTCTCTATAATTGAAACACCTCGCTTCACCATCACTGAATGGGGACTACAAACCGGCACTACTTGTTGGCTCACGTAAGACGGACAGAGAAAAGAGTCAAAGTTATTAAGAAAACAAAGAACACGTGAAATTTTAAATGCTCCTCAAACGTATGGCGGTGGAATAAATCGATGACCATCTGTGCAAGATGTAGTGCAGGTTGATGATAATATTGTAAGTTTTCACAGCGGCTCGCTAGATTTAATCTCGTTCTCTCGCATTTGCTTTGTCCGACTTATTGCAGGATAAACAATGCTTTTCACGGCTGTTTGCTTTTATCTCAAAGTGGTGTTTTAGTCATAATCATGAAAACGTTACTACATTCATGAACGAAGGTGACCTGAAGGAAGTACATTCCCCTCATTATGGACATTGATATTATATTGGAGTGGTTCATATTTGGGAAACTGGGGGAAAAAATATGAATATTCCAGAACAGTTAATTTTTATGGTGTTGATATTTTAGTCCAAAAATGTTTGTCAGAATTAATATTTCAAAATTTAACAATACAATTGTAACCCTCTCTGTGTAAAATAACCATAGTTGAACCACAAATATTCAAAAAAATTTAACTTTTAGCGTATCTTATGATCATTGTCAACGTGCTATAGCAGAATTATTCTCCAGTCATGTTTCTGAACTGATAAATTTTCCCAGTACTAAAATACCATCAACAAACTGCTACGTTAATAATTTCAGGTAGATAGAATGAGGAATATTTTTTTATATTTCGCAATGTTGCGTCCTTTCTTCAGTTGCTGCCGTCTTTGTAACATGATACTGTGATGTAGTAATTGCCATAGCAAAACATGAGTGCCTGCCTGTGTTTATGTGGTGTGTTCCAGGCGCAGCAAATAATACGTGTTTCTGCACAAAAGGGCAGCTCTGAGAATTAACGTTGAGTTAACACCAGGCTGTTTTAAAATAAGACATTCAAGACATTACAGAGGAGATATAGCAGTGTCAGAGTTATAATGTTTAATAGCAATAATGATTAATAATAATAGTCATAATACTGTATTAACAACTCTTCTTCGCTGTGAAAACCAGAAATAGACAAGCCAGTCAAGTATGACCAAGCGAATAGGGATTGGAGAGGGAATGCAATCCGGTACTCTAAAAGCTGTACTAAAGTCGAATGTTTTGGGTTGAGGAGCACAAATAAACACAACGCAACTACGCCCATTTAGCGTTCTTTAAAGAACGGACGACGAAGATGAGCTTTTAATTCCTTTTGAAGTTATCGGGTGGACGCCAGAAAGAATAACAATAACAATAACAATAACAATAACAATAACAATAACAATAACAGTGATTTCTCTCCCCTTAATCGCTTTCAATGAGACTAACAACTTCTAAAATATAAATTGGATCCATGGAGTTACTGCCTCTGGGATGTCGGGCCTTGGACCGGTTTGGGACATCTCTTGAGGGAATGCGGGCCCATATATTGTTCTCTCTCCGGTTTCATTTTCTTTCCGGACAAAAAGTCAAGTGCCTATTTGCAGGATCGACGAACGATGTTTAGAACGAGCTAAGCGACTTACCATCACCACGGCATGATCATTTACTCATAGCTGATCAAGACCGCACTTGCATCTAGAAACAATTTGTATAAAAACATAATTGTTAATTAGGTGAAGATTGCCAAAGTCCCCACAGTGGTAAGGTCAGTGGTTATAAGAAAAGGAAAGAAGAAAAGTAACTCCCTAACGCTAGGTGGCGTAAAGGGAATGTGGTTTTAGTGACCATACTTTTTATAGACTTTTGGCACATTATTTTTGGGGTAATGTGGTCGGTATTACGCTCCGTGCTGCTTTTCTTTCCCAGAAAAAAAAAATCCGTTACCCATTTATGGCTGTGTGAACCTGGAAGCCGTCAATCGAAATTGAAACTGACCTCTTGTCCTTGGCAGTCCGGTTCACTAACCACTGAGCTATTGTATCCCCTACTGTAGATATAGAAGACGTAGTTTTGCAGTACCTTTGTGTTTGACATGCTTCAGTTTTCCTGTAGAACCCGAAAGATAAAAAAAAAAAAACCCTGTGCCTACAGTAGCACCTTGCTAAGCCTCTAATAGTCAACAGCCCACGTCGGTATCAACCCTGATTTTATGCTTTGAAAACGAGCCTAGTATGTTAGTAGACATTCAGGAAGTTTATACAAACAATTCACAAGCAGTAGAAATAGATGCAAGAAAACTTGTCGAATCTTCGGATAAATGTCACTAATGCTGTCCAATAAGGAAATAATAGTACAGGCAAAACGAGCATCTACAACACAACCCATCTTCATCCCAACGTTGTGCTACTAATGTAAGACCTGAACTTCAGAATTAGAACATAAAGAAAAAAAACCACTACTGAGATTAAAGGTTTTAGACGAATGGCAGGAAACAGCCTCTAAGATATGATCAGAAATGAAGAACTGAGAGAAAATCTATGAATAATTCCTGCCACAGAATACATGAAGAAACAACAGATAAAATGCGTTTATCCAAGTGATAAGACGGAAGGACGGAAACACAACACAGTGTGCCTTCAATAAGCGTTACGAGAACACCAGACCTCAAAGGTCGACCATCAAATAGATGGATTTATGGAATATTAGAACGCAGCCTGTGACAAAGCACATGTGTTGCTACTAACCACCTGGATAATTATTTAAAAATAGAACTATCTTTACGGCGTTTTCCCCATTACTGGCATCTGCAGGGGAGTGGGGGTGGAGGTGGGGGGGGGGGGTTGTTTGTAGGACCAGAGAATAAGGGCCGCTTGTCCAGTGCAGTCGCCGTGATGTGTTCTGGTCTGAGTTTTTATTTCACCCCCGAAAGAAAAAGACTTTTGACCCGGGATTCAAACCCTCGTTCTCCTTGTTCAGAGCCCGACGAGCTATCTTTTCGGCCATCTGATCTCTTCCCACACCTGGAAAGCCCGGAATAATTGAGGAACGGTACGTCCCTGTTAAATACGTTATGTAAACCTCTGCTAATGATAAAGAAATATGTCGCCTTCTGGCCTCTGGCTTTAAGGTTAAGCACCGCAAAGCACATACATTTTGTGTGCTGTGCATTCTTTGTGGTTGGATAGAAGCTAACTATCGTGTGGTTAGAGTTTCTGTGTGCGCGAGACTTCTTTCATGTTCTCTCTTTATACAATGTAGGCATTAATATCGTTTGTTTGTTCATGCAGCAATGTGTGCGTTTATAGAAGATCAAAGGAGGTGTTATATTATCATACAGTGTAAGATGTCATTGTGTGGTGGTATCATTTTAACATTATTAAAGGGATAGTATAGGTATCATTATAACATTACTAAAAGTCATAGTAGAGGTATTATTATAAAATTACAAAAATACCATAGTAAAAGTATCATTATAACATTACTAAAGGTATTATAAAATTATTTAAGGTCGTAGTAAAAATATCATTATAACAGTATATCATATGTTAAAACTGGTTCTACATGACATTTAAGAACTCGTTTTCTTGTGTATATTGTCAAAAATGGATTGCATACTTCCTCATTTTTTGAAAAGCTACTTTGGCCTGAGCCATTCTGCATCTCACCTCTGTTGTACGTCTACCATCTGAGGTTAACGTAGTTCTCAGATATTTAAATTACTTAACCTGTTACTAAAGGTCATCGTAGAGGTATTATTATAAAATTACTAAAAGTTATAGCAGAGGTATCATTATAACATTAATAAAGGTCATAGTAGAGTATTATTATAAAATTACTAAAGGTCATATTAAAAGTATCATTATAACATTACTAAAGGTCATATTACAGGTATTCCCCAGCAGTACAGATTACTGCTCTGTTAGAGTTCAGTGTACGGCCTCCACTTTATAGAAAAGCACGATCGAATGTTCTCTCTCTCTCTCGCTCCCTCCCAATGCCTTCTTTCCTCCCCCTATCTCCGAATACCTTCTTTCTCCTTATTTCTTCCCAAATACCCTCCTTCTTCTTATCTTTCCCTGAATACCTTCCTTCTGCTTATATCTCTGTGAATAACTTACTACACCCTATATCTCCCCCAATACCTTCCTTCTTATCTCTCTCTCTCTCTCTCTCTCTCTCTCTAAATATCTTCCTTCTGCTTATATCTCTGTGAATACCTTCCTACCCCCTAGCTCCCCAATACCGTCCTTCTTTTTATCTCTTTCTCTCTCCCTCTGTCTCTCTCTCTCCCTGAATACCTTCCTTTTGCTTATATCTATGTGAATATCCTGCTCCTTATCCCTTCCCCAATACTTTCCTTCTTCGTATCTCTCTCTCTCTCTCTCTCTCTCTCTCTCTCTCTGATTACCTATCTTCTTCGTCTAAAGACCAAGAACGCGTTTCGAACCTCGATGTTTCACAAAAGTCCTCTGTAATATTAACAATATTATATGCATTTTTTTGTGAGAGATTCGAGCGAAGATTTTGATTTTGGCAAGTGAGATTTTTAAAATCTGTAATTGTTTTCTTGTCATTTCTGCATTGCTTGTTGATATAAAATGTAAACAACATAGCCTTTATCCTTACACAGACTATAGAACAACGGTTGTGGTATGGTCTTGAATATGCATGTTTTCATTGTTCTGACGGCCATCTTGGTAGTCAGGGTATATAATTGATTGGCGTGTTGTTGTTTTTTTAGTGTGCCAGCGCACTTCTCCGCTTAAATCCTACAGACATTAAAGTAGAGGTTGGAACAGCGTTATCACCACTAGTGATATCAACGCACTTCTCCGCTCAAATCCTACAGACATCATTAAAGTAGAAGTTGGAACAGCGTTATCACCACTAGCGATATCAGCGCACTTCTCCGCTCAAATCCTACAGACATCATTAAAGTAAAAGTTGGAACAGCGTTATCACCACTAGCGGTATCAGCGCACTTCTCCGCTCAAATCCTACAGACATCATTAAAGTAAAAGTTGGAACAGCGTTATCACCACTAGCGATATCAGTCATAGATAATACGCAGTAGAGACAAAATAATCTAGTTCTCTGAAGATGTCCTGAGAGAGAGAGAGAGAGAGAGAGAGAGAGAGAGAGAGAGAGCGTGTTTGTGTATATATCTGTGAGAGCGAGAGAGGGGGCGTGTTTGTTATATATCTGTGTGTGTGTGTGTGAAAGAGAGAGAGAGAGCAATGAGTGCATATTAAAAGATTTAAACATTAAAAAGAACCGGCTTATAAACACAATACTACAGAGGAAATTATTATACGATGGCAACGTCAAGACACAGCAGGCTGGAAAGAACAGTAATAGAAGGCATGGTTCCTGGGCGACGTATAAGAGGCAGCCAAATAAGGTGGCTTCAAGACACCAAGGAGACCATGAACATGACAACTGAAGAAGTGGGAGATCTAGCTAGAGACACATATTTTTTCAGACGGACTGTGGTGAATGCAACGTTCTGCAAGGGACATGCGGCCTGAGGATGAGTGTGTGTGTGTGTGCTTGTGTGTTTGTGTTTGCGTTTTGGTGTCAACTTTTGAGCACTCCGTAATCAGTCATTTTGACTAGTTATTATAGAGTACATTAGAAAGTTTGGTGGGGGGGGGGGGGCTCGGTAGCCAAGTTGGGAAAACCACCAGACTGGATTACCGACGTTCGGACAATCCGTGTTCGATTCCCGCTGGGAGCAGTGTGAATTGTACTCGTGGTTGGGAAAAAAAGTACCCCCACGGTCGACCCAGCCGTTGGCAGAAATGGGTACCAGGGTATTACCCTGGGAAGGTGAGGAATGTCGCTTCGCATCTGAGTTTCGATGCTTGAGGCGACACTATACAGAAATCTCCTAACACTTCTGGATAGGCGGCCGAGCACATATGGGTGGAGACTTGCGTGCTGAGATAGGCGGCCGAGCACATATGGGTGGAGACTTGCGTGCTGAGATAGGCGGCCGAGCACATATGGGTGGAGACTTGCGTGCTAAGACGCCGGTTCAAGTCTCGGACTCTACCTTTACATGAGAAAGATCGTTTAGCTGGAACGGTTTTTTTTTTTCACTTCTATTATCTTTGTTCTTTTCCCTTTCATCTCTCTTTTTTTTAAGTTGCGTATCCAGTTTGCGTATTCCGACAATTACTTCGCTTGCTTGTCCACCTATAGAAGGGCCGTTGCGTTGTGTAATGGTTTACAGCCAACTATGGTATTTACGTCTTTTCTCTTTTATGCAAGTGCATCCGACTCTAACTTGTCATTTAGAGTACTAGGTTGTCTTCCCTCTTAGGTCCCTGCTAGTTTAGTCAGACTGGTTGTTCTGTTTTCAGAGTCACCTCGGGAAGGTGGATTGGGGCCATGTCCTGGTTGAATAACCCTTACTCTAACCGCAAACGGTTTCCTCTCATACACCCTTGACATCTCTGTTACTGCTGATGTGCATTTACTGATTTACGTTTATTATAAAATATTGTCCGAGATATCAACTCTCGTTCAGCCTCAATTTTTAACTTCTAGTTTACAGTTCTACTAAAGCACATGTTTATTCTGATTTCTACACGGTGTGTAAGTGACTCATTGACTGGACTCCCCTTTGTGTGCCGAGCACCAGGGTTCTAGTTGTCCTTCAAAGAGGCCTAGCTGACAAGAATTAGATGTGGCCCTTGTCCAAGGAAGTCACAGCATGCTGGAAGTGAGCATCGACCATTCTAAGTTAGTAAACTTGAACTAGTAAACTTGAACTAGTAAACTAAGAATAAATGCTCGGCTTCGGTCCTAATCGACGGCTTCCAGGTTCACCCAGCGCCTTCAATGGCTACCGATTTTTTTATGGGAATGTAAAGCAGCGCGGGCGTAGTGATGACCACATTACCCCAACAATATTATGTCGGAGGTCTATAAAAAATATGGGCACCACATTCCCCTTATGTGACGTGGTATGACTGGGCTCTTTACATTTTTTTTTACTTATATAATTATATACTTATATACTTATTCCACTCCACAATAGCAGTAGTAAATTACCTATAACATTTTATGTACCAGATACTGTAGAAGTAAACGATCTGTTGCAAAATTAATTCAATAGTTATGTTGCTAAAAGATTTGCGGTAGTGGAAAAAGAACGCTTGAGCAACGTTTTAGGTAGCGTGGTGGTTTGTGAAGTAGAAAATGGGTTTAGTCCCTTTCTGACGTAACTGTAACAAATGGGTTTCTAGCTGACTGAGTTTAGGAAGGTGAGAAAAGGCAAGCAGCCACTTTGTGAAGAAAAATAATACAGTCGAACCTGTCTAAGGCGACCATTCACGGGACTTTCAAAAACTGGTCCCATAGGACAGGTGGTCCTGCCTCACAGGTTTCACATAATAAATAGAGCGATAAAAAAAATTTTATCCTAAGCACTATGAAAACTAACCTGCAAATCAGCGTAGATCCATGAGTAGAACATAGTGCACATGTCGTCTACAATAGCCACTGGTTGGACACTTTTCATAAAACACGATAGTTAAACACACAAAAATAAAACACACATACACAGATTCCACTTATACTGTACATGTATCACTTTTGACTTGAAAAAAAATCCAATATGGTAGTCTGTTGTTTGACAGATGAAATAAACGATAAGTTCAATTTTTCTCTCAAGTCCATGATAACGTCTAGTATGTCAGATCTCCCGTTTGTTATTGAATAGGTGCGCAGAAGCTCCAAAACATTATGTGCATCTGCGATAGTGTATGTTTTCTCAATGTCAGTAGAATCTTGTTCGTTGTCTGATTCACTATTCACATCCTCAGCAGCTAAAATTGCAGTGGCAGGAAGATCCCAGTTTGTTTCTATTGTGTTGCAAGTTTGGAGCCCTGAATCAATCATGGAGATGTCTGTCAATTGGTATCCAAACAATTCTTTTGAAAGGTTATCCAAAGCAGTAGAAATTGCAGTAGAAACAATTTGCACGTCGGTCTTTGATGCAGATTCCATGTGCGTCAGAGAATATGCGTGTGTTTCAGCAGGACAATGAAAACCTGCTTTACAGAAACACTTAAGGATGGTTGAGTTGTCCACTTCTTTCCATGCTGCAGCAATCCAGTAGACTACATCCAGTAAATTGACCTGTTTCATGAGTTCGGTTCCGGAAGCATCCTTGTTTGATTCCATGACTGTGATAAGATGTAGAAGCTGTTTTTGTCTAAACTTTAATTTAAATGTCTGAATGACACCCTGGTCTAGGGGTTGAACTAATGCAGTTGTGTTGGGTGGCAGAAACTGCAGCTTAACATTCTGTAGTTCGATCTTGGGATGACAGGTAGCGTTGTCAACAAATAAAATAATGTGGCGCTTTTTTTCTGCATCTTACGGTCAAAACTTTTCAGCCAATCTTCAAATATAGTTGCAGTCATCCATGCCTTTTTGTTGTTTCTGTAAATCACTGGCAGTGTGTTTATGTTGATGTTTTTAAAAATCTGGTTAGCTGCTTTCCCAATCACTAAAGCCGGTTCTCGTTCCCCCAACATGTTAGTGCATAGCATCACTGTTATTCGCTCTTTGCTTTTTTTACCCCCAGCGCATTTTTCTCCTTTGACAAAAAATGTTTTGTCCGTAGTCGCTTTGAAAAATAACCCGGTTTCATCTAAATTAAAAATGTCTTGAGCAGCGTAACCATAGCATATCTCGGATAATTTAGAAGTCCAGTCAGCCGCAGCACTCATATCTGAATCACCGACTTCGCCACATTGCTTACCAAACACAAGATTGTGTCTTTTAATGAAGGCCTCTAACCAGCCGTTCGATGCTTTAAAGACTGAGTTTTCCAATTCTTTTGCAAACTGTAAAGCTCGTTCTTTGATCATCGGCCCAGATAACGGAATTTTTCGTGCAAGTGCTGATTGACACCATTTCCAACAAAGTGTATTTATGTCTTCATTTCCCGTTTTCCTGCTATTCCTTCTTTTCATACTTGGTGCATTATTTTCAAAGTCATTCATATACTCGGCTTTTCTCTTTAACGTACGTAAAATCTGTGTCTTTCCACTCCAAACTGTTCTGCCAATAATCGCGAACTTTTACCTTGCTGATTTTGTCGAATCACTGATATTCGTTCTTCCAGCGTTAATGCTTTTGGTTTTACACTTTTGACACTGGCCATTTCCTATATTGTGTGTAACACTTTTAAAATCCACAAAAATAATTCACTGAGATACTGTACATGTACATGAATACACTCTAAGCGGGCAATGACTAATTCTTTAGTTAATTCCTGTAATTTATACGGGCCACGCAATGGTCTACTCTGGTCTAGACGGAACCGCGAAGTGATGTCACTTCACGAATCATAGATCTGTGTCTGCACCAGTATTGACTGATAAACGTAACACGTCCCACTGTAATCTGGGACTCACTAAATACGGGAAAACATCAACACCTGTAGACACCTGTGTCGATCGTTTATAGCTCCCAGCGAGACGAAGGACTGGCTGGTCGTCGTAAACGGGATAAATAACATTGGCGGCGGTTAATTAGCCTGGTCTCTGGTCGCGTCATACGGTGAGCGCCGTAATCAGTGTTAGCATATAGTAAAAAACTCGGGGAAATTGTAGACCCGGTCCTATAACCAGGGAAACGCTTTAAACAGGTGGTCCTAAGACCAGGTTCGACTGTACAAACTAGAAGCAGCTGTTCCTAACCTTCAAGTGTTATGATATTGTACGGTTAACTCCCTCTGCAACAATGATATTTGTTGCTACTTAATCACATGCATCTGTTATTTAAACTTTGATTAGTATTCTGATTTGCCAGTGAATAGATCCTACATACACTAAGAGTTAACTATCGCAAGAAATCCAACTACATCAATGTCCAATGCTGACAAATTTCACTCAAAGCTCTTTATGCTATTTGTAGTGTATAGTAGATACAGCTCTTGAATATGTCTCCAAACTAAAGCTTTCTCGTCCGTCAGGATTTTTTTTTTTTTCAGTTGTTGATTATTTGTGATTTTTTTTTCCGAGCGCTGTAAACATACCTCCTCCTCTGAAATTATTCACTGATCTATCGCCTCGAAGTTTACCTCTATAATAATATTCATTTATTATAATGTGTCTATTCTCATGAGAGGTATTCGGATGTACGTAAGCCAGAGTTCTTTAGACTCTTTATTACAGTGCTTAAATGTAGCCAGATACCCATTTTAACAGCTGGATGGACTGGAGCGTGTCTGTCAGAACACACATCGATGACGCTTGCGTCATTTAGCCCGCGCTTAAACTACTACGCGACTACCACGCTCAATGTAGCGGTAACTCTAATCATTTAATTTACTTGCTCCACCACCCTCCCTCCCCTCTCCTCTTCTCTGAAAGAGAAAACTTGGCCTAGTCCATATTATTTTGTGCGTTTGAAAAATCAATTTATTTCATTTGAGACCGTCAAGAGACATGGATGATCTCATTATCATGCGTTATCCATACGGACTTTTACAACGCAATAATTCTTTAGCCATCGTCTCTAATTTCGATCTTCCATTACATCAAATACCTAACTTCTCTTACCCGCCCCCTTCCTATTTTTTTTTCTCGCAACTTTCACTTTTCGCTCCTCCACCTCCCATCCTCCTCCTCTCATCCCCCTCCTCTCCAACCACTTCCACTTTATTTTCCTTCCCACAGAACCACCATGTTGGCTCTAGTACAAAGACTTGTTTTTTAATTATCCCTCGTTTTTAACTTCATCGTCAAAAAAATTATTACATTAGTAACCTCATTCACTGTGTTCGTCACAGCAACAATCACTTCTTTCCTCTAATGTTATCACTAGTTAGGTGCAGGTCCAGTCTCTAGTGGAGACACGTCAGCTGTACGTTTGTTACCTTTCTTCTCTCCTAACTCTTTGTGTATTTGGCCTCACCTGAATGTTGTGGGACACAGCTGAGAGGGGTTTTCTGCAACAGTGGGGGAAGGGTGAGAGAAAGAAAGAGAACTTAGTAACTGCCATACCAGCTACATAAAATGTCATAAGTCGTAAAGTTAAATGGTAACTGCTATACCAGCTACATAAAATGACATAAGTGGTAAAGTTAAAAGGTAACTGCTATACCAGCTACATAAAATGTCATAAGTCGTAAAGTTAAATGGTAACTGCTATACCAGCTACATAAAATGACATAAGTGGTAAAGTTAAAAGGTAACTGCTATACCAGCTACATAAAATGTCATAAGTCGTAAAGTTAAATGGTAACTGCTATACCAGCTGCATAAAATGACATAAGTCGTAAAGTTAAAAGGTAACTGCTATACCAGCTACATAAAATGTCATAAGTCGTAAAGTTAAATGATAACTGCTATACCAGCTACATAAAATGACATAAGTCGTAAAGTTAAAAGGTAACTGCTATACCAACTGCATAAAATGGCATAAGTCGTAAAGTTAAATGGTAACTGCTATACCAGCTACATAAAATGACATAAGTCGTAAAGTTAAATGGTAACTGCTATACCAACTGCATAAAATGGCATAAGTCGTAAAGTTAAATGGTAACTGCTATACCAGCTACATAAAATGGCATAAGTCGTAAAGTTAAATGGTAACTGCCATACCAGCTACACAAAATGGCATAAGTCGTAAAGTTAAATGGGAAAGGTGCATTTCTAATAGGCGAGCGTCTTGTCGTTTGGTATGACAGACTCATGACTGAGTAGGAAACGTGATTTCAAAACACCTGCACTCATCTGACGTGTCTGTGGTAGAAGAGCGTGCTCAAATGGGTTTGGGGCCTAACTAAACCAGACGCAAATATGTTGACATCAAATTCATGTGTCACAGCTGTCTGTTGTCATCTCTCCATGTGACATTTTAGTTATAGTCATGGCATTTTTTTAAAGTATTTATTTGTACATGATGTTCTGAGTTCTCGTACGTTCTACTCGTTCTTAAAATTGATGTTGGAACTTATGGAAGCGGTTTCAAATTGTAACACTAGACACACAAAACGTCACATTTGTAACCAAAATCAACATTTATGTATGAGTGATCTGTTAGTTTCCTGTGCGTTACCGGGGCCTCATTATGAAGGAAGTAAAGAATAGTGACACTGTGACCTTCCAGGCATGTCGTAAGAGGCGACTAAGGAGGTTGATCGATGGCTTGACAAGCTGTATTTGTAAAAAGTATTGTTATGGAAACAGCGCTATATATTTTAGAGCAGTGATCTCTGCAATATGTGCCACTTTGGCACGCAAGGTTTCTGTTTTTGTGATTGTGGTTCTGCCCTATGTGTCGTCTTCTTCTCGAAAGGACAATAAGATAGATAGATAGATAGATCTTTTAGTAGTTAATGCTCGCAACAAAAAGACCAAAGATAAATAAATCAGAGAGTTTCGAAGTTGCAATATCCATTTTTGTAATTGTCATTACAGGAATGTTTGTAGATTGTAAGATACAGCTTATTTCACTGGCTTTAAATGTTTAATTTATGAAGCATGTCTATTTATGTCTCTGAAAAGACACAGATGAGCTAATCAACTAAAATACCACTGACAGGCAGCTGTGATCATTAATATTTTAGTTACATTGACCATTTGTAAATTACAGAAATATAAGTTACAGTATTCTGTAATACATTTTTGTAACTTAGTACTTTCAAGTCAATTTCAATACATTAGAAGTTGCATTTAGAATATGTCATGCCAGAAATGAAAATAGTCTTTGACAATTTGTTGTTTTTCATAAGCGTTAATATATTACAATGATAATACTTGGACAGGGTGGTCTAGAGTTAAACTGTCGGCTTCTGATCCAGACAGTCCGCGGTTCGAATCCAGCAAGGGGCGGTGGAGATTTTTCGCTTAGAATCCTTAGTTTCTTCGCGACGTTTCTCTCTTCTGGTCTCTGGTTAGTGAGATTCGTTGATTCGATGTCTAACCGTCTCGGACAACAACAACAGCAACAACAACAACAACAAACAACAAACAAGAGGCCTTGTGTGTGTTCTGTGCAAGTTGAAAACCTTTTGACAGTTACAAATCGTAAAGTGTTGACGAAACTAACTGCTGCCATAGCAACAATTCTTCAACAAATCTGCCCATACCGAAGACAGATATATCGGGCCGAAAGGCGCACAAATCGCGTCTTTGGCGTAAACAAGCAACACAAAGCATCCACGCCTACTTGATGGGTGAACACTGATGATGATTATATTGACATTAATTTAAAAGAAAAACTAAGAACTTTGTGTTTTTGTGCGACGGAACTGTACTTACATTCCTAGAGGTAGCACATCTTTCTATACAAAATAGTGGCTATATGAAATTGAACGTTGAAAAAAGAAGTATGAGTAGCAAGAACCAGTCATAAAATATTAACCTTTAAGAGCAAGAAGAAAGCACTCGTAGTAAATCAGGAGCAATTTAGCCGTTAATGTTTCATTATTTCTGAGATTAGAGCTCGTATGCCACCTTGAGATTGAAATAAGCACTGCATAGTCTAGCTAGATGCCTAAAGTGCAGTGAAACATAATTTCCCATATCATATCACCAGGGTTTAAAAGGGAATCTGATTTTGTGCTTATCCCCTTGTCATGACGCTGACAGCAGGAGTAAACACCGTGAATACTCAATGACGTGGATTATAATGCAGGAGTTCAGAACAGCAATGTTTCCTTAGAATAGTGTTTTTATGAAAGAAAATATAGTTGTTTGAACACAGAATATAAACAGAAACAAAAGGTTATCAGGCATAGATGTGTAAGTAACATACTGAAAATATAACAATAAAAAGACCAACGAGGAAATTCTCAAAGAGGCCTATATAAAAAGGGAGCTGCTAAGAAACATCAGAAAGACACAATCGACATTTTTCGGGCGCATCATGATAAGAGGAAAGTTGGAGTATTTGGTTACAACTGGCAGACTACAGGGAAAGAGATATCGTGGTCAACAAAGAGAGAAGATACTAGATAGCTTGGTGTCATGGCATGGAAAACAGTCAACAAAATTGATACGGTGCCCTGTGGATAGAGGGAGCCGCGATAGCTCAGTGGTTAGTGAACTAAACTACATAGTACAAGAGGTCACCTTTGATCCTGATCGACGGCTTCCGGGTTCACCCAGCCTTAAATGGGCATCAGATTTTTTCTGGGAAAGTAAAGTACCACGAGCGCAACACCGACCACATTACCCCAAAAATCATGTGCCGAAGATCTATAAAAAAAAAAAATTATGGTCACTAACACCACATTCCCAATACGCCTTTTGGTGTGACGGGGCTCTTTACTTTTTTTTTTTTTAACTATTGATAGAGAAATGTGGAAAGATATGATCGGCTACGTCAAACCGGTATGGCACACGATGATGAGAACATGCCGAATATATTATAAGCCATCAAGTTCGATGCAGCAGGATGTCAATGCCCCTGGGTCATGACCCAGACGGGCCCACCTTATCTACAGTGTTAGGAAGTTAAAGGCTGAAACACTTCCTCGACGGGTCTACTTCTGATGATCAGGTTACCTCCTGCTACGAAACTCTGTATAAGGGGAGTTTCCTATTACTTTATTAGACCTTGCCACTCGACCACAGTGGTCTTGACTGAGAAATAGTTGTCATGGTACGGAACCAGTAGCCAAATAGTGAAATGTTAATAATTACCATGGCAAATGTGAATATCACAAGCACTTCTGTTTGTTATTGACATTTTAGTACATTTGCTGCTCATTTCACACAAAATATACTGATTCTTATCTAGTGCATTCAAATCGACTGAAAGTACATATGCTTGCTTGCGTTCACCCGATGACTAAAGGAATACACTCCTTCGTCGTCCGCCCTTAAAAAAATTAAGTAGCGTGCATACGTTGTGTTGTAAAAGTAAAGTACCCCCGTCACGCCAAGTGGCGTATAGGGAAATATGGTGTTAGTGACCCTATATTTTACAGACCTTCAGCACATGATTTTTGGGGTAATGTGGTCAGTATTACGCCCGTGCTGCTTTACTTTCCCAGAAAAAAATCCGGTACCCATTTAAGGCTGGGTGAACCCGGAAGCCGTCGGTTGGGATCGAACCCTACCCCTTGTCCGTGGTAGTCCAGTTCACTAACCACTGAGCTATCGCGGCTCCCTACGTTGTGTTGTGGTTTGCAGTAAAATCGTGATATTTGCGCATTTCCCCCTAACACATCCGACTTTGTCATATTATTTGTGTTGCCGGCTTGTATTAGAGCCGCGATAGCTCAGTGGTTAGTGAACTGGACTACAAGGGACAAGAGGTAGGGTTCTATCCCAATCGACGGCTACCGGTTCACCCAGCCTTTAATGGGTTCCGGATTGTTTCTGGGAAAGTAAAGCGGCACTGGCGTAATACCGACCACATTACCTTAAAAATCATGTGCCGAAGGTCTGTAAAATTTATGGTCACTTACACCATATTCCCTATACGCCACTTGGCGTAACGGGGGTGCTTTACTGGTTTTTAAATTTTTTACCGGGTTGCATTCCCTTTTCGATCCTTACTCGCTTGGATAAACTAGACATGTTGGTCTGTTTCTAGAGGCACCACGAAGAGGTGGAGTAGGGTCTGGATTGTTCTGGTTCACAGATCCTGGCATCAACCATGTGTGTGTGTGTGTGTGTGTGTGTGCGTGTGCGTGTGCGTGTGCGCGTGTGCGTGTGCATGTGCGCGCGCGCGCGTCGTGCGTGCGTGCGTGCGTGTGTGTGTGTGTGTGGACCCTTACAGGATCAGAGAATAAAGGCCGCGTGTCTAATGCAATCGCCGCGAAGTGTTCGGGTCTGAGTTTTAGTTCACCCTCGAAAGAAAAAAAAAAACTTTTTGAATCAGCGGTTCGAACCTGCGTTCTCCTGGTTTGGAGTACGAAGAGTTGTCGATTTTAGATCAATCATTGAAGATGTAAAATGTCACATTTGTTATCGTTGTCAGAAGTTGTCACCCCTATAAATATCAATTTTAAAAGTGAAAGAATTGTAGTAGACAAGGGATATGTTGATCCACATATAATATAAGATGTTCCGAAATTTAACCAAAACATCATTTTCAGATGAAAACATACATCCGTACAGCGAAATATGTGAGTTATTATTTAAATGAAGCATTTTAAATCATCATCATCAAGTACCATGCCAGCTGGCGTTTGTGGTCATGTCTCTCCACAACTCTCGATCTCGACAGTTATTTATCATTTCTGTTGTTGACCTTCTGCTAAGCCATTTTCTTCAGCTGTCTGGTATCTTTTCTCTTTGCCTCCCTCGAACTCTTCGTCCCACAATTTTCCCAGTTGCGACAATAAATTCCAGCTGTTCTCTTCTCATTACATGGCCAAAAAATGATGATTATTTCTTCCTAATATTGGAAATTAGCTCGCTTTTCCTTTGGCCTTTTTCAGAACGTTTCCATTACTCTTCTGAGCTGTCCATGGTATTCTCAACATTCTTCTGTAAAACCACATTTCTACAGCCCCCAGTGATTTTCTTATCTGTTGTCCTATTGTCTATGATTCATATCCACATGTTAAGACTTTTTCTACATAGTTTTTAAGAACACTTTTATATTTTTATTTCCATTTGAAAAAAAATGGACTGCGCAATTTTCTTCCTCATTTTTTGGAAAGCTGCTTTTGACTAAGCTATTCTGCACATCTGCTATTTTGTTGTATATCTTCCGTCTGAGGTTAACATTGTCCCCATGTATTTAAAAGCATGTACCTCTTTTAATATTACTCCACGTGTAATTGTAATTTAAATAAAATCACAATACTCCTATAAAACTCACTGACAAAGACTATATAAATATAAAACATCAAAGGTAGCACTTTCAACTTTTTGGTCATTGGTGATTGGACAGTCTCTCTGTAATGGTACACAAATAAGGAAAGCATGAGAAATCAAGTGGAAGGCTATGAGATTTCCTTATGATGGACAAGGATAACTACAAGTCGTGTTTTTACTCAGGAAGATGACAGAATTTTCACTTCTGGTTCGATGTAGAGAACAGGCAACAAACAATTAACAAGGGAACCTATGGACCAGCAGCCGATAGCAGGCACAGATCAATCAAGATGGAGATAAATATGGCATCCGCTCTCAATTAAATAAAGCCGTAGTTCCGCTGAAACGACACAGAAGCTCACTTTTGTCGTGTCGACTGGCCGATGTAGTGACATCAGCAATGGAAAACAAAATAAAGTCGGTGATTGAAAGTCAGAGTAAAGCAATAGTGAAAGGAGTCGGCTCCCGGGGCGCGCGCAAGGAAAAATTACAAACAGAAAGAAAGTAGAGAGAGGACAAACAGTAGCAGCAGATATCTCACTCAAAGTCACTGCTGTCAAATATAAACGAACATTGACGAGAAAGCATACGAAAGACTAATTTTAACAAGCCCAGAAATAAGGCATATTTACATCTTACTTTAAAAAAAAAAAAAGAAAGAAAAACCATAAATACAAAATAAACCTAGGGAACCGCGATAGCCAAGTGGTTAGTGAACTGGACTACAAAGGACAAGGGGTAGGGTTCGATCCCAACCGACGGCTTCCGGGTTCACCCAGCCTTAAATGGGTACCGGATTTTTTTTTCTGGGAAAGTAAAGCAGCACGGGCGTAATACTGACCACATTACCCCAAAAATCATGTGCTAAAGGTCTGTAAAATATAGGGTCACTAACACCATATTTCCCTATACGCCACTTGGTGTGACGGGGGTACTTTACTTTTACAAAATAAACCTACCAGCTTACTCATCTGTGTGTATAATAATGGAACACAAGCTTAATACTAGAGACTTGTTTAGCCAAATAATTCCCAATTCAGTAACAAGCAGGTTGCGCAAACTCACTGAACATCAGCAAATTAGTGAAACGTTTCTATGAAGAAATAACATACTTTAGTTGTGGTAATTTTATAAGAAGTATTCGATACAGCATCATACGATAAAAAGTTGATTAAGTGGGTTTGAAGGTGTCTGTCTTTAGAAGATTCTAAACATCCGTTGAGGTCAGTACACTGCGATGAAAGGGTTTCCCAGAAGATCAGGCATTAATATCAATCAAGAAGTGAAAAGAAGACGCTGGAAATGCTAGGCCACTTTCTAGGAATGGAACGAACCAGGCATCCTCACCTAGCATTAACATGGACACCACCTGACAAACGAAGAAGCGGCAGATCATCGGGAACATGGCGACGAACCATACATGATGAAATGAAAGAATCTGGTAGTCCTGGCGAGAGTCGCCCATGCTTGCTTCAAATCTCATGTGGGCGCACTATGCTCCGACGGGAGTTCAGAAGATAAGAGGAAGCATTTGATGCAGCGTTAAAATATAACAGAAGTCAAGTTTTTGTTGTAAAGTAAAGTCTGTTAGGAAATGTATAAATGGATCAGTAACTGTATGAAAACGAGCTGCTATTGTATAACTATGTGGACATACAAGTAGAAGAAAGATATGAAAACAGAGTGATCCCCAGTGAGTAACGTTGGCACCATTGCTGTTCCTTGTTGTACATATTGCAGTGTGTAGAGTCCACAGTTCCGTGTTTTGAACATGTCTTTGCCCTGTGGTCGTTTGAATAATTTAATACTAAACTCAACAACCAAATGCGATAGATCACAACATCGTTGAGAAAGTGGGCTAATAATTTGTAAGTGAAATCAAATAATCTAAGCATTAGTAATATATATAATAATAGAATACAATAATATATATAATAATAGAATACAATAATATATATATATATATATATATAATAATAGAATACAATAATATATATAATAATAGAATACAATAATATATATATAATAATAGCAGCACAGTGATCTCCGATTTAAACAAACCACAGAATCCCAAACTAATGACGAGCGAAGAAGGTGGACGCAAAATCAGGAAATGTGGACATGACCATTTGTAGTGGTCTGGTGTGTTGGCAAACGAAACTGTCAGCACTCCAAAATCAATGTCGCCCGTTCAAGTTGGGGGTCAAGGGCGTGCTAAATAAACTATGCACGGTATGAGTTCGAGCAATCCTATAGTATGGTAACTATGTATGGACAACAGTAACCAGGTCAGACTATGTGACAATCAGCAGATTCTAAAACCAGCCTATGAGAGTCTGAATCTAGCATATTATCGCCATGTAGTTAGATTTCTTTACATATCCTTATATATATTTTGTGTGTTTGTTGTTTGTTGTCCCAGCTGAAGGCCTACTTGGCCGAAATGTCGACTTTTGTCTTGTCCATTACCACGTAAAGCTGTCACCATACCACTTTTTTTCCTCTTTTTTTTTTAGTATTGCTAGAGTCTGAACTGTAGGTAAAGGTAAAGAGCAAGACTTGAACCGGCGTCTTAGCACGCAAACTTCCACCCGTATGTGTTCGGCCGCCTATCCAGAAATGTTCGGAGATTTCTGTATAGTGTCGCTTCAAGCATTGAAACTCAGATGCGAGACGACATTCCTCACCTTCCCAGAGTAATACCATGGTACCCATTTCTGCCAACGGGTGGGTCGACCGTGGGGGTATTTTTTTTCCCAACCACGAGTACAATTCACACAGCGGGAATCGAACACGGGTTGTCCGAACGTCGGTAGTCCAGTCGGGTGGTTTTCACAACTAGGCTACCGACGCCCCCAAACTGTAGGACAGGAGGTTAACACCTACCACTGATATGGAAATCGGGGGGGGGGGGAAATGTATTCTTCAAGCATGTGTTAGAGAGAATAGAAACTAGACATGCTGCAAGCAAATGTGAAATAGACTAGAGACTAGACATACTCCCAACCAATGTAAGATGAAATAGAGGTTAGACATGCTCCCAACCAATGTAAGATGAAATAGAGGTTAGACATGCTCCCAACCAATGTAAGATGAAATAGAGGTTAGACATGCTCCCAACCAATGTAAGATGAAATAGAGGTTAGACATGCTCCCAACCAATGTAAGATGAAATAGAGGTTTGACGTGCTCCCAACCAATGTAAGATGAAATAGAGGTTTGACGTGCTCCCAACCAATGTAAGATGAAATAGAGGTTTGACGTGCTCCCAACCAATGTAAGATGAAATAGAGGTTAGACATGCTCCCAACCAATGTAAGATGAAATAGAGGTTAGACATGCTCCCAACCAATGTAAGATGAAATAGAGGTTAGACGTGCTCCCAACCAATGTAAGATGAAATAGTGGTTAGACATGCTCCCAACCAATGTAAGATGAAATAGAGGATAGACATGCTCCCAACCAATGTAAGATGAAATAGAGGTTAGACGTGCTCCCAATCAATGTAAGATGAAATAGAGGTTTGACGTGCTCCCAACCAATGTAAGATGAAATAGAGGTTAGACATGCTCCCAACCAATGTAAGATGAAATAGAGGTTTGACGTGCTCCCAACCAATGTAAGATGAAATAGAGGTTTGACGTGCTCCCAACCAATGTAAGATGAAATAGAGGTTTGACGTGCTCCCAACCAATGTAAGATGAAATAGAGGTTAGACATGCTCCCAACCAATGTAAGACAGAATAGAAACTAGACATAGTCCCAACAAATGTAAGTCAGAATAGAGACTAGACAAAATCACAACAAATAAATAACAGATAAAGACACCATGTTTCCAATTCAGCTAGTATCTGACGATTGTAAAAGTCACAGTTGAACGTGTTGTAGGGGGTGACTAGCTTGGATAACTTTCTGTTTTCATCTCAAAGTGGCATTTTAGTTCTGATTTTGAAAATTTGCACCATTTATAGATGACGTTCTGAGCCTAGTACATTCCACTCACTCTTAAAATTGATATTGCGTGGAAGTGGTTTTAATTTGTGACATCACACACAAACAAATTAAAACACTTAGTTAGCTAAACTAAATATTTATGTGTGATTTTTTTAAAAAAAGAAATGATTACTCATCACAACAAGATCAATGATTGACAAATCTGAACGTTTTCGGAGGCTGAAATATTTGTAACCACAAACGTGTTGACATTTTTCTGTCTTCTTCTAATCACTTGAAATTTATAATGGAAACATCGTGTGTATTTTACCTTCTGGAAAGGCACGCTTGTACGAATCAACTAAAATATCAGCGACAAACAACTGTGTGAATGTGTTGAACAGGCAATACACTATGCCCCAATCACAAGTACGTTCTCCTGGCAAGCTTCATCTGCAGATTTGGACAGAGCAATGCTTTCATTGAACCTGACATCTGAAAGTCTGCAAAGAAGAAAAACACGAAAGAATAATAAAAATGAGAGGGAGTATAAGAGGTACGTGCAAGAGTATGGGAAAAAAATGAAGACGGCGACACCTGCTACCTTGCGAGTATAATCCCGGAGTATCAAAGGATGTCGAGGTAAGCCACTGGAAATCCACTGGAATGCTATAGGAAACCACTGACGTACCACCCCCTTGTTTAGAAACCAAAGAGAGACGCGACCTGGAGTATTGCCCAAGTCAACGAGTTGAAGGGCTTTCTTTTGAACTTCTTGTCTGGTGGAGAAAGCCATGCTCTGCAGGTGATCGCGGGCCGTCTTGAAGTTACTGTGAGCTCAGGGAAGTTGTATGCATCGGCCTCAAAGTGTGAGGGCATCTTAGTGTGTGTGGTTGTGTGTGGGGGGGGGGGGGGTTTGGGTTGTGGTGAGGTGGGAGTGGAAAGAAAGATAACAAAGGGGAAATTAATATATAATTTAATTTGTAGAATGTAATGGTGTTATATGAGGGTATACCGACATAATATCACAAGATTATAGTTGCCTTAGGACTGTCATCATTATACTAGGACAATGTCCTAGCATTCCGATCTCCTTATAGTGGTGATTGGGATTTTAGTGTCATTATATAATTAAAGGAGCCGCTATAGCTCAGTATTTAGTGAACTGAACTACAAATGACAAGAGGTAGGGTTCGATCACAACCGACGGCTTCCCTTTTCACCCAGCTTTAAATGGGTACCGGATTTTTTTCTGGGAAAGTAAAGCGGCACGGGCGTAATACCGACCACATTACTCCAAAAATCATGTGCTGAAGTTCTGTAAAATGTATGGTTACTAACACCATATTCCCTATACGCCACTTGGCGTGACGGGGGTACTTGACTTGTATATAATTAAAGATAGACTGACATGTCACACGAAATAGGAGGCTGCGTAGTTAAACGGTAAAGCGTGGGCTTCTGGGCATGAGAACCCAGGTTCAAAGCCCACCGCAGACGGTGGTGATTTTTTTCAAAAATGTGAAAACTAAATCTGAGGTTTCTTCGTGGCGTTACCTTCCTCTGCTCTCTGGTGAGATCTGATGTTTAACCCTCTCGGATAACGGCAATAAACAGGAGATCTCGTGTGTACTCGCGCACGTTAAAGAACCATTGACAGTTAAAATCGATAACAGCAGGTTATAATCTTTGGTCGCTTCCTGGGCTAAATTGTCAGCAAAAATCAACCCATTTTGTGGATCCCATGCCGTGCTACGGAGTGCGTGCAGATGGGTCAGGATTCTCCATGGATTTTCTCGAGATTTTCGAGGGAGATATCAGAGCGCCTATGGGTTTGTCCGGTGTGCACTGATAATGATCCTAACACAAAGTAAAAAAGATCACAAGAGTATCGTTGTCTTTGTCGTTGGTCTGCCATACAAGGAGAATGTTTCAGCATTCCTTTCGTGCATGAACTTTCACGTACGATCTGTGTGTAATTTCAGAGAAGCTGCTTAATACCTGTAGGTAGGGATAGTACTATCCACTGTTAACATGGCTCTGACTTCGATTATAGTTTTGATTTTCAACACACTCAAAGCTATACTCACAGGGAAGAACACTCCGGAAAAGAAACCACAATTGTCTAGCAGTTACCATCGGGAGAAGGAAAAGCTATAGGAGAAAACCAGATAGAAACCACGAACAGGGCGGGAACAACAGTCTAGGACGGTATCCACCCCACAAGAAGGAAAACTCCTACGTCAAACCAAGATCAAGACTGCTGAAGATGTAGTGTTTCAGCCACGCGCAGGTTTAGGGGATAAATCAGGACACACACGCATATACGAGTACTGACCATGTGACTAACTCATCGTGTGTCGTGATGTTGTCCTTACCCCTCCATATACGAGTACTGACCATATGACTAGCTCATCGTGTGTCGTGATGTTGTCCTTACCCCTCCATATACGAGTACTGACCATATGACTAGCTCATCGTGTGTCGTGATGTTGTCCTTACCCCTCCATATACGAGTACTGACCATATGACTAGCTCATCGTGTGTCGTGATGTTGTCCTTACCCCTCCATATACGAATACTGACCATATGACTAGCTCGTCGTGATGTTGTCCTTACCCCTCCATATACGAGTACTGACCATATGACTAGCTCATCGTGTGTCGTGATGTTGTCCTTACCCCTCCATCTTGAAAATGAACAAAGAGTCAGGTTCGCATGCTAACAAGACGCGAACGAAGAAGTAGAAGAAGTAGAAGAAATTATTGAAGAAGATGGTTTTTTTGTCTACTGAAATGTGGTCGTGCTCAAACTGAACGTATGGCTTTCTATATTATCACCTGTCTCCGATATGACTAAGTACTCAACCTGCTTTGATAGCAGGAATCATTAGAAGAAGAACAAAAAAGCACTTATTGTAAACATTGTTCGCACTTTAACGTCAACTCTACAGCTGGCTCTTGCCACAGAAGTTGAGATAATAATTGCCAATTAATGAAACGTATGGCTTTTCAAGAAATTTTAATTTAGCTACTCATCATCAATGCACATGATGATGATTGGACAATATATTCATTCATGCACAGGAAGGCTGTGTGTGTGTGTGAGTGTGTGTGTGTGTGTGTGAGAGAGAGAGAGAGAGAGAGAGAGAGAGAGAGAGAGATATTGTGCACACGCGTGGCTGTAAAAAGAATGGGGGAAAAGGCATAATTTATAACGAGGAACAATTCAGCGGGAGAGATGGATATGTATTTTAATAGTTGCAACCATGGGTCTGTATTTATTCTTATTCCATGTTTCCCCACTCTGTGGGGTCCGACCCCTATAAAGATCGGCCACTATGTTTGGGGAAGTGGAGAGCTGCACGAGAACTTTTTATTTACTTATTTATTTATTTTTTATTAACATTATTTTTTACAGGAAATTCCACCACGAATGTTTGCAAGACTTTTGATTTGTTAATTTTCTTTGGCTGTTCTAAAAGGGAGTGGCAAATTATTTGGCTTTTATGATGGGGAAGGGGGTAGCTGTTTACTTGATGATATTAAAGGCTTATCGAGGGTAATTCGGTTATTGTTAATTTTTTTTTATGTGACAAGCTACTTGGTTATTATAAAATACATTATTAACATTCTGTCGAATGTTACTTTGTTATTGCTTGCTCGCTTGCGTTCGCCAGATAACTAAAGTATTCTAGAGTATTCGTAGACTGTAGAATTCCTCTTCGACATCCGTCCTTAAAAGGACGTTAAGTGGACGTGTCTGCGTTGTGTTGTGGTTTGCAGTATAACTGTTATATTTGCGCCTTTCGGCCCAACACATCCGACTTCAGCACGACATTTTTGAGTACCGGGTTATCTTCCCTCTTCGATCCCTGCTCGCTTGGCCAGCTACACAGGTTAGTCTGTTACTGGAGGCACCGCGGAGAGGTGGAGCAGGGTCTGGATGGTTTTGGTTCACCGATCCTGGCGCAAGCCATCAGCTGTGGGTCGTTGACAACTTCCAGCTCTAGTGCTAGTAGACGCGCCTTCGCCTCCACTTTGTTATTATAAAATGCATTATAAACATTATGTCGAATGTTACTTTATTATTATAAAATAAAAGAGGGACCGATTGCTACTTTGTTATTATAAAATACATTATAAACATTCTATCGAATGTTACTTTGTTATTATAAAATAAAAGAGGGACGGAATGTTACTTTGTTATTATAAAATAAAAGAGGGACCGATTGCTACTTTGTTATTATAAAATACATTATAAACATTCTATCGAATGTTACTTTGTTATTATAAAATACATTATAAACATTCTATCGAATGTTACTTTGTTATTATAAAATACATTATAAACATTCTGTCGAATGTTACTTTGTTATTATAAAATAAAAGAGGGACGGAATGTTACTTTGTTATTATAAAATAAAAGAGGGACGGAATGTTACTTTGTTATTATAAAATAAAAGAGGGACGGAATGTTACTTTGTTATTATAAAATAAAAGAGGGACGGAATGTTACTTTGTTATTATAAAATAAAAGAGTTATTTTGTTATTATCATATTATTTTTTTTATCGTAGAATTTTATGTCAGTGTTGGGTGGAATTCTATTCAATGAAGTTTTAAGTGGAATTTTTTATTCTGTTCTATTTGTATTTTGGTTTTGCTCTCTTTATTAATTACAATTCATTGTGCGCGTGAATCTCGTCTATTAACGATTATTATGTAAAAAAAATAAATAAATAAAGTACCCCCGTCACGCCAAGTGGCGTATATGGAATATGGTGTTAGTGACCATAAATTTTACAGACGTTCGGCACATGATTTGTGGGGTAATGTGGTCGGTATTACGCCCGTGCCGCTTCACTTTTCCAGAAAAAAATCCGGTACCCATTAAAGGCTGGGTGAACACGGAGGCCGTTAGTTGGGATCGAACCCTACCCCTTGTCCTTTTATGTAAACAAAGAGAGCATTAATTCCTGAACATTTTTATATATAATGTTATGACCGAACAAGTACAAATAACAAATATTATTTCCATTTATTAAAATTGTTGTGTTAATAAAGCTCAACGAAAATGGGCGCGTCCAAATGTGGTTTGCTATGTGTCTAACATAAACTAGACGAAGAACTAAAAATAACAACTAAGGGTTCTTCATCTTTCTTCTTCTTCTTCCTCTTCTTCTTCTTCGTCAGCTGTAGCTTGCGTTAGACATTTAAACCAGCTTGGCTCAAAAACAAGTCTGCGTTTGAGGTTTTCACCGGTTCCCCATAACTAATTATCGTTTCATCATCATCATCGAGTACCGTCTCCTCAACGAAGGTTGGCTACCATGGAGCTCCATTCTGTTCTGTCTCTTGCTTTGATGGTGCAGGTTGTCATAGGCTGATTTGTCCATCTTTTGATATTACTCATCCATGTTAGTCTTGGTCTGCCTCTCCCTCTTTTACCTTGCATTTTCCCCTCCAGGATTACTTTTAGTAGGCTGTTGTGTCTTTTAACATGGCCCAAAAATCGAATTTGTCTTGTTTGAATTGTGCTTAGTAGTTCTCTTTTCATTTTTAGTTGTTTCAAGACTTCATTGTTTGTTTTCTTTTCCTTCCATCCAATTCTATCTATTCTTCTATATATCCACATTTCAAAGGCTTCAATTATCTGTTCTATTTTCTTGTCTAATGTCCATGTTTCTGCACCATATAGGAATATTGAGAAGATACATTTTGCTATTCTTAGTTTTAGCCCAGGTGTTATTTGTTTTGATGTTAGTATGTTCTTCATGACTCTAAAATTACTTTTTGCCATTCTTATTCTTTTGTTTATTTTAGTTGTACATTTTCCATCACTGGTTATAGTATGTCCAATGTAGTTAATTAATTATGATTTACCAATTTATTTTGTTATATTATCAGCTGATTCCGAATGTTACTATGTCACCCACTATAAGTTACTTGTCACCATTCTCTAGCGAATAAAAAACCCATTACAAATAAAATATCGTCAACGTGTTAGAGATAGAGATAATTTTGAAGAGTTTTATTAACGCCGTCGGGGCTTCTAAGATCTCAGGGCGTGATGATGTGTCTACTTTGTGTGGGTAAAAAATAGCCCCTCTGGATATATAGGGGACGGAATCCCCACAGTTAACATTCTATCTAGAAATAAGTCAGAAAATATGTCTGTGTAGGTGCGCGCATGCGCGAGTATATATTTGTGTGCGTTTTTGAAAATACTAATAGCAACAAAAAAGAGTTCTTATATGTTATGTAGAGCCAATCTTAACATATGAATGTAAATCTTGGACAATATGACAACAGATAAGAAAATCGCTGGAGTCTGTAGAAATGTGGTTTTACAGAAGAATGTTGAGAATAACATGGACGACTAAAAAGAGTAATGAAAACCTTCTGAAAGAGGTCAAAGCAAAAAGAGAGCTATTATCCAATATTAGGAAGAAACAGTCGTCATTTTTGGTCATGTAATGAGAAGGGAACGACTAGAATATATTGTAACAGCTGGGAAAATTGAGGGACGAAGAGATAGAGGGAAGCAAAGATAAAAGATACCAGACAGCTTAAGCGAATGGCTTGGTAGAAGGTCAAGAATAGAAATGATAAACAACTGTCGAGATCGAAAGTTGTGGAGAGACATGATCACCTACGCCAGCAGGTTTGGTACTTGATGATGAATAACAAGCTGTCTTAAAAGCGTAAAAATACCAACTGTATTTAAAATGCATCTATTTATTAAATGTCATTTAATTATTCTTTAGCATGAAGTTTCGCCTTTAAGAAACTTTAATGTAATTGTTCAAGTACAGACCCTCGACGTGTTTCTATTTACTGCTTATACTTTAGGATGTTGAATACTGTTACATCATGTTTATGATGATTCCTTTAATGGGGAAAAAACACGCACGCACGCACACTCACTCACTCACACGCAGAAGATGTTCAATGAATGACACAAATAAGTGTCATGAGAGAAGGCGTCAGGTTTAAATCCCATGATAACAATTTCCCATATCTTCATTCACTATTTTGGTAACTGGAGTGAATGTTGTTGTTTGTTTGTGTTCGCCATCGAAGTCCCGAGGGACTGAATTTTGCGTGAATTTTCCTATTTTTCACACCGACAACCATGTGCTCTGGTGTCCACCGCCATACAGGCAAATATTATCCGACGTCAGAGGTACTCTTATTTTTATCGTCGTGAGTTTTAACGTTTTGGGTAAATTTTTCTTAATAATTTCCCCCGGGCAGCGGTCATTTTTTTTTATATTTTAAACTGACAAGGGCTATTTGACGTGCGCAGTATGCACACGGGACCTCCTGTTTTTTATCACCGTTTTCCGAGATGGCTAGACATGGGATCTCATTACCCAGAGACCAGGGTAAAAAGCTAGGGATTCGATTTGATTTAATTCTGGTTTTATTTTTAAAATTTTCTACCGCATGTGTTGGAAATAGAACTACAACCTTCTTGTATAGATGCTGGTGTTTTACCTCTAGACCACCCAGGCGCCCCCCCCCCCTTTCCCGTGGATAATTTGGAAAGGATTGTACGCAATCTGAAAATACTTAAGATTTCTTGTTAATTGATTTCTGTGTGATTTTTTTGGCGCTTATATATATATATATATATATATATAGTAAAAAAAAAAAAAAGTTAAGTACCCCCCGTCACGCCAAGTGGCGTATAGAGAATATGGTGTTAGTGACCATATATTTTACAGACCTTCGGCACATGATTTTTGGTGTAATGTGGTCGGTATTACGCCTGTGCCGCTTCACTTTCCCTGAAAAAAATCAAGTACCCATTAAAGGCTGGGTGAACCCGGAATCCGTCGATTGTGATCGAACCCTACCTCTTGTCCTTTGTAGTCCAGTTCACTAAAGACTGAGCTATCGCGGCTCCTATATATATATATATATATATATATATATATATATATATATATATATATATATATATATATATATATGTAGGACTGCCGGAAAGAGATAACAAGACTAGCAATAGGAGCACACAAATTAGACTCCATGAAATACATTTGGCACAATACCAACAAGGCAGTGCAGTTAAAAATAATAAGGACCTGTATCTTCTCGATAGCAACATATGGCTGTGAATCATGGACAGTCTCGCAAACAGCAGGGAAGAAAGTTGATTCACTCGACACAAAATGCTACAGAAAAATCCTTAAGATAAAGGTAAAGTAAAGTACGAGGCTTGAACCAGCTTCTTAGCACGCGAGTTTACACCCATATGTGCTCAGCCGCCTATCCAGAAATGTTCTGAGATTTCTGTATAGTGTCGCCTCAAGCATCGAAACTCAGATGCGAAGCGACATTCCTCACCTTCCCAAGATAATATCATGGTACCCATTTCTGCCAACGGCTGGATCGACCGTGGGGGTATTTTTTTTTTCCAACCACGAGTACAATTCACACTGCTCCCAGCGGGAATCGAACACGGGTTGTCCGAACGTCGGTAGTCAAGTCGGGTGGTTTCCCCAACTAGACTACCGAGGCCCCCCATATCCTTAAGCTACATTGCATAATGGAAAAAAAAGGCAATGAAGACATATTAAAAGGTTTAAACATTAAACACAACTAGCTTATAAACACAATTCTACAGAGGAAATTAAATACTATGGCAACGTCAAAAGGCTCAGCGGTTTGGAAAGAATAGTAATGGAATACGTGGTTCCAGGGCTACGTTTCAGGGACAGACCACGAAGAAGGTAGTTTCAAGGAGATCTTGAACATTACATCAGAAGAAGTTTCAGGTCTGACTAAAAACAGAGATTCTTTCAGTCGGGCTGTGGTGATTGCAACATTCTACATAGGGCATACGACCTGGTGATGATGATGATAATGATATATATACACAAGCACACATATAAATGTCGTGAGAGAAACTGTATGTAGAGCTGTATAGGTAGCAATCCATTTATTACAGCGGTTCTCAGAGACGCCACCAATCTTTGGCAGGGACGCTCCGCCGATGATATTGTTGCTTGCCTACTCAGTGGTTAGAATGACAACATCCACATAGACATAATATGTTTCAGTTCATAAACGAATCTTTTTGTTTCTAATAATTAAAAAAAAAGCTGCTGTTTATTTTACAATGTTTTATAAGACACTATATATTTTAGGTATAATGTTACCTGTTTAGGTAAAATTAATAATTGTGTGTTTGTAAGAATTATGAAAGTGCTATTTGTAAAAGGAACCTGTAAAAGGTGGCTGAGTGGTTGGTGTGCTCGCTTCTTGGTGGCTGAGTAGTTGGTGTGCTCGCTTCCTGACCAGAAGGGTCCGGGTTCGATCCTCAGCAGTGGCGAACTTTTTTTTTTCATACTGATAAGGCTCCGGGGTTTTCCTGCCTCTAAAATGGGTACCAGAGATTTTTCTGGGAAGTAAATATGGCCTGGCGTGATACCGACCACATCACCCAAAAATGTGCCACTAACACCAGATTCCCCGTACGACTAGCAACGCGTAGAGGGAATCTTTACTATTTGTAAAAATAAGTATGTTCTGTATTTTTTTTTTTTTGCTACAGTAAATCACTTATAAATTGTTACTGAACTTCATTTCTTAATCTATAGACCTAGAATAATTAGCCAACAAAATAAAGAAGACAGAATGTGGTTTGGATATACAGATTAAAAAGACTAAAACTATGATTATAAGCAGCGAAAGCACACACAGTTTATGAGTTGATGAATTGACGTAATGCCACGAGTTGATGCGGGCAGGGTGCCCTTTGACTCATTGATGTTGCGGGTCGTAATGGCTTTCTTGACATTCCCGTCTCTTACTGAGAAATTGGAGTTCGTCTATCTCAGGCTATGCTGGGAAACTAGTCCAGCCCAGATGTACTGGGTCTTCTATATTAGTAACAGTCACCAAACAGGGAACACGGCGATCCTAACTTCTGTTAGCCAGCCTGTTATGACGGAGACTGTTACCAGGGGAGACCACAGGGAGGTAGAACTGCTAGTTCTTGGTCAGCTGATGGTGCCCCGACCCTGCTATTGCGACCGCAGGTCACAGGCGCTTCTGCTCCCCCACACAATATATGAACAGAAATGGATATTGAAGTAGATGGCAAGGACCCAGAAAGAGTTTAAGAATATAGCTATCCTGGACATACAACAAATGAATGGGGATGGAAAAATAAAAAGCATTTAACAAGAAAAGTATAACCAGATCAAAGCAGATAACACCAGAACTAAAAATACCAATAATACAATGTTATATTTACTCAACATTAATTAAAAGAAGACGAACAAAGAAGTTATGAATCTGTTGAAAATAGACAAAGAAATACTTAATACATTTCCAACTGAAAATTTTTAAAGGGACACAATTCCCCCTACACAGTCTCCTTGGAACGGAAGATACAAGGTAGACCAAGACTAAAGTGGACTGATAACATAAACTGATGGACAGTTGAACCTATGACAACGTGCAAAAACAAGATAAGGCACCAAAATGGCGCTCCGTGGTAGGCAACCTTCAATTTGGAGAAAGCACCAAATGAATGAATATATTGACTGCATTAGAAACCTCATTGACCTATGAGTATCAGTGACGGGAGGTTAATGCTGTTGTTTGTCACTGATACTTTAGTTCATTTCCTTATTTGTGTCTTTTCTTGAAGATAAAATACACACATGTCTTCATTGAAACATTCCAAGTTATTAGAAGAAGCTGCTACTTAAAAGAAAACAACAACTTTTGCGGTTACACTTTGAATATTGCATCCCCTGAAACTCTCAGACTGGCCCATCTGTGATCTTTTTGTTACGAGCTTTCATTTAATATCATTCATACATTAATACTTACTTTAGCTAAACTATTTCACGTAGATGCAATGAGACGAGAACAATTGGAATATATTGTAACTCTCTCTCTCTCTCTCTCTCTGCGATCAAGTCTCAATTAGAGTAGGATTCCAGACTCTCTTATGAAGTCAGCTGTCAGTTTAAGTGATTCGATTGCCCCATATAGTTATATATTGTAACAACTGGCAACATTGAGGGACGAAGAGATAGAGGGAAGCAAAGAGAAAAAATACCAGACAGCTTAAGAGAATGGCTTGGCAGAAGGTCAACAACAGAAATGATAAATAGCTGCCGAGATCGAAAATTATAGAGAGACATGATCACCTACGCCAGCAGGCCCGGTACTTGATGATGATGATTTTACGTAGTTTTGTGTGTCTGACGTCATAAATTAAAACCACCCTCATAAAATGCCATCTATAAGAATGTGTGTAATGTACAATGCTCAGAACGTCTTCGTCCACATATGCTGTAAATTTTCCCATATTAGAACTAAAATGCCACTTTGAGAAGAAAACAAGCAGCTGTGGAGAGGCCGAGCTTAATGGCGGTGGGACTCTCAAGGACAAACTACGCTCTTTGAGACAGGCAGCGAGAACCTTCCAAACAGGCACTGAAAAGTGCAAAGTTCCCCGGTGCAGGCCACCCGATGATGATAAAGATGATATTAGTAACGTCCTTTACAGCGGCATTCAGTGATTTGGATTATCGATGTGTTTGTTCTTTCTCTGAGAAATGTTTCTAACTACGTCAAATTCATAACTCCTGAAACGTCATATAATTATAATCTCATTTATTTTCTCTTTATTTTTTCCCCGTGTCTTCCCTCAGTTTGTGAACTTTTTTTTTAATAAAGAAGGGCATGGAGATGTTAGTTTTCTGTTCTATCTGTGTTTTCATTTAGCTTTTATCCCTTTCTTCTCTTTGTTTTGCAACGTTTATTTTTATTATTTCATTACTTTTATAATGTTCTGTTTTCTGTGTTACAACTTACTTTCTTAGTTTTTATTGTTTTCACAGTTTTTTGGTTGTTGTCTTTTTATTCCTAGATTTTTTTATTTATTTATTGCGTTTTCTTGTTCCTCTATTACTACATTCTCTCTCTTCATCTGTTATTTACTCCACTCTCTTATCTCTAAACCTCCCCTTTCCCCTCACCTTATAATCTCTTTAACCAACTCTCATTTCTTTGCACCACTCTCTTCTCTTTGTTACTCCACTTTCTTTGTTACTGCTGTTTCTTCGCTCCCAACTCTACCCTTTGTTACTGAGTCTCACGCTGAAACTTTATAAACATTCTCCCTAAAACTCGCCACAAAACAACACATGTGTGTAGTATATCTAACTTCTACATGTAATATCGTGCCACAATGTCTGTGTCCTTATAGCCAGTCTTTTAGACACAGATTTAAAGTGCAAGAAATCTACAAAGACGATTACTGCAACGACCCATGATTTGTAATGGCAGTATTGATCAGTGTTACCATTGTCAACGTCATGGCCATGAACGCTATCAGCGGCAGGCATGCACTGGAACCAAGGCGCGTCGTCGTCATCTTGTAGTTGTTATCTGTTTGCTAAAACGGTCCTAGTTGTTGTTCCATTTTTAGCTCACCGCTTATTGCTCATTGTTCATTGGCCATGGTCACCAGAGCTTCGCCGGTTCCGCTATCCCCACAACAATATTAACTCTTAATTGATTTTTGTTTGTTTTTGTTTGTGCGCGCGTGTATGCGTTTGTTAACGTTAATAGAGTGAAGTTTTAAAACAAAATTAATTAAAACCAAGCGGCCCTATTTTTTTAATTAGAGAAGTTTGCGTAATTTTATAGATGTCGTCCTTGAAAACGACAGTAAAATAGTAGTTATCATTTCGCTTGACAATGAAGCGAGTATGAATTCGATTCTTAGGCTGTCTGTAATCAACAGAGAAACAATAAAGAATTGTACCCAGGCGTAAATGGTTTGTGGACGACACAGCTAGGCGTCCTTCACCTACAAATGCTGTAATCTAGTACTGTGATACTGAATACTGTACTCGTCTACAACATTGTTATATGTTACGTCCTGTCCTAGTTTCTGTATTTTTGACATACATATACATAAGTACTTTTATTGTAGATTTAAGCTAGTTATGACAACGAGAAAAATGATTTAAAATGGAAGCAACTGTCGACATAGAAAGATGATAAACTATAGATTTTTGAAAAAGACAAGAAAACACCAGAATAGTATTAAATAGCATAAGTAAACTTTTGTGAAGATTCATAATCGCCAATCTTATCGGACAAGGCACATGGTGTTACGTTCTTTATCTTACCCGAGCACCACTACCTGCGTTGCATATGCTCGGTATTAGTATGTATGCAAACAAACCCGCTCACGGATGAATAGTATCGGGCCAGACATTTGCACTAAGCCCGGAGACTGACAGGCAGACAGTATGAACGTTACACGACATTATTGTTTAGCCAAGGGTGACAGCTTTCCGCCGTGTCTGATCGATTTTTCTGTCTGTAGCTTGGGGTCAGAGGTCATTGTTGAAATGTTGCTACTTTTAGGGTGTACTCTGCGACAGCGCGTCAACAAAAGAGGGGCATGGTCCCTCCCAACTAGTCCGTTTATTCTAGCTAGACGAAATGGCTTACAGTCGTCTAGACTTGGGTTTTCCGAACTTGTCGAGAGGAAAGGCCGTACTAAATTTACGGCGGGGCATTGCGGGTCGAAATGATTAATAGATAATGATTTATTTTTGTTTGTTTTTTTTTTTAAATTGAAAACTATGTAATGCTTGCGAAACGACTTCGTTGATTTCTTTCATCCTTTTTTTTTTAAGCCGAGATTTTCTTTCACGTCTCTCTTCACTTTCGTATACCCATCCGTTTACAAGTGACTCGGTGACGTGATTTATAACAGCGCTGGCAAACAAAACAATCACTATGATAAAACAAAGGAAGTAAGCTTGTACCATGTCAAGAATCCGGCACGAACTCTACAACTGTACCATGCTGCTGGAAGTATGTGTCAACGTGTACCATAAACTTCCAATTCACTACAGCCCAAATGTTGTCATGAGATAACAACGTGTTTATTATACGCCTAACGCTCGTCCATGAACATGACAAGTTCTGTTTTAATATGTGACCTTTATGACGTGCACCATCATCAAGTGCCATGCCTACATTCGTAGGTGACCATATCTCTCCATATCTTTATGTATCTACTGTTGCTTACAATTTCTGCTCTTGACTTTAGGGCTTGTTTTTTTCTCGCAAGTTCTTTTATATATTTCCTTATGTTTTACTCTGCCTCGTTGTCCCTTATTTTTTTCGGCTGTTCCCATCTCATCACGTTGCACACAAAAAAGCAATATTTTCTTGTTGATGTTAGACATAATCTTTCTTTGAGGGCGAAGGCGCACTTAAGTACCAGTGCTGAAAACTGTAAGCCACCAGCTGATTGCTTCCTCCAGGATCGGTGAATCAAAACTATTCAGATCATCCTCCACCTCTTCGTGGTGCTCGTAAAGAGAGGCTAATCAGTCTAGTCTTTCCAAGTGAGTAGGGATCGAGAGGGAAGACATCCCGGTACTCAAAAACGCTATGCTGAATTTGTATTTGTCGGGCCGGAAGGCGCAAATGTTACATCTTTCCTACAAACTACAACACGTTTTATCTACGCCTATTTAACAGTCTTAACATTGTAAGGACAGGCGAAGAAATGGTCTGTTTATTCTTTTAGTCGTCAGAAGAAATTAAGAAAGAAAGAAACACTTTCTTCTTTCTTATATTTTCTTTTTAAGATTCTTGTTACTCTTTTAAGTATTTTTAACATTCCTCCACATTTTGTGACCTCCAATAATTTTCTTGTATTGATCATTGGGTTTGACAATTCAAACAAGACAAATGAGATTTTTGAGGCATGTTAAAAGACATAACAGCCTACAAAAAGTAATTTTGGAAGGGAAAATACAAGATAAAAGAGGCAATTCAAGACTAACATGGACGAGTAACATCAAAAGACTGACAAGTCAGCTTATGACAACCTGCACCGTCAAAGCAAGAGACAGAGCGGAATGGCGCTCCGTGCCAACCTTCGATGCGGAGACGGTACTCAATGATGATGATGATGTTTGATCATTGATCAATGGCTATTGGAATTGTATAGATACCCGAGATGGCATCCTGCTAGGTGTGGTTCGATACATCCTATTCTACTTGGTAAAAGTCTACTATAATCGTATGCGCGGGTCCCCCCCCCCCCCGCTGGTATCATCATTATGTGCCGAACTAAATGCCTGCATATATCAGCTTGTAATTTATCGAAATGCGTGATATTTAATCCTACTGAAGGATACGAAAGGCGTTTGATGACACACACGAATATACGAGTACTGACCATGCTACCAGCTCATTGTGTGTCATGATGTTGTCCTTACCCCTCCATCATGAGCCGCTTATCAGTCATGACCACAAGACTTCTGAAGAAGAAGAAGTATCTTAGAATTCATAATTAGTAAGAATCACATTCAGCTATAGATTCTCTAAACCTAGAGCTGGATGTTGTAAACAAAAATAGTACGTGCAAATTCAATACTAGGAGTAAAAGGATGTACAAATTGAGAAACTGAGAAAAAAGCTAGGAATAGCTCCCGCCATAGAATATATAAGGAAACAACAAATAAAATGGTTTGGCCACGTGACAAGACAGAAAGCACAAAACACAACACAAAGAGCCTTCAACAAACGACGTGAGAACACCAGTCCCAAGGGTCGACCACGAAAAAGATGGCTCGATGGATTATTAGAAGCACTAGGAAACATAACAGCAGCAGAGGCGAACAGAAGAGCAAAAGACCGCAAATTATATCTTCCCTCGACGCTGAACGGCAGAGGAGGAAGGAAAGAAGAAGAAGAAGATTGTCAAAAATGAATTGCACAATATCTTCCTCATAATTATTAGAAATGGTTAAAATTGTTCTTTCCTTTCTCGTTTGGCCTTCACTTTCTCATAACTTAAGTGCTGAAATAGAGGTCGTGTTGTAGTGCATCTCTGTCCTTCAACAGAAATTGTACACTCGATTCGTGACCAGGTTTCTTTTCTTTCCTTGAGTTCAAGAACTTGGGAACCTTTAACGGTGCTAATAAAGAAATTGATCGGAACACAGGGTTGATGAATCTGTATGCATGAAGAAGACTAAGTAAGTAAAGAACCCCGTCACGCCAAGTGGCGTATAGGGAATATGCTATTATTAGTGACTATAATTTTTACAGACCTTCGGCACATGATTTTTGGGGTAATGAGGTCGGTATTAAGCCCGTGCGGATGTACTTTCCCAGAAAAAAAAAATCCAGTACCCATTTAAGGCTGGGTGAACCTGGAAGATGAGCGATCAGTATTGAGCCGGACCTCTTGTCCTTTGTAGTTCAGCTCATTAACCCCTGAGCTATCGCGGCTCCCATAAAGAGCAGTAATAGATAGTATATTGATGTTCATAAGCAATATAAATACAGTGTTACCGTTTATACGGCCTTTGAAGTGTGGATCTATAGGGAAATGAGGAGAACTGGGTGGATGGAAATGAAGACAAACTAGAAAGTTCTGAATCAGCTGAAAATGGGGGGAGGGGGGAGGATTAACTTCTTAGCACAATTCGGAAAAGACAATTGAAATGTTGTTTGGACATGTGAATTGACATAATACTCTTAACAACATACAAAGTAACGAGGCAGAAGCAGACCAATACTAAGTTGGACTGACAACATCAAAAGATTGACAGGTGGTGATACCTTTGATAACATGCACTATTAAGACAAGAAACAGAGTAAAATGGCGTTCCATGGCAATCAGCCTTCGATGTTGAGACGGCACCCATTGAATGAATTACCGTTACCAACGAGTAGAAAATGTGTATTAAAGTCCCTTTATATTTGTTAGTCGCTGTTAAGCTAAACTTCTTGACGTAAACAGTTGGTGACATCTGGTTTTCATTTGTCTCTTCAAAACTATTGGTTTCGTGATAAGAAAAATTGAGGTGTCTGACCTGGCTTGTCCCGCTGGCTATAGTTTGAAGACCCATAGTCTAGACAGAATCAATCTCACCTCTCTCTTTCTTTCGTTCTCTGTCTCTCTCTATCTCTTTCTCTCGCCCGTCTTAAACCTCTTTACTAGTGACTGTGGGGGCAGACTTAAAAAAGTATCCAGACTTCATCAATTTGACGGTTGAGTTCAAGGTCGTTGTGCTCAGATAGGAGAATTTAAGAGCTAAAGTGATAGGGGAAAGTATTCATTTTAAAAAAAAACGTGAATATACCAAGTATTAATATCACATTAAAACAGTAGGGGGGAATAAACAGTAAGAGGAGCAGTGGTGTCTCCAAAATATTTGTCTCAACATCAGTGAAAGAAACGGATGTGTACAGTAAGTTTAAAAAAATGAAATATTGACCTCATGTTTGTCCATTCAACGATTACGCCTCTGTGTCGCCAGCCCTTTAAAAGGCGTTAACTGGCCGTAGTTGTGTTGTGTCGAGGTTTACAGTAAGGGGTAAGTAATATTTGCGTCTTTGGACCAACATTTATTATTAACATAATATCTGGACCAACACATTCGACTTCGAGACATTTAATATTGAGCTTGTCTTCCCTCTTTGATTCCCTACTTGTTTAGTAGACGGAATGTTTTCATGGTCACGGTGAAAGATGAACTAGGATCTTGACCACTTTTAGTTCACCGATTCTAGCACAAGAAATCTACGAATATCTAATCATCATTTTCAACCCATGCGCTGCCTGAGCTAAAGACCGTAAGTTGATACCATAGCAATCCGGACAAACCAGATAGTCTTTTTGTCAGGCTCAATGTTTACCTCTTTTATTTATCATATCTATTGCTGTCACAATTATTTGGATTTTGTAATATTTGTTATTGGGTTCGTTTGATTCAATACAACGATATTAAATATATGAAATATTGTCTTACTAAGTAAAGTTGCCCATAAGCGCAAATATAAAATGTTAGATATGACGGGACCGCGAGTAGAGCTGCAGAGAATATCTAAATTAGATAAAGTGTTTCGGATTAGTGTTTGGGTATTTGTGTTATTTCTTAGTTTATTTTAGAATAGTATTCTCATAATGAGAAGAGAACAGCTGGAATATATTGTAACAACTGGGAAAATTGAGGGACGAAGAGATAGAGGAAAGCAAAAAGAAAAAATACCAGACAGCTTAAGAGAATGGCTTGGCAGAAGGTCAACAACAGAAATGATAAATAACTGTCGAGATCGAAAATTGTGGAGAGGCATGATCGCCTACGCCAGCAGGCCCGTTACTTGATGATGATGATTCTCATATCGTATTGGTCTTGATACATTTGGAGGGGAATTGAAAAAAAGAATAGAAGAAAAAATGGTACAGTTAAAGCTTTACTTAATTGATAGGCGACACACATTTGAACGCCGTTTCGGCTCAATAGGTCTTCAGCAAGCCTTCAGCTTTACTGCACCTTCGCTTTTTTATACATTTATTTGCATTTCTTTGCCTTGACCCCTCTATATATTTGTTGTTTGGTATCTGATGACGGCTTATGCCGAAACGCCGTTGTTTGTCTCGTCTCTCTAATAGTTTAACTGCTAGGCACAATTTGATGTTTATTTTAGAAGTAGTGTCCACCCACAGCCAACTATATAGATGGCCCGGGGGCAGAAGCTAACATCGAAAAACACTCCAACTAGGGAGACGTTTCCAGCTTTGCGAGCAGGGGCGTTTGTGGGTACAGTGACGTCAGTCGTCTGTAGCTTCTAAAGCTGGAAACGTCACGCTAGTTGGTGTGTTTTTGCATTTTATTTTCCACCCACAGGCCATCTATATAGATGGATGGGGTCAACCCTACTGGTTAGGAGTCTTGTGACTTGTCATTGTCAACACCATAAATGTGCTGATGGAATTAGGAAAATTGTAGTGCTCAAATGCTCTCATTTCAATACGCTACATATTCTATTCTATCCATGAAACCAGTTTCATTGCGGTAAGGAAGTCCCTATATCCGCTCTACCACTTGCACAGCATTTCCCAAAATGTATTGAAAATTCCGCTAACAAGATCGCTCCGTGCACCCCTTATTCGACTGCACATGCGATTATTCACTACGCTTCAAGACATAACATACCTTTCATTAATTTTGTAAAATATAATTTTAACTATATGGATATTCTCTTCTTTTGTACTTTTAAAATACATGTATACGTGGTTTCCGCAGTATTGTACTGATATGATAGATGATTAATACAGGGTGTCTTAAATGATTTGTCGCATTTTGTGTTTTGTTTTCTTGTTCCGAAGCTGTTTCAGTTCATCTGTGATACTACAACTTCATGTTGTCGTGTGTGCCTCTCCAAAGATTTATGTTTGTTTTTTTTTTAAACCAGCCTGGCACTATCTCTTCGCTTTCTCTCTATCTCTCTCACTCTATCTCTTTCCTTCTTTCTCTTTCTCCCCTTCTCTCTCTCTTTCTTTCTTTCATTCTTCTCTATCTCTCTCATTATCTCGCTCTCTAGAAGCATTGCGTTTAAAGTTATCTACTGACTAAATTCGAGTACGGTTATTGTCTTTGATTGCCCAGCCATAACGTCTCATTTAAAGACCTTGACCTAACACTTACCTTATGAGAGAACAATGCCATTATATGAAATTACATGTTAAAGAGAATACAGTTAAGAAGTTCACTATTTTCTTTCATGATATCATACTTGCAAGATTGTAGGGAAATATTCCAAGCACTCATTGTTAGCGGGAGCCGCGATAGCTCAGTGGTTAGTGAACTGGACTACCACGGACAAGGGGTAGGGTTCGATCCCAACTGACGACTTCCGGGTTCACCCAGCCTTAAATAAGTACCGGATTTTTTTCTGGGAAAGTAAATCAGCACGGGCGTAATACTGACCACATTACCCCAAAAATCAAGTGCTGAAGGTCTGTAAAATATAGGGTCACTAACACCATATTTTCCTATACGCCACTTGGCGTGACGGGGGTTCTTTACTTTTTTTTTTACTCATTGTTAGCACTTGTATTTTTACTTGTTTGTTGCGTTACAAAGCAGACCTCGATGTCCGTTTGCCCTTGTGGCGCCCGTATCCATAAACTGAAAGGCTGACGTGCAGTTTGAGCGAAACACGGCAGCTTTGCTTTACGTATTGACCGCTGTTGATATATGCAAATAAGTAATCAGCAAATATTATTAATTCACCATGGACAGCGGTTCTCAGACGGGCAAATCTGTCAACGTTCCTTCTCTTTTCTCCTCCTGTGCACCTCATTAGAAAATATATAGGGGTACTGGTTGGTCTCGAGGCAAGACGCCGATCTCGAGACATAGAGGTTTCCGGCTGCGCCAGTTGGATTTTTATTTGCGATTTGTCTCAGCAGCGAGGCACGGCTTGAAACGTCAGTTACTCATCGACGGAAAAAAATACCCATGAAGACGGAGTTATCTGCCTGTATGACGAGAGACCCCTGTGCACGCTGCTGCCAGGAAAAAAACGGATAAACGAGCTAAATTCAGTTCATAATCTCTGGGGATTTCGCTCGAGGTGAATCCTGGCGAATGCAAAAAAGAAAAGAAAAGAAAAGAAAATGATAATATATTATGTATACGTCTTTGAGAGAGTGGTTACATTTAACAGTACTCACAGTCAGTTCTGTTTGAGTATATTAATACACGCAAGAAGAAACATTTTAAATGTCTAATTTAATACTTTCTTGTTGGCATCTTCATATGTTCGCTGCAGATATTCAAGAAATTTGTGTTATCATTTCTGAAAGATAAATGTGAATGTGCAACAGACAAATCATTCATCATCATCATCATCACCGAGTGCCATCTCCGCAATGAAGGTTGGCTACCATGGAGCGCCATTCTGCTGTCTCTTGCTTTCATGGTGCAGGTTGTCATAGGCTGACTTGTCCATCTTTTGGTGTTCCTCGTCCATGTTAGTCTTGGTCTGCCTCTTTCCCCTCCAAGATTACTTTTAGTAGGATGTTGTATCTTTTAACATGGCCCCAAAATCGCATTTGTCTTGTTTGAATTGTGTTTAGTAGTTCTCTTTTAATTTTAAGACAAATCATTGGTGGGTTATATTTCTGGAATGAGTAAACGAGGAATGCGACTAAAATATCAGCAATAAATAGCTGTGGTCTATGTGAATGTTATCTGCCCTTTATTTGCAGGAAACACAACTCTCTTTGCTTTTCGTGAACCTCTCTTTTCAGTCCTGTCATTGCCCTAGCAACTCAAATGTTAATAATAAGGAACATTTGTAACAAATTGGCGCACTTTTGGTAATTGGCGTTGTGCAAAGTCTGCTTTCCAAACATGAAATAAACAGCATCTAGAGAACATACAAATGTTAAATAAATTTGTAATGATTTGTGTCTTAGTCTGTATTTTCAGGTTTATTCCCGTATGTGAGTGAACATTTGCTCGCGTGCGTAAAGATGAACAAACACAAATACATATACACATGGATAGCGAGAGAGAGAGAGAGAGAGAGAAAGATATGTCATGAAGTTAGTCCACGATGACCTATGTCACATCTTAGCTTTGACATATGGTATTATGGTACATACAAAAATGGATAACATATGATGTTACGCTTTCGATCTACAAAGAGTAAACTCACACTGTCAATGTAATCAATAAAAGTAAACTAACAACACCGCATACAATAATTTGGCACAATTCCAAAGAAGACTTGTCAACTAACACAACACCGGTGTGTAAGTGGCTACAATTGGAGGGATATACTTAGGAGGAGATCTGATCACTTATGGACTTGTCCGATGAGGAACTATCGACTAAATATTCACACAGCGATAAGTGAGAAGGGTAGATGCCCAAGAAGGGATCTTCCACAGAAGACAACCAATGTAGCTCTCCCCGCTTTCATGAACTGATTAGCGTAGTTCACAGTTGTTTGTTACCATCACAAAGTAGCATTTTAGATCGAATTTCATCATCATCATTGAGTGCCATCTCCGCAACGATGGTTGGCTATCATGGAGCGCCATTCTGCTCTGTCTCTTGCTTTGATGGTGCAGGTTGTCATAGGCTGACTTGTCCATCTTTTGATTTTACTCGTCCTTGTTAGTCTTGATCTGCATCTGCCTCTTTTACCTTGTATTTTCTCTTTCAAAATTACTTTTAGTAGGCTGTTGTGTCTTAATATGGCCCATAAATCTATCTCGAATCTAGGATGAATATATACACTGAGACTAGTACATGCCTTTGATCCTTAAAGTTGATATTTTATGGGAGTGGTTTCAATGTGAAACATCGTACACAAAACAGGTAAAATAATTAGCTATAGAAAATATTTAATGTATGAATTATGTTTTAGTAGTTAACGCTCGATATAGAAATTAGTTAACATTTGTCCGTGTGTTGTTAACGTACCTGTTTTAGTAGTTAATGCTCGATATAAAAATTATTTAACATTTGTCCGTGTGTTGTTAACGTACCTGTTATAGTAGTTAATGCTCGATATAAAAATTATTTAACATTTGTCCGTGTGTTGTTAACGTACCTGTTATAGTAGTTAATGCTCGATATAAAAATTATTTAACATTTGTCCGTGTGTTGTTAACGTACCTGTTATAGTAGTTAATGCTCGATATAAAAATTATTTAACATTTGTCCGTGTGTTGTTAACGTACCTGTTATAGTAGTTAATGCTCGATATAAAAATTATTTAACATTTGTCCGTGTGTTGTTAACGTACCTGTTATAGTAGTTAATGCTCGATATAAAAATTATTTAACATTTGTCCGTGTGTTGTTAACGTACCTGTTAGCCATGAAATGATTTGCTGGAAAAAACATGGGTACCTAACTGTTGATCAACGAAGTCCAGGCAACCGAACAGAGAGAACTGGGACACGCCCCCTGGTATGAAGTGTCCTTTATAAGAGGTAGCTCTACCCTCCACCCCTACGGCTGTAAAACACAGCTACGCGGCACTTTTACCTTTTTAAACCATCCTCACGAAAACACCTGTTATTAAAATAATGGAAATAACGTGACCCAAAGAAGGTGACAGTTTTACATCCGTTGCATCGCACCGCCGCAGTAAAAGAGAGAACAAATAAAAGGCAACTAACATTTAGAAGAAACTTGTCTTCAACATGAACTGTCAAATACCTGAATTCATACTTTGATAACAAATTGAACAAGACAAAAATTATTGAAATGTTTGCTTTAAATAAGGTCAATCATGTTTTTCTTTACTTCGGGGAAGCAGGTCTATAAATATTGTTTCACAAATACAAGCGATAAATTATAGAAAGCGCTTATTTTGATTGGAATAGAAAAACGCAATTACACAAAGACAGCCACACTTTACTTCTTTACTTAATACGCAGAAAAAATCGTTCCCTTATCTCCCTCTCTCTCTCTCTCCCCCCCCCCTATATACATACATATATATATATATATATATATATATATATATATTAGTGCTGGCCTTATGATTGCTAGCGCCCTGTGCAAGCTGAATTTCGGCGCCCTTTTAAAGTATAATTATAACAATTTCCACAAGGAAGAATACTAAAAATTTTGGAAGATCCATGATGGTGCCTCTATACACATGGCGCCCATGGCAATTGCCTGAGTTGCCAGTACCTTGAGCCTGTCATCACTATCGCTCTCTCTCTCTCTCTCTCTATATATATATATATATATATATATATATATATATATAATATGTGTTTTGGTCATCCAGCCACTTTCGTTGTTTCAATAATTGGAACTACGTCCCCTTTGTGTGTTTGCTGTTGCTGTTTGCCTATTGTTTGAATAAAGACCGAACTGTCATAGGTGATGTTAAAGTGGTCTTGGAGATGCTTGATCAGAGAACACGGGCACTGAAGTGTCTGCTGTAACGAGGACATTTATGTGTGTTTGTTACTTGCTGAGAAGGATGTTGCCGTACTGGAGTTTGGCTTGTCCGCGGATCATTTCTTGATGGAGTATTTGTTTACCTTCCACAAACGGAGAAAGGGGGGGGGGGGGGGGCTGGATAATCTAGAGGTAAGACGTCTGCCTCTGGACAAGAAGGATCCGTGTTCGATCCCCACCACGGGAGACTGGTTAGTCTCGAGACAAGACGCCCGCCTCGAGACAGTGAGGTTGTGGGTTCAAATCCCGACTGCACCGGTTGGGATTTTTATTTATGATTTCTGTCTGCGGCGACCACCCCTGGTCTCAGCAGCGGGGCCTGGCTTGAAACGTCAATTACTCATCGACGGAAAAAAAATATGAGTACCTCCGAAGATGGTGTTACCTGCCTGTGCGGCGAGGGACCCCTGTGCACACGGCTGTCAGAGAAAAACGGATTAACATGCAAATTTCAGTTCCTAGTCTCTAGGGACTTCGTCAGAGCTGGCGAACGAAAAAAGAAAAAGAAAAGAAAATAAAGAGATCCCCACCACAGGCAGTGGAAATTTTTTTTTTTTAATGGAATCATTTCTTTGTTGCTTTACCCTCCCCTGGCCTCTGGTTAGTGAGATCCCATGTCTAGCCATTTCGGAAAACGGCGAAAAACAGCAGCAGAAGCCAAGAGAGTGGCAAAAGACAGTAGACTATATCTCCCCTCACCGCTAAAAGGCAAATGAGAAAGGAAAAGAGGAAAGAAGAAGAAGATTTAGTATTGCTTTAGTGACATCATAAGTGTTATCAAACCCTTTCGGATGCGCACCATATTATTTTCTGTCTGTTTGCACGTTGCCATGGAAGTTTCCCTTGAAAACGCTTATCTGGTATAAGAGCAATACGCCCATGGCAGTTAAGATGCAGTGAATGATTGTCATGCCGGATCGTGCCAATAGATTTGTGTCTGGTACCAACTCCTGGTCATATCGAAGAAACAATCATCACCAGCATGCAGCATAAAAATAAACAGGACAAATCTGAAACAAGTGCAACGCGTCAAATACTTTGGCACAATAATAACATCGGATGGAAGATGCACCACGGAAATAAAAAGTAGAATAGCTCAGGCCAAAATAGCATTTCAGAAAATGAAAAATATCTTATGCAACAAATCTATGTCAATAGAAATGAGAAAGAGATTCATCGGTGCTATATAGAACCAATTCTGACCTATGGAAGCGAATCGTGGACAGTAGACAAACAAATGAAAAGACGATTAGAGGCCACAGAGATGGGATTTCTCAGAAGAATGTTGAAAGTTCCCTGGACAGCTAAAAAGACCAATGAGGAAGTTCTCAAAGAGGCCAACACAAAAAGGGAGCTCCTAAAAAACATCAATCAACATTTTTCTGGCACATCATGAGAAGAGGAAAGTTGAAATACTTGGTTACAACTGGCAAAATAAAAGGAAAGAGAGATCGCGGACGACGAAAATAGAAAATACTGGATAGCTTGGTGTCATGGCATGGAGAGCAGTCAACAACAGAACTGATACGATGCACTGTAGATAGAAGATTGTGGAAGGACATGATCGCCTACGCCAACCGGTATGGTACATGATGATGATGACCAACTCCAGCCCTATAATCTCGAGCAAGAATGCTGAGTCAGTGATTCAGCTTTCACTTCACTAGACATGATGGAGTCAATGTTTCAGCTTTCACTTCACAGGACGGAGTCAATGATTGAACTTTCACTAGACATAACGGAGTGAGAGATTCAGCTTTCACTCCACTAGACATGATGGAGTCAGGGTTTCACCTTTCACTTCACTAGACATGATGTGAAGACAATGATTCTGCTTTCACTAGACATGACGAAGTCAATAACTGAGCTATCACTTGATATAACGGAGTCAATAACTGAGCTATCACTTGACATAACGAAGTCAATGGTTGAGCTTTTACTTGACACAACGGAGTCAATAACTGAGCTATCACTTGACATAACTGAGTCAATAACTGAGCTATCACTTGACATAATGGAGTCAATGATTCAGCTATCACTTGACATAACGAAGACAATGATTTTGCTTTCACTAGACATGACGGAGTCAATAACTGAGCTATCACTTGATATAACGGAGTCAATAACTGAGCTTTTACTTGACATAACGGAGTCAATGATTCTGCTTTCACTAGACATGACGGAGTCAATTATTCTGCTTTCACTAGACATGACGGAGTCAATTATTCTGCTTTCACTAGACATGACGGAGTCAATGATTCTGCTTTCACTAGACATGACGGAGTCAATTATTCTGCTTTCACTAGACATGACGGAGTCAATGATTCTGCTTTCACTAGACATGACGGAGTCAATGATTCTGCTTTCACTAGACATGACGGAGTCAATGATTCTGCTTTCACTAGACATGACGGAGTCAATGATTCTGCTTTCACTAGACATGACGGAGTCAATGATTCTGCTTTCACTAGACATGACGGAGTCAATGATTCTGCTTTCACTAGACATAGCAACTGTAAACAATCCATTTTTTTCCACTCACTAATTCAGAACGACTACAGTGTTGTGATACCATTTTACTGAGTGCCCCTCGACCTATTCTATTGTTACGCCCCTGCTACAACGCTTAATATAAACATAGCTCACTAATGTGAAATAAATCTATAACTTCCACCGAGAATACAGACCTTGATGGTCGCGACATGCTTATTGGTTGGCCCAGCCATTCGTAATGTGTCGATTACTTTCTAAAAATAGATCGTTGTTGGTCCGTTGCTATGTGCCAGCTTTCACCAATTGACCTAGCTCGAGAAGTACAATGCCGGTATGGATATCAGGAAGTACGCCTGGTCAGCATTAAATGCGGTCAATAACTGCGCATTTCATAGTCTGCCCAAAAAAAAAAAAAAAAAAAAAAAAAAAAAATCACTAGCATGTACACTTCGCGGCGGCAGCACTCGACATACGACGACTTGTATTCGAGGTCCCAGAGTTTTTTTCCCCCGAGAAATAGAATAATGTGAACAGTAAAAAGACGCGACTTTATAATTTTACTTTGCTCGTTGCTCATTCATTATATGTAGATTAATAACAAATTGACTCCAGTCTACCGTTTTTTGATTATTCAAAAGTCATCTAACCGAACATTATTAAGTTAAGCCACATCAACCCTATTCCCTAAACATTATTTCTTTTGTTTTATTCATACTTTGGTAAGTTTTAATACACGCTTTTACGAAATCCAGCGAGTAAAAATATGGACGACTAATATGTAATCTATACTAGGAGCAAACAGCAATAATAAAATATAACAAAGAGAACTCTAGACCCATTGATATAAAAAGAGGAGTAAGACAGGGGTGCATCCTATCACCAAGCTTGATTATTCTATTCAATGAGCAAATCTTTAAAAACATCATAGAGATGCCAGGCCTACAAATTAATGGAAAAATAATCAATAACCTAAGATATGCTGACGATACTGTACTACTAGCAGAAAATCCTAAAGACCTACAACAATTACTTAATGAAATAAACATGATAAGCAAAAAATATGGACTAGATATGAATATCTTCTTCTTCTTTTCTCTTTTTTCACTTATACCTGAAAGGTGTCGTGGTTTATATCATTTGTCGTTCTTGAGCGGCTCGAACTGTCTGAATTAGTGATTTTCCTCTGTTGTTACATGTCACTGTCACAGCATCTATCCATCTTCTTCTGGGTCTTCCTCTTGGTCTTTTTCCATGCATTCTCGAGAAGAACGCCCTTGATGGTGATTGGTGAGGATTCATTCTGACCAGGTGACCAAACCATTTAAAAAGACTAAAACTATGATCATAAACAAAGGAAATACTCAAAACTCACAAATGGATATCAAAATTGAAGGAATAGACCTGCAAACAGTTCAGAACTATAACTACCTTGGACATACTACAACAAGTGATGGAAAATGTACAACTGAAATAAACAAAATAATAGGAAGGGCAAAAAAGTAATTTTAATGCCACGAAGAACATACTAACATCAAAACAAATAACACCAGGGCTAAAACTAAGAATAGCAAAATGTTACATCTTCTCAATATTTCTATATGGTGCAGAAAGGTGGACATTAGACAATAAAACAGAACAGAGAATTAAAGCCTTTGAAATGTGGATATATAGAAGAATAGGTAGAATTGGATGGAAGGAAAAGAAAACAAACGACGAAGTCTTAAAACAACTAAAAATTAAAAGAGAACTACTAAACACAATTCAAACAAGACAAATGCAATTTTTGGGGCATGTTAAAAGATACAACAGCCTACTAAAAGTAATCCTGGAAGGGGAAAATACAAGGTAAAAGAGGCAGAGGCAGACCAAGACTAACATGGACGAGTAACAAACATCAAAAGATGGACAAATCAGCCTATAACAACCTGCACCATCAAAGCAAGAGACACAGCAGAATGGCGCTCCATGGTAGCCAACCTTCGTTGCGGAGACGGCACTCGATGATGATGATGAAAAATATGGAAGTCAGAAATACTAAGTAAGAAAACTAATATTAGAATATTGAACTCAAACATGTTATCTCCCCTTACCTACGCACATGAAAGCTGGAAAGCAACAAAAGGGAGAGAAAACTCAACTCTATTGACGACAAATGCCTGAGAAAAATACTGTGTACAATTTAATGAATTCTAGACTAAAATAGAGATATGGGAAATGACCATGCAAGCAATGATCTCATCTACAATTAAGAAGATAAGATATGTCAAACGGGGGTTGAGAAGAGACACGAGAATTCCAAAACATGTTATTCTATGGGGAAAACATCAGGATACAGAACATGAGGAAAACATAGAGAGACACTAAAAGGAACAGTGATAAGAGAAGCAATGTTGACAGGCATAGACTCATTAGATAAGATCGAATTTCTGGCCAAGAATAAAGATGGGTGGCGAAAAACACTGCGAGCCTTATGCGACGTCTAGCGGGGCGGGAAGGATCAAGCAGTTTTAATTACAAACACAAGGTACTTTTTTTTTTTTTTTTTTTTTTTTAAAATACAGGAAACTGATCTCCATGGCGTAAGATTTTTCACAAGTCAAGAGGGGCAGATAAATTATGTCCGAAGAGGGGCAAAGTGACGAAGTTCAAAAGTGAATGATAGCATCAAAAAAGGCTCTTAGTTCGAAATGCATACAACCGGGGGGGGGGGGGGAGTAGGTGAGATGTGGTGCTGTGATGGAAATAAGTGCAAATGTGAAGGAAGATATGGCGGGATTAAAGATAACTATCGTGTGGACTTCGAGTAAAGATAACTATCGTGTGGACTTCGAGTAAAGATAACTATCGTGTGGACTTCGAGTAAAGATAACTATCGTGAGGGCTTCGAGTAAAGATAACTATCGTGCGGGCCGTGAGTAAAGATAACTATTGTGTGGGCCGCGGGTAAAGATAACTATTGTGTGGGCCGCGGGTAAAGATAAGTATCTTGCGGGCTTCGAGTAAAGATAACTATCGTGTGGACTTCGAGTAAAGATAACTATCGTGCGGGCTGCGAGTAAATATAAATATCGTGCAGGCCGCGAGTAAATGTAAAAATAGTACGGGCCACGAGTAAATATAAATGTCGTGCAGGCCTCGAGTAAATATAAATATCGCACGGGGCCACCAGTAAAGATACATATCGTGCGGGGCTGGGAGTAAATATAAATGTGCGGCTGAACTCATAGGAAAGCAAAACATAATATAGTGTTTCGGTCATAGATCTTCATCAGAAACAGGGCAACAAATAAACATTTTCGTCACTCCCAGACCTTTTTCCCGCTATTCTTCTTGTTGAACAAGGAAGCTGTTATGTTTATTTGTTATCTTGTTTCCCTATTAGTTCAGCTGTCCAATATTAATCCAGGAAGATTATGAACATCAAATGGCAGGACAAAGTAACCAACTCTAATGTCTTACAATGACCCACACTCCCATCCATCCTGACAACACGTAGGAGTCGGGAGACTAAGGTGGCTGGGTCACGTAAGAAGAATAGCAAACTTGTGTATTCCCAAACAAATATACGGCGAACTGGGCGGACGGAATGAAACCAAAGGGCAGACCAGTGCTGAGATATAATGATGTTTGCAGGGCTTCCTTGAGGAAATTCTCTATCAGTGAAAGACACTGAGAAAGTTTGACTGCAGATCGTAGCACATGGAGATAAACAAAAAATGGCACAGCAACTTTCGAGGCAGTGTTGATATCAAATCAGAAGATAAATGGTGCAGGTGAAAGGAGACGAGGCCAAACGCCATGAATACATCTTGTTCGTTCTGCGGATGGATCTGTCTGTTCAATATTGACAGATTCAGCCATGAAAGAAGCTGTTCAGCAAAGCAGCATTCGACATAAAACACTAATATTTTTTACCAAACTACTGACTTGTCATGATTGCTTGCAACCAACCGTCTGTCAAGACCACAAAGGCCATTTTACATATAAACGGCCCAATACAATTGTATGATTATTTTGTTCTGGTACTATGTTGATGATCGTGGATATAAAATGACAAGCAAATCACACGTAGTTACCAATGAATTTCAAATATACCAATATATCGTTGAAATTGGCATCGATGAATGATGTTTATCAACATGAAAGAAAGAAACAAACAAACAAACAAAGAAGGAAGAGGAGGAAGAAAAGAAGGAAAAGAAAGGAGGAAAGAATGAAAAGGAGGAAGGAAGGAAAACAAGAAAGAAAGAAAGAAAGAAAGAAAGAAAGAAAGAAAGAAAGAAGAAAGAAAGAAAGAAAGAAAGAAAGAAAGAAAGAAAGAAAGAAAGAAAGAAAGAAAGAAAGAAAGAAAGAGAGAAAAGCAATGCACCATTAATAATACTGGTAATATTGTTCTCTCTATAACTGAGTTTATAAGATAAAAGTCTTTTGTCCCGGTAATCAATCTCCAGAACCTATAGAACACAGTCTCCCTGAGACTTGGAAACTTTACAATTCTGTACCAGACAAATGCTAGTCTTCAGAGACGGCGAGACTTCTGGGCAAGTTGTAGACAACACTGAAACATTTGACTGAATCGGCGACATCGACTAATATCTCTAACAGAATGAAACCACCTTTATTGTAGTTGTAGTTGTAGGTGTGGTATTTATTCTATGCTGGTCGTGACGATAAATCTTTCACTTTCCTACTTCAGATTCACATGTAGTAAAACGTCTTTTTTTAGTTTCCCTTTTTTGCTTAGCTGCTCAATATAATTTTGTTTATTTTTTCATGCTTTTTTTTTTTTTTTACAGCTTTACTGGCGACCCCGCATGATATTAACATATTTGAGTCTACCTCTGCCCTTGTGGTTGCTTTCTTTCTTCCCTTTTTTCTTACTTTCTTTTTTTCTTTCTTTCTTTCTTTATCTTCATTTCTTTAATTCTCTTTTATTCCCCTATCCGATGTGAGTGAATGAGTGAGTAGTTTCTGATTACTTAATTGCACACACATTTGTATCCTATATAATATTCATCTCCATTGTAGTCCTTTCTCCTTCATTTTGGAGCATAAGAGATATTAATGGATAGCTTATAAATAAAAATGTCAACCTCGGCACACATTTTTGCGAACTTGGAATTATTTTCTGCTGCCGTTCACTTTATATATATATATATATATATATATATATATATATATATATATATATATATATATATATATATATATATATATATATATATATATATATATATATTTATTTTTGCATTGTTGGTATCATTAGACATAAACCATAAAAGATAGTCCAGCAATATGAATGAATGAAAGCAATTTTGTAATACAATATGTTTCAGCAAAAGTGGTATTCAATTCTCTAAATCGAGAAAATAAACCAGGATTTGAGTGTTATGGTGGGAATAGAAAATAAAGCAAGTAGCAGAAATGACCAGAAAAATCATTGTAATCCCTTGGAAATATAGACGGTGGTCGAATATGTAATAGTAAACTGATAACTTTTTGTGTAGGATATCAATAGATTGGTGCATTCCAGTGCATGAATAAACGTGAGATAGAGGATGCAGCATTTATACAATATCTAATAAAATATCTCAAGAAGTTTAACACAAAACAAAACAAAACAAAACCAAAAAAAACAGCGTTTCAGAAAATCATGAACATAAATATCAATGTTTAAAGAAAGATTATTGGCAATGACAGCACGAATGAATGTTCCTGAGTGTCACATTCGGTCATATATTGTGTTTATTGACAGGGGCAGATTACTGCAAGTAACGTTCAGTGTTTGTGCATGGTTTGTTTTCTTTATTTGGGGAGTCAAGACGTGCACCATCACCTAGGCTGAAAATGGTCAACAAATCATAGCTGACTGCGTGCGTCAGGATCGGCGAACAACAAAACTTAATCTAAAGGTGCCCCTGGAAACAGACTAACCAGTGTGGGTGGGCGAAGAGGGAGACAAACATACTGTCAACTTGCGACACCGTCATTGTATTTATTTACTTATTTGGGAATGTGGAATGGGAGACTTCGTTTTTATGTTGCTAGTCATGACCTAGTGGCCGCGCCTGTTTTATAGTTTCAAGATCTAGATGATCAAAACACTTGCGGGACAGATTAAAAAGAGAGAAGGAAAAATGGCTGATTCTGAGTATTCTGTCATTTAGTCAGGTCATTGAGTGAAGCAAAATAATATTGAATTAAGAACTTATTTTTCCTGGGTTATTTATTGATTATAATTTATAATATTGTAGCACGTGTGACAACTTAAACAATTCAATTCCAATTCAATTGTGTGACAGTTAATGAAATAAATGAGCAACGCACTTGATACCCAGCAGTAGGGATTTGCAGTGTGTTCATTCTCTTTCAGCATAGAATGTCAAAATAATATTTTTTATTTATAGAAGTTGTTGAATACATCACTCCTGGTGGATATTTGTTCTCAGATTCTCTCAACAGTTCTCCATCTTTCTTCCTTCTTTGTCTTTTAGCATCGAGATGAGAAATAGTTTGCGGTCTGTTAATCTTCTCTTGGCTTATCCTGCTCATATGTTTCTGTGTATTTCTAATATTCAATCAATCCATCTTTTTTGTGGTCGACACTAGGGGTTGGTGTTATCACAACGATTATTGGAGGCTAGTTGTGTTGTGTTGTCAAAATAGTTGCTCAACATGCGTCTACTCTAAGAAGCTTAATCAGGGGAGGCCAACAGAAGAGCTAAAGACCACAAACTACTGATATATCTCCCCTCGACGCTGAAAGGCAAATGAGCAAGAAAAGAAGTTAATGCTTCTGATGATCAGATTGCTTCCTGCTGCTAGTTGTATTGAAACAGTTTTATATCACCAATTTAGAACTGCATAAATAAATATGGATTACATTTGTAAAAATCTTAATTTAATTTTTTGCTTCTTAATAATGCAAATGCACCTATTTCCACATCACCTCAGTGCAAAATAAAGACAAGTGGAACAATATTAAAACAGGCAAATGAATTTAAATATTTGGGAACTTTGTTTACCTCAGACGAAAGATGTACAAAAGAGGTGAGATGCAGAATGGCTCAGGCAAAAGCGGCTTTCCAAAAAATGAGGAAAATACTATGCAATCCATTTTTGACAATAGAAACAAGAAAAAGAGTTCTTTAATGTTAGGTAGAGCCAATCTTAACATAAGGATACGAATCATGGACAATAGGACAACAGACAAGAAAATCACTGGAGTCTGTAGAAATGTGGTTTTACAGAAGAATGTTGAGAGTACCATGGACAGCTAAGAAGAGTGAAGAAGATGTTATGAGAGAGGTCAAAGCAAAAAGAGAGCTAATTTCCAATATTAGGAAGAAACAATCATAATTTTTTAGCCATGTAATGAGAAGAGAACAACTAGAATATATTGTAACAACTGGACAAATTAAGGGGCGAAGAGATAAAGGGAAGCAAAGAGAAAAAATAACAGACAGCTTAAGAGAATGGCTTGGCAGAAGGTCAACAACAGAAATGATAAATAGCTGGCGAGATCGAAAGTTGTGGAGAGACATGATCACCTACGCCAGATGTACTTTATGATTCAGGTACATGATGATGATGATGAATGCAAATGCGTAAACCATCGTCTCAAAACTGCACCCACAGAAGTTTCATTTTCCTTTTTCTTTTTTTTTTTTTGAATGGAAAGGAGATATTTAGATTTTCTTTTGTAAGTTACTGTCCAGGTGGACTAAATTATTTTGTTAACTAAAGAATTGTATAAATAAGGTGTAGTAGTGTGTGCAATTACTTGACTTTATTATGTATCGTTTGTCTCAATGTTGTGAATTGATTCACCAATAAAGCGAAAATTATTTGAATAATTGCCTAACTTCCGGTTTCGATGACTGGACGACTGCAAAACGCAAATCTGCACCGACCTAGAGTAGAGAGCGAGAGAATTGAATCATTTTTGCTTCTATTTAATAACTTGTCGTAATAATATGATGGGCGTCCTGTTAAAGAAATGTATGTTTATCTAGTGGAAAGTAAGCTACTTATCTTTCTTGATTATTATTTTTTTTTCCCTGATCAATACTAATAGTTGTACTGACTTATTTATTAAAATATATTTTATACTTATACATTTTATTTTATACAACATTAGTTGTTCAACATATGGTACATACTACACAGTATACAGTCATACACTGACTATACAGTAAACAATAATATAATACACATATTTCACTGAATAATTCTCTATTCTCTGTAATAATGTAAATAGTATAGTATATTGACAGAATATTTATTGAACAATTTGATTTTGGTGAATTTATGGGTAGTAGTGTTGTACACTACTAAGTCACTACAAATCTACAACATTGACTTAACGTTTAAAGTACTCAACAAACACACTAGTCCTGACTAATCACTAATTAGTCACTAATTATGACTAATATTATATATACTAATTTGACTATACATCGCCTTAGCCTTACGGTTATATAATATAATAACGGTTATATATATACTACAGTGACTGAGACTACATTTGATTTTGAGACTATATATTATATATCATACATGATACTATATGTAATTTGACATACATATTATATCTAACGGACTAACCCACACTTACTTGTCTTACTACACTACACTACACTACACTACTACAATCTTATACTTACACTCATTACAGTAACTACTATAATATTAACCATGACATCGCTGGGAAAACAAAAACCAGTTAAAAATAATAATTAAAAATCATTTAAATAAAACTGATGTTAAATGATAAAATAATTAATTAATTAATAGTATTTATTAGTATAAATAATTATAGTCTCCATTTCCTACAATTGTTATTGTACTATACAACTATATGCATAGGTATTTTATTTTGGTATTATTTTTGTAAAAAGATTTCTTATATCTGAAAATTAATAATAGTTAGATAGCACTTGAAAGAATTATAATAACACTAACAGTTATATATTTATTGAGTTATAGGCAAGTTATAGTCACCAGCTTTAGGTATTTATGATTTTTAATAATAATAAGTCTAATGATAAGAATTTTCTAACACACATTCTGATTAAAAATTTTTTAATTAATAATTATATCCTCTACTCTTTGAATTCGACACTCTCTGTGTAATATTATATAATAATATCTATCTATATGTTGTCTTTTCAGCCAAAGGCAGCAAATAGGGCAGAAATTCTAGACTCTTGTGTCTGACGATCTTACAACTGTCAGAACTTGCACAGGACCTGCATTGTGTCTCGCCATACTGCTCTGTTCTGGGCAAGTTGTTCAATCTCAATAAGGGAACTGATGCTGCTGCCTCCTGTTTTAATTATCTTTTTAGTGTTTTCTCTAGGTCTGCTTCATTTTCTTTTACCTTCTGGTTCCCATTTGAGGACTTGCTTTGAGGTTCTTTTGTTATCTCGTCTCATCACATGGCCACCATGTGACCACCTTCTTCTCTTGATTGTAGTTGATATTTTTGGATGCTTTGTCATTTCTCTTATTTCTGCACTAGTCTTGAACTCATTCCATATATAATAAAATAGTCCTGGTTGTTGTTTCTTTTTATTTAAGTAACATTGTTTTTTAAAAACCCTGAATAATCTTTTAAAACCAGCAAAAATTACAGAAGAAAGTTAAAAGATAATTGGTTTTAGCTGAGTACACACAGAACAAAGTTATGGTGTTATAACAAAAATGGATATTGATAATAAGCAAGAAAATAACTGATCAGTCAATCTATAGGGCTTGTCAAATCATTGGACAGTTATCGCCACTATTGTCCAACAAGGAAATAACTCTGGAGGTAAAACAAGTACTATACAATACAATCTTCATCCCAACGTTGTGCTACCAATGCCAGACCTGGACCCTAGATGCAAAAACAATAAGAAAAATAACCTCTACAGAGATGAAATGTGTTAGACGAATGACAGGAAACAGTCTGAGAGATAAGATCAGAAATGAAGAACTGAGAAAAAAGCTAGGAATAGCCCCCACCATAGAATATATAAGGAAACAACAGATAAAAATGGTTTGGCCACGTGACAAGGCAGAAAGAACAAAACACAACACAACAAACGTTGTGAGAACACCAGACCTAAGGGTCGACCACAAAAAGATGGGTCAATGGAATATTAGAAGCACTAGGAAACATAGCAGCAGAGGCAAACAGAAGAGCAAAAGACCACAAATTATATCTCCCCTCGATGCTGAAAGGCAGATGAGGAAGGAAAGAAGAAGAAGAGTCAATCTATAAAGATATCAGAAATATTTTAACGAATGATTTTCTCAGAAATTTCACTATAAACGCAAAACATCTTGATCTTGAATTAACAAAGACCCTTGTCTAGATACAAATGTCTTGGGCACCAATAAAACAGCTCCACTTTGTTCACTCTGTGTTCTTCTTAACAGTGTACACTGAAGTCTTGTAATTATATTGTATTTATAATATATATATGTTTGTTTCTACTATTGTTAACAGGTCTTTCCTTCCTTTAACAATTTAAGGGCTCTTTTGCATGTCAGATTATGTGATGGTGTAAGTATCTCTTATAAGTATGTGCAAAGACAAGCTTAAAATGACAATTTTAGTTAGTTATTGAAGCCACAATACAAGTATTAATTGTTGTAAATAGGTGAAATCATTAAAATTGTTGATAATAGCAGAGGTTATTTTAAAATTATGATTTGACATGCACCAGTAATGACACAGCGAAAGTGAAATAGATGCTTGTATGTTACAAAAACATATTACAGTATAAACACTCCAAAATAAATTCAGTTTGTATATATGACAAATATCTAGAAATTATATATATATATATATATATATATATTATATATATATATATATATATATATATCTCAGACTGTTTTCTTATTATTTCATATAAAACTTTTTTTTTTTTTTTTTTAAGTAATTTTTAAATATATTCAAATAATGTTTATTAATTTTGTAAATATTTATTTCTTTTTACTTTCTTTGTCCTGAACTATCCAAGAACATTAAATACACTTAATCTACCACCAGGTGCAGTGATTTAAATCCATCACTGAATGCAAGTGATATCCCTTTTAGTATTCTCTTTTCTCCTAGTCTCTTCCACCTGAGCACCTGAGACTGGTGGTGGGTTCTCTTCCCGCCTTGCCTTTCTTTCAGGCCAAGTGCAAGTGCATGTAGGCTGTCTACTGCACACTTGCATTATCTGTGTGCAGTGACCTACTTCACTTCCAGTCTGTTTCTTTCTCCCACCTCCCTCCACAGCTGCGGGGCATTGCTTAGAAAAATCAAAATGTAAATCCCCTGTTAGCTCCTACCACTTTCTTTCTTGGGACAGAGAGCAGTGCATGCACATTGCAGGCATGACGCGCCACCTGGTGGTAGAGTTAGAGTAGCTTCAGGCCAGAGTGAAAAAAAAAGTTTTATGTTAAGTTAGGCAGCCAAGAACTTTGGTCCTACTTATGCACTATTTATGCAATTCATTGTCTGACCTTCCCCGCCTGTTTGATACACTGTAGCAGATGTGTGTACCAACTTGATACCCTCTCACTTTTCCAGAAACTATTTTTTTTTCTTCCCCCTTACTAGGTGTTATTTTTTAAAGTGTTGAACTATTATCCAGTATTACAGCAGTATATATTTATAAATATATATATATATCCTGTGTGACTGAGGATAGCAGTCATGATAGTGATGTGTAGAGATCAGTTTTGGATAATATCTGTTTACCTTTTCTCTGGATTTTATTGTGACAGTTAATTGCTATCTGTACAGCAGGTTTTCACTAGTCATTTTATTGTAGAGGGCAGAGTTTTCCCCTATAACAGATCAATGATCTGGACAGAGCGAGCAAGCAAGCAGGCTGCCACTGGTGAGTGAGGAACTGGGTCTTTAGGCCACAAGTCTCACACAGACAGACTAGTCAGAGGGGGAAAGACAAAATAAATACAAGACTGGTGAATGTCTGGCTTCTATTACTAGGAATATTTTTATCAGTCATGTTAATATAGCATTGTGTGGCTATTGTTCAGGAGGCTTTTTGCCTGTTCAGAAAGTTTAATTTTTTTCCCCCCAATTTTTATTCATTTTTTTGAACCTTAAAATTGGGAATTTGACCAGGATGGTGGTAGTTCTTACACCAGCAATGGATGGCTAAGCTTAGATTTGCTTATTTATCTTCTGGATGTCCCAGGAGTCTGGATGTTACAGGTATGACTGGTTTACACCTATTTTAATATACTTTGTAAATATAATGGCATGTTACGTTCCCCTTCCACCCTTTTTTTCGTATATTTTTTAACATTGTTAAATATCTATTTTTAATAAAAAGTTTTAAGAATTGAATAGAAACTATATAAGTTTAAAACTTTACAAGGAAACTTTTCTATTTACTTTACAAAAACATATTCTAGGGTAATTTTTTTTAGCATTTATTCTTGCCTATCTAGAAATAAATAGTTAATAAATTTGTCATCTGTGAATCTCTATATAAATTAATGGACCCACTATGCCATTCTCTTCTTTTTCTTAAAAAAAAAATTGTTACAAGTATAGTAGAAGTTTATCAGATTTCCTGTCAAAGTTGTTCATAAGATAAGGGTCTTCACATTTGAAGAGAAGGAAGAAAAAAAATGAAAAACACACACTCAATATTATATTTTTATAGAAGTAATTCAGATACTACATAATATTTGTAGTATTAGAAACATAGCTTTATAAAATATACAGACATTTTTTAAAACAAATTATGTTCTCTTTTGGAGAGAATCAGTCAAACAGTATATTTGTCACAAGCCTTGTTTATTTAGTTTTAATAGATAAAGTTCTTTTCTGAATTGTGACTCTACATTTCTCAAATAAATCTTGTGCTTATTTTTTAAATCAGAACAGGAAATGATTTTTCACTAGTATGTCATTATATATTACAAAACATTACCAATTAATTTTTTTCAGTTAAGAAAATTTTCTTGTAAGGCATGAACTTATAGAAGGGACTGTTCCACTTTAGTTCCAGGAACTGTAGTCTCAGGGCAGTAACTGGAATTATTTCTATGAACTTGTTTTCCTCCACTACTGTTAGTTACTCTAATTCATAAATGTTATCTGAAAATTAATCTGATTCAGTTTCTTCCTTAAATCTTGATATCTAATTTTTCTTGCTTGGAGATATAAAGAGTTTGTTTTTTTTAATTGGAGAAAATATCTGATGGATGTGTTAGTTTTACTTTGGCACCTACTACAGCAATATTCTCAATTACAAAATATAAAAAAAATTGTTCCTGTGATTGACAAGCAACCTTATAATATATAACTAAAGTTAATGGTTTTCATTGCCTATAACTTTGCAAAGTTGCTCCAAAAATTCTTGAATTGTTTCTTTTCTTTCTTTTTTTTTCAACAACTTTAATTTTTCTGTAGGTCTGTTATTGTTCTTTTGGTATCTTCTTATCACTTAGGGCTTCCTGCTAATGCAGCAATAGTAACTTATAAATATACTACAAAATAAGTTACATCATATAAGCAAACGAATACATTTTGTACAATTGGATACTAATATAAAATGAAGAATTTTCTTTTGAGGAGTATGGTCATTCTTCTGTGTTAATATTCTTTGTTTTGTATAGTTTGTTATTTTAAAAATTGTATCTAGTGCCTTTGATTTTGAAAAATGTATGAACATCCATTCCACAGTTTTAAGCAAAATTGAGAGATACATCAAAAAGAAATAATTCACTAATCACTACTATTTTGATATTTATACCCTGTTCTTCGAAGTGAATATGACAAATAAATATATGAAAAGTGGAAGATCATCTATTACTAATTTAAATTGTGTTTTTATTTGTAGAGTCTTTATGTCATTCAATTTATTTTAGTTTCCTCCACCTGTTTTCTTTTTTTTCTTTTTTTTTTTTTTTAACTTTCCTTCTTTTCCTATCCTCCCTCCCTCCCTGATTTTACAATACGCTATACGCTCTAAAAATGTTCCTATGTTTTCATGTTCTTCTCCACCACAACCTTTCCCCAACTTCCATAAAAAAAGACATCAGACCTCCTAGATCCCACAAACCTCAGATTAAAAACAGCTGCTATAATTCATTAGAAAGTAATGGTGATTGTTCTTTCCTGTAATATTTTATGTCCATTCTGTTTATATGCACTTCAATGCAGAATACTGATTTATTATACATGCCACCAGTTCTATTGATTTTCCCAACATGCACAGAGTTGACACACTCCATTTGCTTTATCCATTGCCAGAGTAATTATTTTAGAAGCATAAGCTGTAGTCTGCCCATTGTTCATTAATTTAAATCCTTTACTCGTGAAGTGAATTTTCATCTTTGCACACAGACTAATTTCAGTAGAATTTCATCAACTTTAAAATATTAGTTTCCATTTGTCATAGTTTTACAATAAACAAATTTTTTAAGAAATAGAAGAATATATATACATTTTTTAATTGGTTGTCGAGATTACTGAGCTTTATTTATTTAATATCAGTTAAAGTAGTTTTTCTGTAAATTAATCTGTGCTTACACCATCTCATATATTTGCTGCAAGTATATTTATTGCAGTCTTGTATGCCTTTATCTGTATATGTTTGTGGGAATCTTCCTGTTTCTGTTTTTAAGTTCAGTATATTTAATATTCTTGCATTTAATGAGTTTCAAAATACTAATTGCCTCTATATACAAAATAAAAATGATTTAAAAAAATATGTTCATACATTATTTAACTTTTTTTTTTGGGGGGGGGGGTGGTGTTTGTCTTTTCAGGACCTCCACATTATGATGATTTTGCCTAATTATAGTATATCAAGAGTTTTATTTACTTTCATCCGTTGACCTAAAATACTTCTACTTTGGTTGTTTTTGACTGCCTTCTGCATATTTAAAGCAATAGAAATGGATTGGTGTGCACAAGTTTGTTTTTTCCCCACTTTATTAGATCTTCAACTCTGCTTATGGATTATGGTCACCAATGAAGGGTTTCTTTAATAACATCATTCTCTAGTAAAAAAAAAAATCCACTCATACATAAGTGTATATATCCAAGAAAGAATTTATACTCAAGATTATTGTGTTTTCTCTCAGTACATTTTCAAGCATAGACTTTGTTTACTCATATACAGTGTAATACTTCTTTAGATCTCTATTTTTGTGCGTGTTATAAATAAGTTGTAAAATAATAATAAAAAAAGTAAAGTAGCCCCGTCACGCCAAGTGGCGTATAGGGAAATATGGTGTTAGTGACCCTATATTTTACAGACCTTCAGCACATGATTTTTGGGGTAATGTGGTCGGTATTACGCCCGTGTTGCTTTACTTTCCCAGAAAAAAATCCGGTACCCATTTAAGGCTGGGCAAACCCGGAAGCCGTCGGTTGGGATCGAACCCTACCCCTTGTCCTTTGTAGTACAGTTCACTAACCACTGAGCTATCGCGGCTCCCAAAATAATCATACTTCTGTTATATTAATTTTTAAAAATAATTTATAGTTGCCTGGTCTAAACTGTTTCTGTGGAATAGAGAACCTTGGTGTCTTTCCTTTACTTGTAATCCAAGTCCTCACATACGTTTGTGTGAAAAGTACTGATTAATGTATTTTCACTTTGCTAATTTACATTTTTCATCTATAAGTTTTGCTGTCATACAAATTATAATCTCAACATTTTGTGCTTTATCGAAGCATTCTTTCTACCATTTTTTTTACGTTTCCTTTCTCTTATGTAATCTTTATGCAAATAGGTTTGATTCATTGATGAGTCTTAAAATGTCATTTATTTTGAGTGGATTCTTTCATATTTACTTGTATTAAATTTGTCATCTATTTACTTGTATGTTTATTACAACAGGGAATGTGGTGGTTAAATATCTGTAATATTTTTTGTGTTCGTTGCGTCTATTTCTGTCTATTTTTTTTCCTTTTAATACTCTCTCTGCTTGTCTCTGTGCTATTTAATTAAGTTTTGTTGAATCATTTATAATTTTTGTCCGTAAGATATTCCATTAATTTGATTGTGTAACTGTATGATTCCGTGTCTTCATATCATTTGAGCTTCAACTTTGGCTTGGTGATTAGTTATGGTTGTTTTCCATTTTAATTTTTGCAGTTCATTATTTTCCTACATTATTTTCCTTTTTTGGTTGCCTTGTTTGTCAAACCTACCTATCAGATTATCACTTGAATTCAGTCTAATGTGCTTACACACTATCCTGTTGAGCAAATTAATAAATGAGTATGAAAACAAAGTCTATATCAAAACAGTGACTGCTACAAACAGAACAGAACTGTGATTTGGTTCAACTATCTATTATTTGTGGAATTAACCATATAATTAGCAAGTTACATCATAAATATTCACAATCTCTGAAAGAAACTATAAGACTATCAAAAATATATTGCAATATTAGTGCTGGTAAGCAGTAACATAAATGTACAGTTTTCCTTACTAAACATCTCCAGTTCAATCTTTCTTCAAACATCTACATCAGAGTAGCTTCCAGCAGATTTTTGCTGAATTTCATTTACTCTTTTTATTTTTCCTGTATTTTTTTATCATTTTTTTTTCTACAATTGTCAATGTATTTGTTCTCAAATATTTGATAGCGTTCGTTTATTTACTGTGGTTTCCCACATTTTTGGATCATTTTTCTGCAGTTTATTCTCAAATTTTACACAATTTTTAGTCTTTTTTTTTTTTTTTTTAAAGCTCGTAACATTTTCAGTGTAAATTCACTATTTTTCAATTACTCATAGTGTTTAGTTGATTCTTCACTTTTTCATTAGCTTTCAAGTTTATTCTTTTCTATCATCAAATTTTAAGTGCATTTCATATATTTTTTAATTTGTTCTAAATTCTGGGAGTATTCTATTGTCTGATTAATTTTTTTTTTTAATTCTATATTTTATTTTATATCTCTTTTCCCCAGTAACTTGTGTGTTCTTTTTAACTGAAATGTATTAATCTGTTTAAAAGAAAGAGTGCTCTCCTTAACCCCTGCTACAATACCCTTTGACCTTTACAATAAGGAGCCATTGTGTAGTGTCGCAAACAACACAACATGCAGCAAATGTGCTTTAGTTACACAATACTTCTGGGCCATGGTTTTTATTATCCATGACCATACTTGTGGGACATGCCCGCCTGCACATAATTTTTGTAATAGAGCCACTGTTCTTTCTCTATTTTCTCCCTTGTTCCCTCTTTCTGTTTTGTGATTTTACAGTGATTATAGACACAAGTTTTGAGTTTCTTGCTCCTGCTAAATGTGTTGGGTGTGTGTGCTGTATGCTGGTCTCCTGATGTATGGATAAAAGAAGAGGAGAGTAAGGTCTTTGGCTGGTGATGTCACTAACCTAGATTTTCTCCCCACTGCTGTCTGGGTGCATGCCTCACACGCTGTGGCTTTATAGCTGTGTGCAGCCCTCTACACAACCTGCCTGCCTCACTGCATAAAATGCTGATTTGCTGCTGTGGCAGTGCAGGGGAGGACGGCGGTGGGCAGGGAAACTGGGACGACATGCATTTCAGGTCTGTCTGGCATGTCTTGTTACACCACCTTTTCCTTTTCTCTTAAATTTGAACTGCGAAACTATCCATGTGAATCTTCAAAACGGGGACTAGGACTATATACTAAATATGATGAAATGTGTTCAGTGGCTTTTAATTATTCTTAATTGTTAGTATCTGTGGTATGTAAGATTCCGTATTTAAAGTGTTATTCAACTGAAACTTTAGTCCAGACGTGTCAACATAAAGAGACGCTGTGAGTTTGCGCCATGCTACTGTGTCATGATGCCCACGCACTTTTATTCTACTTCACAGCAGCTACCAGCCTCGATTTAACTCCCTAAAAACTTTAAAAAGAAAAAAAAATCTCAGTAAATCGGCAGGTTTAACACATTGATATTTTAAAAACAACACGCTGTGAGAAATGCGTTGAAATTTGTTATTACCGATTTCAATAGTCGTGTTCTTTCGATTTAAAGTATTTGTGTGGCACGTTTGATTAATACACAATGTTTTATAAAGTCTTTTATTTGAAGAGTGAACCATTAGGATATATATATTTTCATACTGTGCACTTCCATAGCTAGACGCTGTGCCAATCAAGAGAACCTGACGCGCCATTTTGTGTTCTCTAGTGCCTCTCCTGTGAAAGTTGTCTGGAAGCCACAGTGCCTCTAGACAGTTGGGTCATTCGAGTCATAGTGACCATGTTCCCCCGACCATGAGACACAAGTTCCAGCTAGGACCACGGCACACCAAGGGGCTGCTACTTTCTCACAGAATGGATTTTGATTTCTCCTTTGCGGACAGCTTGATGTAAGGACCTCATGGTGCCCTCACAAACCTCATTGTCTGGACCAGTACCAGCCCTCATGCACTTTTCTATTTTCACTTTTGCCCTGTTTTGTTTTAAAGTTCATTTCTAATCTTTAAAAACTACTTCATATTTAGAATGTCTATGTGGTGTTTGTTATTTGCTCCGAATCGGAGTAATATTCTTAAGTAATGTAATTAATCCTCTATTCACAGTATCTATTTTCAGTTGTATGTATCCGGAATTCTTCAAAACAGGATGTATTGAATTGCACAAAGTTTTTTTCCTGTGGAATTATATTTTTAATTATAATGTGGAATGTGTTACTGGGTATAAACTAATTGCAGTTTTATTATTTTTAAATTAACATTCATGAGTGTACTAACCAAATAATTCAGAAATAATTTGTTTATTAAAAATTTACAGATCGGACTGATATTTCATATTTATATTAATGGTGATAATATTTATCTATCTTTATAGCGATATTTTTAGGACAGAATATTCCCTTGTTAAGTTTATTTTTCAAAGGACAGCATGTACATCTTCTTACACATTCATGCTGAAAATTGTATTAATGAAATTAAGTTAAAAAAGGTATTAGAATTTGTGTTTTTAATTTCAAAGCATTATCAGGACTATCATATAATGTTTTATTGCTTTAAAATATATAAAACGTCAGTTCTTTTACAAGTCCTGTATGTATGAAGCTTTAAACCATGTTAACAACTGAATAGTGCGTGCAGGCAATTTTACAGTTTTTCTTACATTAGTATGTGTAGTATTAGGTTACTGAGTAACAGCAATTGTTGTGGCTTCAGGTGAAACACATTTAATTAGACTCAAGTGGAACAAAGCAACCGGCTGAAAGGTTGGGTTTTTTCCCCCCTCTCCAATTTCATACAGAATTTATCTGAAATGATAAATAGTTCAAGAATTTATTAACTTTAATATCAGTCTTACATCCCCCCCCCCCCCCCCCCCAAATAAGTCTTACTACAGTTCATTACAATGCATTATTGAATATAGTAAGATAAGAAACAAATATCTGGAACCAAACATTGTGTATATAGATTTTATATATATATTATTATATATAAATATAGTTATCACTATTGCATGAAAAGGGATCTGTAATATAACTAGTTAAGTGTGCGCTGGAAACATATATTTGCAGAGGCATGATCACTAATGGCGTTGAGCATGGCCTTCAATAATGATATATCTATTCATCTGGAAAATATGGTAATTCTGCTATTAAAATAAATTTCCATATTGATATTAAGGATTGATATTTTTACCATGGCTTCTGAGTATCGTAGAAAATATAAGGAGTAATTTTTTTCCTTTTTTTTCAGTGTCATTTCATTTTAAAGCTGTTAATACTATGTGATATGATAGTTTGCATCATGAAGATATTTTGTAATAATAGTATTAAAAGTGCATATTTGCAAGGTGATTTGAATAACATTTTCAGTTGCAACTTATTTGTTGTTGAAGCATTACATTTATAAATGTGTGGGATATTTATTTAATATAGTTTTATGGAAGTCAGAAATACTGCTATAATTCAGCAAGCAGAAGGTGATTATTCACTATATGAGATAACAGCAAAATATGCTTGGGCTATGTTTATTGAAAACCTGTACTCCATACGAAACTGGAAGCTAAATTTTACAACACATACAGGTACAGGTACACACACACACAGAACTTTATCTGGTGCTGTGGAATTTTACACATTATACAAAGATTTCATTGATCAAGTAAGATATAGGAGTGCTAATAAGCATTGGTTACAGTATGATGATGATGATACTAATATTAATATATGTAGTACGGTGTCAATGAATTAAAATATCTGGGAACAATGTTAACCTCAGATGGTAGATGTACAACAGAGATGAGATGCAGAATGGCTCAGGCAAAAGCATCTTTCCAAAAAATGAGGAAGATATTGTGCAATCTATTTTTGACAATATAAACAAGAAAAATAGTTCTTAAATGTTATATAGAGCCAGTCTTAACATATGGATGTGAATCATGGACAATAGAACAACAGACAAGAAAATCACTGATGGCTGTAGAAATGTTGTTTTACAAAAGAATGTTGAGAATATCATGGACAGCTAAGAAGAATAATGAAAATGTTCTGAAAGAGACCAAAGAGAGCTAATTTCCAATATTAGGAAGAAACAATCATCATTTTTCATTATTTAATGAGAAAGAAACAACTGGAAAAGTTGAGGGACGAAGAGATAGAGGAAAGCAACTAGAAAAGATACCAGACAATTTAAGAGAATGGCTTGGCAGAAGGTCAACAACAGTAATTATAAATAACTGTCGCGATCGAAAGTTGTGGAGAGACATGATCACCTACCCCAGCAGGCATGGTACTTGATGATGATGACAGTGTCAACCTCCACATTCATAGTGTTTAGGGGTACATACAGAACAACAATCAATGCAGGAAAAGTGCTAATACCTCAGAACATTCCTAAAAATATCCAACTAAAAGATGGGAGTGAAAGGCACCCAACAGCAACAGAACTGAAGGCTGCCAGCAGCTCTTAGCTGATGGATTGTACAAGGATTGGTGAACTGGAATGTACCAGGATTGTGAACTAGAATATACCATGACTGGTGAACTAGAATATACCAGGACTGGTGAACTAGAACATACCAGGATTGGTGAACTAGAATATACCAGGACTGGTGAACTAGAATATACCATGACTGGTGAACTAGAACATACCATGATTGGTGAAATAGAACATACCAGGATTGGTGAACTAGAATATACCAGGACTGGTGAACTAGAACATACCAGGACTGGTGAACTAGAACATACCAGGACTGGTGAACTAGAATATACCATGACTGGTGAACTAGAACATACCATGATTGGTGAAATAGAACATACCAGGATTGGTGAACTAGAACATTCCAGGATTGGTGAACTGGAACCAAGATTGGTGAACTAGAACTATTTAGACCCTTCTCCACCTTGTCACAATGCCCTAGTAAGGGACAAACTAGTCTAATCTGGCCAAGTAAGTAGGGATCAAGAGGGATGGCAAACCAGTACTAAAAATGTCATGCCGTAAGTGAATGTATTGGCTCAAAGGTATAACTATAACAGTTTTACTGCAAATGCAACACAATGCATTTACGCTCACATAACATCCTTTAAAGATGACGAAGAGGTATAACTCTTTAGCCATCAGGTGGATGCCAAAAAGAGAAGAGATCCCACACAAAATAAAGAACATTTTTAATACTATGGACCGTATTCAGCACTTCTGTTTTTTAAAAGTGCAATTTTATGCTATCAAAAACTATACAAAAACAATGGACTTTAACAGTCAAAAATGACATTATGAACAATATAGACATAAACTGATTCATAAATTTAAAAAGATAAAAGCAATACACAATACCATACAAGCATTGTGTGTTGAATATTTAAATTGCAATAAAGTTGATAAAACACAGTTTTATTGATGTAATTTAGATATTATGAAGTAGTTTAATAATTAACAGAATATATTTGATACATTTATGTCATTTTCTTGTATATATTCTATATCACTTGCATCATTGAGCAGTCTTATAATGCATGGCACAAGCTTATTTATTTTTAAATCCCAATTAATTTATTGATAGTAAATTCACTGATAATGAAATTCTACTAAAGTGCAGGTCAAATTGTGTGGGTGGATGCTGTTGTAGTTTACTGATAAATTTAATGCTTTTTTTTTAGTATTGGTTATTGGTTATGGAAGGCCTCGGTATCACTGCAAACGAATTAAAATCCATAATTGCTCAACCGCCCGTGCCAGTGGAATCATCCGAATTACTAACTCATCGCCCAAACAAAGAAAGGTAACTGTAGTCCCCATCGTAGCAGTCTCAGCACACGCCAAAAGACATAAGGCGAAACCGCGCAGAAAGTGAACACAGCCAACTGTTCCCTGTCATACGATATATCATCATTCATCGTAAACAATTGGAATATCGAAACATGATCAAAACGGATGAGACACACAGCTCACGGTGTGCACAGAGCACTTAACTCAGTAGCTCCTGCAACAAGCCGGACTTGGAATATGAGGAAACTGCAACAAGGAACACTTTTCAGACACAGCTTTCAATGGTTCCTGCCACCTATCCACCATATACCGGAATTTCACGTCCTCCCGAAAATGATGATCGTCATATTGAGAACAAAAATGTATAGCGTTTACGATGTTAGGACATTGTTCTTGACTGCAACCGAACATATAAACACACTGTTAGTTATAAACACAAAATCATCGGTCGACTTGACAGAGCAGTCCACAGTAAATACGTTTCAGCTTGTAAATAACATGTGTCAAAAAATATGCAAGTCGGACATTGAACAGCACTAAATGTGACGTCTTTTTTTTTTTAGTAATTACTAGCAATTGATATGCAAAAGTAAACAAGGCGAAGATGGGAGGACAACATCAGATAATGGGAGTGATTAACCTTTGCTACTGCCACATCTCAGAAAGTAGCATTTATAGTGAAGGTTAGAAGGAAACAGATGAGTGTTGCTATTACTGCCAATGTTACAGGACTAATGAATGGATAAGTGTTGCTATTACTGCCAATGTTACTTGACTAATAAATGGATGAGTGTTGCTATTACTGCCAATGTTACAGGACTAATGAATGGATGAGTGTTGCTATTACTGCCAATGTTACTTGATTAATAAATGGGTGAGTGTTGCTATTACTGCCAATGTTACAGGACTGATGAATGGATGAGTGTTACTATTACTGCCAATGTTACAGGACTAATAAATGAATGAATGTTGCTATTACTGCCAATGTTACAGGACTGATGAATGGATGAGTGTTGCTATTACTGCCAATGTTACTTGACTAATAAATGGATGAATGTTGCTATTACTGCCAATGTTACAGGACTAATGAATGGATGAGTGTTGCTATTACTGCCAATGTTACTTGATTAATAAATGGGTGAGTGTTGCTATTACTGCCAATGTTACAGGACTAATGAATGGTTGAGTGTTGCTGTTACAGGACTGATGAATGGATGAGTGTTACTATTACTGCCAATGTTACAGGACTAATAAATGAATGAATGTTGCTATTACTGCCAATGTTACAGGACTGATGAACGGATGAGTGTTGCTATTACTGATAATGTTACAGGACTAATGAATGGTTGAGTGTTGCTATTACTGCCAATGTTACAGGACTGATAAATGGATGAGTGTTGCTATTACTGCCAATGTTACAGGACTAATAAATGGACGAGTGTTGCTATTACTGCCAATGTTACAGGACTAATAAATGGATGAGTGTTGCTATTACTGCCAATGTTACAGGACTGATAAATGGATGAGTGTTGCTATTACTGCCAATGTTACAGGACTGATAAATGGAAGAGTGTTGCTATTACTGCCAATGTTACAGGGCTAATAAATGGATGAGTGTTACTATCAAGTTTTCAGGTATCTCAATATGGCCATTGTATTTTAAAGAATATCCATCAGTGGTTGACCATAATATTAACAACTTGAAATATGCTGATGACAGTCTGAATTGCTTTTTTTGAAGTTGATTTACACTGTAGAAAATGATGGATAATATAGTATGGAAGGTAAAGTAAAGGTCTGAGCCTCAAAAACAATAGGACATAAGTTATGCTCACGGTAAAAAGAGGAAAGAAAGTGTCTGCTAAATGCACAAATTAGATAAATGGAGTGGTTTTAAGATAGCCAATGAATTGAAATATCTAGGAATGATTGTTAACTCCAGTTGTTAATGTACAACAGAAGTAAGTCACAGAATAGCCCTGGGAAAAGGCCGAGTTACAGCGAATGAAAAAGGTCTAATGTAACCCATCTTTGGCAATTGGATTTAGAGCTGGCCTTGACATATGTAAGTGAATCTTGGACAACTGACAAGAAAATTGTTGGAAAGCCACAGAAATATTGTTTTACAGAAGCTTGTTGAGAATATCATGGACAGCTGAAAATAATGATGAGGATGTTCTAAATGAAGTCCAATTTAAAAAAAAAAAAAGTAAACTTTTTCCAGCATTATAAGAAACAAACCAAGTAATGAGATAAAAACGGGAGGACTATAATGTGACAAAAGGACAATTGAGGTGGAAAAGATAGACAGAAACAGAATAGATGTAATAGACAGTTAAGGGAATCGTTTGATAGGAAGACAAAAACAGAATTGATGAACAACTGTAAAGATGAGAAGTTGTGGACAGACATGATCATTTAAGCCTGCAGGGTTGACAGATGATGGTTCTTTCTTAAGCTTTTCATGTAAATATCTGAAGTTGTGCATCAATTCATAATAATTCTGAGAAATTATGTGTTACGTTCTAATATGTGCTATTTGAATATATAATTTTTCAAGTATAGTTTTCTGTAAGTGTAGGTGTTTTTTTTTTTAATTAGATGAAAAGAAAAAATTATGATTAGACATTTATAACCAACTTCAGCTGATGAGTGTGTGTGTGTGTGTATGTATATATATATATATATATATATATATATATATATATATATATATATATATAGATACATACACACACACAACCGCACAGAAGGGGAGTGAGAGACTTATTCACATATGGAATGAGAGAAAAAAACAAGACACAATACAGTAAAAAAAATTGTGTGTTTAATATTTAAATTGCAATAAAGTTGATAAAACACAGTTTTATTTGAGTATGTAACTTAGGTATTATGAAGTAGTTTAACTAATTAACAGAAAGTATATATTTATGACATTTTCTTTATTTAATATATCATTTGCATCTTTGAACATCATCATTATCAAGTACCCGGGCCTACTGACGTATGTGATCATGTCTTTCCGCAACTTTCGATCTCGGCAGCCATTTATCATTTCTGTTGTTGACCTTCTGCCAAGCCATTCTCTTAAGCTGTCTGTTATTTTTTCTCTTTGCTTCCCTCTATCTCTTCGTCCCTCAATTTTTCCAGTTGTTACAATATATTCCAGTTGTTCTCTTCTCATTACATGGCCAAAAAATGATGATTGTTTCTTCCTAATATTGGAAATTAGCTCTCTTTTTGCTTTGACCTCTCTCAGAACATCTTCATTACTCTTCTTAGCTGTCCATGGTACTCTCAACATTCTTCTGTAAAACATTTCTACAGACTCCAGTGATTTTCTTGTCTGTTGTCCTATTGTCCATGATTCACATCCATATGTTAAGACTGGCTCTACATAACATTTAAGAACTCTTTTTTCATGTTTCTATTGTCAAAAATGGATTGCATAGTATCTTCCTCATTTTTTGGAAAGCTGCTTTTGCCTGAGTCATTCTGCATCTCACCTCTTTTGTACATCTTCCGTCTGAGGTTAACAAAGTTCCCAAATATTTAAATTCATTTACCTGTTTTAATATTGTTTCACTTGTCTTTATTTTGCACTGAGGTGATGTACTTTTCTTTGTTGTTACCATTACCTCTGTCTTTTTGCTATTAAGGCTGAGTCCTTTATTTTTGCTTTCTTTCACTATAATGTCCAACATTTCTTGTAACTCATTTTAACTCTCAGCGATTAATACTGTATCATCAGCATACCTTAGATTATTTATATTATGACCTCCAATTGGTATTCCAGGCATGTCCCTTATGGATCTTAAAATAATCTCACTATAAATATTAAACAAATCTGGTGACAGCACACAACCTTGTCTAACACCCTGTTTTATCATCTTTGAACAGTCTATGAAAAAGGCACAATATTTAACTATATATATGTATAGAAGCTTCTTTTCACAATCAATAATAAATTGAAATGGTTGTGAAAAACATCTATAAATGGAGAAAATAAGAATTGTACAATATTTCTTATTGATATTGTCCATATACTAGAGGGAAACAATTGAAAATGTGACAAAAAATTGTGGGCTCATCATGGATGTGTTTAGATTGGAAAATGTATATTCTATGGTTAATTTTTAACACCTGAGTACTCATTATATACACCCTGTCACATAACAAACACATCACATTATCATAGACATTAAAAATTGGTTGCTTTTTGTTATAAATAAAAGGAAATCAATAATAAATTATTTATAAAAGTATGTTATAAATAATTGGTTATAAATTATGCAAAGTTAGTGACTTTTGTACAATATATAAACATTGATTAAATACATTTTTTGAATAATGTTTTCCTATGCAATTTGGTGACATTACAGTATTTTGTTTTATTTTTGTGCAAACTATAGATAGCTTTGTTTATATTGAATTTAAATAAAGAAACAAATAATACCTTTTAAAAAAAGTTTGTAGCTTCTAATTTACTTAAAGGGTTGAAATACAATATAATTGAGACCCACTGTTAATTGACCTTCTTTAAGATTCATAGTTGAGTTTTAAAATCATTTATAAAGCACTGGTTGCTGCTGTGAAGGTTCTGACAAATGTTAAGTTTCCTGTAGGATGATATATAAACTTTTGAAAATTAAGGTGTAGATTTCTTCTTCATTTTATTTTATTCCAGTTCCCTTTCATAGCTTTGAAAGTTCTTGTATGTGAAATCATCATCTTAATAAACATATTCTATCCATCTATCAAGCCTTTCCTGTTCACACTGAGAGATCTCAAAGTATTATAGACATCCAGTATGAGAGTACCTGCAGTCATTTCACAACGTTTCAGGTTTCAATCATGGTAGTAATTTTGCTTTTTGAACTTTTTCTTTTAATCCTCAGTTTGAAGTGGAATTTATATTTATTGTTAGTATCCAATAGGACTAGGTACTACATTTTATTTAGTGAATCAATTCAGAGGAAGACGTATGTTTGCAGCACTCGGAAAAATGACAAATAATCAACAACAGAAAAAAATATGGACCAAGGCAGGATCGAACCCGTACTCAGTGGCACAGCGCCTTGCCACGAAAAGCCAAACGCTTAGGAACTCTGCCACTCAGCTAACTAAATTTTATTTACATTGTTTCAGAGGTCACTGGAGAGGGAAAGAGAACATGTCCATTCCTGTAAAGTCTACTGCTCAAATTGAAAAAAGTTTCTGTCAAAAAATAATAATTATGTGATATCTTGATTTATAAAATTAATACATATAGATTTTCCAGTAAGAATAAAGTTCATTTGCTTACATTCTAAAGTAAGGAAATATATACATTGAGCTTCAGAATCTGACATTACAAGTCTGGGAATGTTTTATTTCTCATTTGTTGATGGAGATGTGTGTGTGTGTGTTTGAACACAGCTTTAATGAACTGTGATTAGGTTTTAAAGCTCCCATGTTTTGTGGCGTAGATACATCATTAACTTGGTTACTTGATCTTAATCATCATGTAACATAGTGGCTGGGCCAGACTATGATGACTTGTTTGTGAAGCATACATCAATGACCTTTCCACTTGTATTTAATTTATAGAAACCAGCTCAGCTAAAGCCATCTTTTTGTAATTTTTCTCTGTTTGATTATTCTCATTTTTCTCTAGTTTCTCTGTTCTGTTTTATTGAAGTTATTAAAATGCACTAAAAGACATTCCTCAATTTTTGCATTACTTTTAAACAATGTAGATAATTAAACATAGAAGTAATATTTATTAAGAAGTCAGTAATGTGCACATTGTTATAGGAAACTATTAATATAGAGCTTTGCAATAAGAGGCAATCTGATCATAAGCTGTAGATTGCTGATCGCTCTTTGCCCAGTTGCTGACTGGCATGATACCCTCGGAAAGAGTCTTCATTTTTCCATTTACAAAATTCCTTAATTTATCCCATGATATGTTTAGGTTGGGCAACAGTTGCAATCATTGTTGGTTGATTATTAAGAACAGTTATTGACTAATCTGGTGATATTCTTTTTACTACTGCTACCACAAGTACTTAAGTCTTTGTGTACCCACACAAACATACCAAAATCATCTTGACAGAGACTTTCTGCAAGGTACCTTATTGATCTGGACTATTAAAAGGTAGCATAAAAATGGAGGAACATGTCTAGACAGAAAATGTAAACGCATTAAAGCTTGGCGGGGTGAATAATGACAATATTGTGAGTATGGAAAGTTGGGCTGAGAATGAGACTGTCTGAGAAATCCAATAGTGGATGGAACAAGGGTGTCTGGTTTACTGTCTGGAGGAGGGGTGGGGTATGACTATGGAAACTTTTAGTTCATTTGAGGTTTTATCTAGTCAATGTCTGGTGAATATTATGTTTTTGTTGTTTAGTGTGATTTTTTGTTTCAGTGTTGTACTTATGTGATTGGTAAATAGTACATGTTGCCCTTGTTGTTTGTATGTTTTATGGTTTTTGTAGTATGGTTAATTTGATTTTTATGTTGTTTTTTGTGTGGTTGGTGGGTGTGAGGGTTGGTTGGTTGGTTGCATGGTGTGGGTTGTTTTTTAATTAGTTGTGTGATCTGCATGTTTTATGATTTTTGTTGTGTGTGTGTGTTTTAGAGTTTAGTTTTTGTAGTCTGTGTTGTAGTTTTGATTGTTCCATCTGTGTGTTTGTATTTATGGGTTAATTGAGTGTTTTGTGGTTTATTTTTGCCCTCTGCACCTTTAAATGGTTTGGTTGTGGGATATGTATTTATAATTTATTTGTGTAGTTGTATGGTCTGTTTGTTTAGTTGTTTGGTCTATGTGTTTTGTGCTTTACTTGCGTAGTCTGCATGTTTTTTTATGTGTTGTATGGTTTGAATATGTAGTCTGTATGTTTATGGATTTTGGTATGTAATTCGTGTGTTACTATGTTATGTTGGGGTATGTTAGTGTAATCATCATGTTAATGCAATAATAATATGTTTAAATGTTTGTAGTCTTTATACTTTATGTAGTTGCATAGTCTGTATGTTTTTCATTGAGTTTTATAGTGTTTTAATTATTTTTTTTTGTGCTTTATGTGTCCACTAGTTGGTTTATGTGTTTAATGTTATTTTTGGTTCTTATATGTGGTCTGTATATAGAGGTTTTTTGTATAAAACTGTTTTTTGGTTTAGTTATATGGACTATGGAGCTTTGGGGACTGGATTGTTAGTGTTGTTCACTCCTGATCAGAAGGATTTGAGTTCAATTTTCATTTATTTTTAAAATTAACAAACAAGGCTGTAAGGTTCACCCGATTTCTTAAAATAGTCACCATAGATTTTTCTTGGAAGTAAAGGTGGCATGGGGAGCCGCGACAGCTCAGTGGTGAGTGAACTGGACTACAAAGGACAAGGGGTAGGGTTCGATCCTAACCGACGGCTTCCGGGTTCGCCCAGCCTTAAATGGGTACCGGATTTTTTTCTGGGAAAGTAAAGCAGCACGGGTGTAATACAGACCACATTACCCCAAAAATCATGTGCTGAAGGTCTGTGAAATATAGGGTCACTAACACCATATTACCCTATACGCCACTTGGCGTGACGGGGTACTTTACTTACTTTTTTAAAGGTGGCATGATGTGTAACCATATCCCCCAAAAATGTGTAATTTGTCATGGAAAAATATGGTCCCCAAGACCATATTCCCCATATGCCTATAAAGTTGTGAGAGGGACCTTTACTTGCATGTTCACTTCCTGCATTTAGATATCGCGTCTGGTATATATATATATATATATATATATATATATATATATATATATATATATATATATATATATATATATATATATATATATATATATATATTATCCTTTTGAGCTGAAGACAGCACATATATCAGAAATTCTAGGCTCTCTATGTCTGATGACATTCACTGTCAAGTGTCAGAGCTTGTACAAGACCCTCACTGTATCTCCCCATACGTGTATTCCTGCTCTGGATGTGCCTCTCAATCGTGACAAGGGAGTTCATGCCTGACTTTGTTGCTTCTTGCCTCACTATTTTTTTTCTTTTTGCGTTTCTCTAAATCTGCCTTTTTTTTCCTTTTACCTTGTTCTCTTTTCAGGGCTTGCTGTGAGATTCTCTTTTTGTCTTTTCTCATCTCTGGTCCAGTACATGACCACCTTCTTCTCTTGATTATAAAAGATATTTATGAATGCTTTGTCATTTCTCTTTTTTCTGCTAGTCTTGAATTCATTCCATGGTATGCACAGTATTTTCTTGGGGCATTTGTTCTAGGTATGTGCTTTTTTATGTTTTAAGATTTCATTGTATGACATGTGTGTTTGAGGTTTGGTTAAATTGTGTGCTTGAGTTTTGCATTCTGTTCAGAAATGTTGTCAGTATTTTTAATATTTTTTAATAACTGTTTCTATGATGTCAGTGTTTTGAGGTTTATTTCTGTGGTCTGTATGTTTAAGTGTATGATTTGATATTCTAGGTTTGGTATTGTGATATGCAGTGTTTTAAAACTTCATTATGTGATCTTTGTGTTTAGGGATTGGTTGTCCTGATCTGCCTGTATGAGTGTGTTTTCTGCTTGTTTTAAGGATTCTTTTGTATGTAATTTATGATTTAGTCATTATGTAATCTATAGGTGTGTGGTTTATTTGCCTGATGTGTATTGCTCTTCATTTTTCCTAAAAGTACATAGTTGTGTTGTGATTCAAAGCAAGTTTGAGTTATCTATGCCTTTCACACCTAACTTCAGTAGAACATTTTCAGATACTAGGTTTATATATTTTCTCTTTGATCCTATTCATTTGTCCCTTTATTTTTGTTATTGTTTTCTAGGAAAGATCACAGATAGGCTGAAATGTCAATAGTTGTCTAGTGTTCTCTTATGTACTTATACCATGTGTTCAACACGTTCCTCATTCATTTGACCAGACTGTTAGCCTCTTTCCAGACTAAGTAATGATGTGGACTAGGGTCTTGATCAGTTTTTCTTCAATGATTCTTATACAAGCTCTCAGCTATGAGCTGCTTGCTATTTTCAGCCTGTCCATTGCTTGAAACCTTGGTCCCTATTATAATTTTGATGTTTGGTTTATGTGTTTTTTTATTTGGTTTATGTGTTTTTTGTTTGGTTTATGTGTTATTTTGTTGTCTGGTTTTGTAAGTTGTATGGTTTAGTTATATGTTTACCTTATAGGTTTACTTTTGTGGTCTGAATGTTGAATGATTAATTAACAGAATTATTAATGTATTTGGATGCCCAGTATTTTTTTCTATCTGTTATATGTGTTTTATTGAGTTGATATTGAGCAGTCACTTGTGGTTTGTTTGTCTGGTTTCTTGCATTCACCTGATGACTAAAGGACTATCACCCACCCTTAAAAGGACATTAAGTGGGCTTAGATGTGTTGTGTTGTTTGGAGTAGGGCTGTGATATTTCTACCTTTTAGTCCAACATATCAGCTTCAACATGGCATTTTTATTTAAGGTTGCCTTTCCTCTAAATCCTTACTTGCTTGGTCAGACTAGACTGGATAGTCTTTTACTTGAGGCACCACAAAGAGGTGGAGTAGAGTATGGATAGTTCTGGTTCACTGATCCTGGAGTAAGCTATGAGTCCATGACAGCTTTTAGCTTTGTTCCTGTCGTGCGCCTTGCCCCATTTATCTGGTCTGAATGGTTTGTGGTTTATTTGTCTGGTTTGTGGTTTATCATTGTGGTCGGAATGGTTTGTGGTTTTTCTGTTCTGAGTATTTGTGGTTTATTTCTTTGGTCTGAATAGTTTGTGGCTTATTTGTATTGTATGATTGCTTTAATTTTTTTGGTTAGTGTATTTTATGATTTAATTGTGTGGCTTTTTATTTGATTGTGTGAATTATGTGTCTTATGCTGTATGTGATCTGTGCATTTTATTATTTGTGAGGTCTGCTTATTTTATGGTTGCTTGTCTAATGATTTTTATATGGTTTGGTTGCCTGTTTTTATTATGCATTCATTGTTTAATCTGTGAGTTGTGTTACATTGTATGGAGTGTGTGTTTATTGGTTGTGTGGCTATGATCCAGATAGTTTAAGTTAAATTGTATGGTTTATATATTTGAAATTGTAGTCTGTGTTTTTAGGATTTCTTTTGGGGGTAGGATTTGTGAATTTTGAATTGTAGTATGTGTTTTTATGGGTTTTATTATATTTTCAGAGTGTTGAGTGTTTGTTTTATCTATGTTTTATGGTATAGTTCTGTGATCTTTTAGCTTGATTATGTGATGTTTAAGTGTTAAAATAATAAATAACCTAATTGTATGTTTTGTGCTTTCTTTTTATTTCATTTTGTGATATGAGTATAGTCTGTTGCAGTTATATTTTCTGACATATGATTTGAATGTTTTATTGTGTGATTTGTCCATTCAGGAGTTTTGTAATTCAGGTATTTGTATAAGTGGTGTATATTTAATTGTTCAGTTATGTTGCCTGTCTACATTTTAGATTATTTGTGTGGCCTATATATACTTCATGTTTCACCTTTAATTTAATTTTTTTATTTGAATATTTAGATGTGTTGTTTATGTTTTTGTAGTTGTATAGTATGGTCATAGTGCTTTATGTTTTCTTGTGTGTGTCATGTATGCATTGTATTTTTTCCATTCTCTCTGCTGTGATGTGTTTAGCAATTTATTAATCGCTGTTGAGGACATTGCACAATTACAACAGGTATATTGTATGTTGTACTGAATAGGAAACATTAGCCATAATTATTAAAAGATATCATATGATACATAAAAAGAAATTGAAGAGGCAAAAAATAAAAGGCTCAGGAGAGTTTTTATTTACTCCTGTAGTTCTAGTGTGTTTCACCTTGCACTAATTTAGGATCTTTGGTAGTGATCTAGTTACAAACAAGGTGTTGAATCATGCCCATATTTATATTTGCAATATGGCCACACTGCTTTAGTCAACACAGTGTAAGATGTCTGGGTGACCTATGCCGAGTGGAAGACAGTAAACTGCTATAGATAACTTATACAGAGAGACAGCAACAAACTGACACAAAATCTGTTGTCTCTACAATCTAACAGGGTGTGTAGATCATAGTTTTTTTATGATGATAAGAATAGACGATGATATTCATTAAACCACAGACAGGCACTATAGAGATATAAAATGTTTTAGCCCATCAGCACCGCACTGCAACATTTGGAGGAGGACATTGTCATGATCGTCCCTGTTTCACTTTTGACTAAAATATATTTAGTTGTTTTTCTTTTAGAGAATATTGTTTCAAATAGCAACATTGACAAATTGTAACTATTTTTTTTTAATCTTTCTAACACTTAACTTGACTTTATATAAAACACAGATTGGTCGAATGTTAGAATTGAGAGAGATTTATAGGCAAGACATGGATTGTGCTACGTATGTTAGTCCAAAACAGGAAAAAGTTTAATCTAGTTGTCTAGTTTGTTGAAGTTGTAAAACAGGAGAAAGTTTAATCTAGTTGTCTAGTTTGTTGAAGTTGTAAAACAGGAGAAAGTTAAACAGTTATCTAGTTTGTTGAAGTTGTAAAATAGGAGAAAGTTAATAGCTATCTATTGAAGTTGTAAAGCAGGAGAAAGTTAATAGCTATCTAGTTTGTTGAAGTTGTAAAATAGGAGAAAGTTAATAGCTATCTATTGAAGTTGTAAAGCACGAGAATGTTATTTGCTATCTAGTCTGTTGAAGTTGTAAAGCAGGAGAAAGTTAATAGCTATCTAGTTTGTTGAAGTTGTAAAACTGTAGAAAGTTAATAGTTATCTAGTTTGTTGAAGTTGTGAAATAGGAGAAAGTTAATAGTTATCTAGTTTGTTGAAGTTGTGAAATAGGAGAAAGTTTAACAGTTACCTAGTTTGTTGAAGTTGTAGAATAGGAGAAAGTTTAATCTAGCTGTCTAGTATGTTGAAGTGAATCTGGCTTATCTAGTTTGTTGAAGTGAATCTAGCTGTCTAATTTGTTGAAGTGAATCTGGCTGTCTCATTTGTTGTAGCTGTTTGCATCACAAATAGCTGAAAGATTTATGGTGAATGTGATCACATTTTGTCATTTATTAACATTTTCTTTCCTGCTATCTTGAATTTATATAAAATAATTGGAGTGTTGCATATAATGTAATGAAGTATTACATTTGACTATTCTTGACCACACCATTTTTGAGGTGAGGTGGCCGGCTTTGCTGTTAATGCTGTCCCCAAATTCACCTAAGTACAATTTTTTTGTATCAGCTGTACAACATCAAGCTGTCTTTAATGTATGTCAGCAGTATATTAATTCAGTTTTTCAATTTTATTCCAAAAGTCCTTGGATTAAACCTTGTCTGATGATGACATTCCATTTTTCTACCAGTATTTATATATCAATAATATCTTCAGTAATAAAAAAAAGACGATGGTCATACGTTGGACATGTGATGAGAAGAGATAATAATCGAATAGCAAAGCAAGCCCTCATATGGGAAACAACAGGTAAAAGAAAAAGAGGAAGACCCAGGGAGACACTGAGAAGAACATTGATGAGAGAGGCAAGAGCAGCAGGAATCGGCTCCCTCAATGAGATAGAACTGCTTGCACAGAACAGAGACAGATGGCGAGATTTGATAAAATATCTTTAAAAGAAAACTGCTAGAACAAAAATTCATATAGGAGAAGGTGTATCTTGGTCTACGCCCTATGGGCCGGTTACGGCTCGAAAGGTCAATAGATAGATAGATAGATTTATCATTACCGAATCTATTAAATGAGTGTCATATTATTGTTTTAAAAGAGAAAAACGGATAGCTGCTACGTAACTCATCATGACCTATGTCAACAGTATGTCTTGTGACAGGGAGAACAAAGGAGGCTTGGCTTTAGTGAATCAGATCTCTGTTTTTAAGCTGCGGAAGATGACTAGCAGCTGCTGTATAATGACTTGTGAAATTGGGTTGGTGTCTGGTTTCTTAACATTCACTACTGTAGCAGAAGTAAATGCTCTATAAGGACAAAGGTGAATGTAATTAAATAAAGTGTTCCACGTTTCTACATAAGCTATCCAGTAAAAAATAATAAGTAAATAATGAAGAAATGCTGCACTGGTAATAAAGGCATCGAATGGATACAAGGAGACCATTTGGAGGACCTGGACTTTGCTGATGACATAGTTCTCATCAGCAATCAGATAAAAACGATGCAGGAAAACACAAATGAACTATCATCAATAGCCAGCAAAATTGGGCTTGAGGTCAATCATGAAAAGACTAAAGTCATGAAAAGTTTAATTCCAACAAGTGACAAAATATACATGGAAAACAAACCAGTAGAAGAGATCGATCACTTCATCTATCTTGGAAGTCACATTGATCGAGAAGGGGATACGAGCAAAGAAATTAGAATCAGACTGGCTAAAGCAGCAATGTCTTTCAGAAGCCTTGAAAAGTTGTGGAAATCAAAACTCATTAGCACAAACACAAAACTTAGGCTATTCAAATCAAATGTACTATCAACCCTTACGTATGCGTGTGAAAGCTGGAAAACAACAAGAGATATAGAAACAAAGTTGAACGCATTCGAAAATAAATGTCTAAGGAAAATACTTGGTATAGAATGGAACGAATTCAAAACAAACGAGGAAATTAGAGAAATCGCCAATCAACCACTAATATCTTCAGTAATAAAGAAAAGACGATGGTCATACGTTGGACATGTGATGAGAAGAGATAATAATCGAATAGCAAAGCAAGCCCTCATATGGGAAACAACAGGTAAAAGAAAAAGAGGAAGACCCAGGGAGACACTGAGAAGAACATTGATGAGAGAGGCAAGAGCAGCAGGAATCGGCTCCCTCAATGAGATAGAACTGCTTGCACAGAACAGAGACAGATGGCGAGATTTGATAAAATATCTTTAAAAGAAAACTGCTAGAACAAAAATTCATATAGGAGAAGGTGTATCTTGGTCTACGCCCTATGGGCCGGTTACGGCTCGAAAGGTCAATAGATATCCAGTAAAAGAAAAATTGTGATACTCTAACATATGACCATTATTAAAAGAACAATTGAAAAACAGATGAAGTTTATTGGAGCCGTATATTATTATTATTATTATATGAAGTTTACTGGAGTAAATGTTTTTATTTTACAAAGTTTATTGTGTTTATATTGATTTGTCAAGACTTTCTCTAAATAGTTTGTTTTCTGAACAACTTCATATATCACCTGCATCATCTGGGACTGGTTGGTCTTGAGGCATATTGATGCTGGTCTCGAGACAGAGAGGTTGTGAGTTCAAATCCTGACCTACACCTGTAGGGATTTTTATTTGTGATTTCTCTCTGTGGCAACCACTCCTAGTCTCAGCACTGAGGCCCGGCTTGAAACATCAATTGCTGATCGATGGAAAAAATATGAGCACCTCCAAAGTCAAAGTTATCAGTCTGTGTAGTGAGGGACTTCTGTACACATGGCTGCCAGGGAAAAATGGATTAACGCACACAATTCAGTTTCTAGTCCTGACTTTGCCAGAGGTGAAAGGTGGTGAACGCAAATATTAATGATAAAAAAAAGCTCCATCATCTGACAACTATTTACACATTTGACATAGTTTTGTAAGGTTAACATCACAACATTCAAAAACAGTAATAGTCTATGGAACTATCTCTTACCATATAGTAATCATAGTTCTTGCAGCATTTATTTCACCATTGACCATGGTTTGGTGTCCACTATAACTTTTATATTCATGAGGTCATCCAAAACATGAGAATGGCTGAAATTGTTTAGATAATTTAAAAAATACTTTATAAAGAATGTTGTATCATAAAAGTAATATTTGTACCAAGAAGCCTGAAAGGAATTATGGAAGTAAAGCAGCAAGATTTCTTGTTCATGTTTGTTTTCCCACATTATTTTATTCATAGTTATAAAATAGTTATTATTGTTTGAAGTTGTTACCAGAAGATTGTTCCTTACTTTTTTAATCTACATAATATTGTTGATAATGTCATGTTGTCTATTTCCGCTAAGTACATGTGGTTAAACTTGGCATTAGATGTGGTAAAGAAACAAGTTCAAACAAGTACAGAATAGTAGCAATGACCTCAATAGAACTGTTCATTGAAAAATATGAGTTTCAGTTATTGCAAATATTGTACTGGATAACAATTGTTACTACATAGTATACACTACTAAGATCGAAATGTAATTTTAATGGCTCAAACCTTGTACTCATGTGCTCTATGTGAGAGCCATATGTGTATATGTGCATGTTTGCGTACTCCAATGACCTTCTCTGTGAATGACTTTTTTTGCATTTGCATAAATGAATATAAATTAATATTTGCAAGTTATATATTTATATACATATACCTACCTAGTCATCATCATCAGGTCGCATGTCCTTTGCAGAACGTTGCATTGACCTATCTTGTATAGCATTTATATGTTTCCTGTTAGTTTTTTTTTATTTTTTTTAAATGTCATCGCTTTTGTCATGTGGGATTTTACAATGTGGACAATAAGATTGATAGTAAAGCACCACTAACTAACAATAAAGTTGCATGACACATTAATAGAAAGTCATTACTAACTAAAATCTAAGTGGTAATTAAGTTTCAAAAATATCTTTCCATTTATATTTGCAGAGAGCCGTCCGATTGTAAGTCCCCAAAAGAAGAGGAACGGATGGTCTCTCCCAGCTCCTGCATACAGGTGCTCCCCTTGGGAGGCTCAGGAGAAAGTTCTGGGGGATCTGCACATCTACAAGCAGCCACCTCAACCACACCTGAAGCTGGTTCTGGTTCCCATCCACACAACTTTCTCTTGGATGCACATGGTGCAGGTATTGGAGCCAGTCCTCCATCACAAATGAAACAGGAGATTGGAGGTGGCAGTGAGTTTTGTTTCTCTAGGCTGTAGCTATATGTACCATAAATATACATTCTGTAATAGACTGTTCTGGAAATGTTATCAGTCTAGTTATCTGGAAGTGTTGATAGCATCAGATACATTCTGTAGCTCTCAAATAAAAGCAGAATAAGACATCTTTAGTAGCACTCTGGAAAGCAAAAACCTTCCTGCATTACAGTGAGAATGAAAAACTGAGCTCTTTAGAGTTGTAACGTAACAGCCTTCACACATACACAGAACCCTGCCATGCCTCGTGGCATTTATGAAATATAGTGTTGATACCCATATTTTTTATTGACCTTTTTTGGGAGTATTGTGGTTACTCCTGTGCCACTTTTATTTCCTATAAAACAATCAGGTATCCATTTAAGTTTAAGGCCGGATGAACCAGGAATCAGTTGATCAGGATTGAACCTGGTCTCTTCTCCTTTAGATTACTGGTTCACTAACCACTGAGCTATATACATATATTAGATATTAATAAATAGATGAGTTGGAAAATCACCAAGTTCTAGTTTGCAATAATGAGATAATTCTATTAATATCGTAAATAACTAAATGTAAACACAGATCTAATATATTAATTCATGTTTTGAAATAAGTCAGAGCACTAAAGGGGATTTGCACAAACATATACAAAATTATTTTTCAAATCAGTCATGTGTAGTGAAAGTAAAATATTTTGGCAACATAAAAGGTTGCCAATAATGAATTTAGACAACTAAGAAAAGATTATGAATGACCAAGCTTGGTAAATCTATTGAGTAAGAGTTTGTTGTTGCCATACAACATACAGCAGTTATGATAATCTGTGAACAATTTACGATAACATTATGTTATTATTGTGAAGGCTATATTTAAAGTTTATTTGTTCAACCGATCAACGGTTTCAATGTTGTTGCCTGTCATATATTTTCATTTCCCCAGGTAAACAGTTTTCAGTGCTCCAAATTGAACAATTCTATAATGTTGTCCTATAATTATTCTGCATAGTTGACAAAACCACATTGAGATGGATAAAACTGCATAGATATTTTATTTTTAACTAATGAATGAAAAGATGCTCTGATGTGGTTCTAAGTCCTATACCCTTTAGAAGTTGGAAAGAGAAATGAACAAAAAAATCACAAATGTAGAAAAAATATAGAATGTCTGACATACAGATTTGTAAAAACCATGCGCTTCAAGATGAATTGTGACACAATAAAATCTAATTCATCATAGATTTCTTGAAAGTGTAGATATGATTATAAAAAAGATCTATTACTAGATAATAATGACAGGGCCAAACTGTGATAATCTGATTTAATCTCAATTAGGCAGCAATTGACACTTTCATTTTCATCTAGAATTACATAAATATAAATTAGTAACATATATACTAGTTCAGAGAAGTCTTGCTATAAATATTTAGATTTAGAAGTTGTCCATTTGTTAATTACAATTGTGGATTACTGATTAAAAGAACTGATCTCAGATTCCATGGACACACTTCTGGGTACTCAATTTTTCCATAACTGTTGGTACAAAGTATGTGCACTGGTAGCTTGCTGGTTACACACACACACTTCTTTCATTCAGTGTGGGGGTCGTGTGTGGTTTTCTCTCCTCCTTCCCCCCCCCCCCCCCAAACACACACTCCACTTGTATTGGATTTGTTTGTTAATCACAGAGAGACTGCTATATGTCTTTCTTACTGCTATCTACACTTCCCATTACAGGTAATCTATCAGCCTATCAGGTCTTTCGTTGCTGTGAATTCCTGAGTAACCAGGATGAAAGATCACATTACTCCTTGAAAGTTCTAGTTTTCCAAGTGTCTTTTCCACTCATAATCTATTCTAGAGCTATATACATCATTCTGATGCTATATGCATCGTTCTGGGGCTATATGCATTATACAAGCTGAAAATTTGACACAGTAACTTCTCTCTTGTAAAGGATCCATCAAGTCAGACATAGCAACAATAACTGTCACCTTCTTCAGCTATGCTTTTGCATGTCATTTAAAATAGATTATTCCCATCTTTATTTCAGTTCTAATATATTACCCTTATTAAACATTAACTAGCTAGTTTATTCTGTCCTTACATACAATTTTTGTCACTGATGATTTTCTCATTTGTATCTTTCAGGATGATCAAACATACATCTTCTATTATATATTAAAAGTGATTAGAGGAAGCTGTATCTTAAAATTGTTATTGTTAAAAACTGAACATTGCACTCCTGTAGCTCTCAAATTTGTCAATCTTTTTTGTTATGGCTATAATGTGTATTACAAGTAAAAGAGTTCTTAAATGTTATGTTGAGCCAGTCTTAACATATGGACGTGAGTCATGGACAATAGAACAACAGACAAGAAGTTCACTGGAAGCTGTGGAGATATGGTTTTACAGAAGAATGTTGAGAATACCATGGATAGCTAGAAAAGTAATGAAAACATCCTGAAAGAGGCCAAAGCTAAAAGAGAGCTGATATCCAATATTAGGAAGAAACAATCATCATTTTTTGGCCATGTAATAATGAAAAGGGAACAGCTGGAATATATTGTTACAACTTGGAAAATTGAGGGATGAAGAGATAGAGGGAAGCAAAGAGAAAAGATACCAGACAGCTTAAGAGAATGGCTTGGCAGAAGGTCAACAACAGAAATGTTAACTACTAAAATAGCATTTATACATATTTACTTTAGCTAAAAATTATACATCTTGTATGTCTGGTGTCACAAATTGAAACCACTTCCACACAATGTCAGTTTTAAGAATGAGATGATTATATTTGGCTTAATACATCTTCAAACATAAATGCTGAGCAATTTCTAAGATTCTAAAATATCACCTTGGGATGAAACAGATAGCTCTATACATAACACCACTCATACACCTTTACAAGAAATGATGACTATGAATAGTTTGTCATCTCAAATGTGCATTCTTCCTCTTTGATGACTGCATCAAATGGAAATACCAGTTCTGTAGTTTTCTCATGTTGTCCATGACATAGATCTTTTAACCATTATCATCTTTGATGGTGACCATGTTTTTAAGAAGCATATTCTATTCAGATACCCTAATATATTTGGCTTTAGCCAAAATAATGTTGACATTGTTGTCATTGCCATTTCAAGCATTGAGTCTTGCCAGCAGTGTGCTAGTCATATCTCTGGTAAGACGAAGGACAGTTCTTGCTGCTTCATTGTAGAACCAATCAATTTGTGTGCTTAAACAATGTCAGAATATCCAGCCCATAATCTATCATAGATTGGGTCAATTGATTGTATAATCATCATCAGGTGCCATGCCGGTTGGCATATGTGATCATCTCTTTTGGTTCTTCATACATATCATAATTTCAGTCAATGATCTTTTATTATGCCATTTTGATAAGCTGCTAAATATTTTTTCGCTTAGTTTTCCTGCTGTTAAATAGTTTTTCTCTTAGTTTTCCTCTGCTCTTTTTTTCCATTTATTCTGCTTGTTGTTATAGTATTCTCAGTGCATTCTTTTCACATTACATGTCCAATAAATATAGATTGATTGTATTATAGAGCACTGTATCTGTGCTCTAGTAGTGTTTGTATTGTTACTAGACTCCTCACACTCAAGCATCGTAATGTGAGCACTTAATATTACACCTGTACTGAAAGCCATGGTCAAGTATTTCATCTTCTCACATCTTTCATTGCTAATGAGGAGGGGCTCTGTTTGTACAATGGTTGACACTCTGTCTTGGCAATAATCAGAATGTGGTTCAGCCCTATCCTAATGCTCTCCAGTTATCCCACATGATTAAAACAAAGAAGCACCATGTTTGCATTACCCCCCTTGTGCTCTAGTCTGGTGATGGTGGAGTTTGTACTTTACCTCACTATGACATTATGTGCCACATACATCACATCCTTTACAACTTACTAATGTTTGATATGTCTGGCAAGTAAATAATTTGGTCAACAGTTAAAGAATGTAATTCAATTAGCTTTAATATTTTGTACCAGGGTATTACTCTGGGAAGGTGAGGAATGCCACCTCGCATCGTGAGTTTCAATGCTTGAAGCGACACTATTCAGAAGTCTCAGAACGCTTCTTGATAGGCGGCCAAACACATACGGGTGAAAACTCGTGTGCAAAGACATTGATTCTTCAAGTCTCATGCTTTACCTTTACCTTTATTTGTTTTGGCAAGATTTGGCTTCATTTGGCTCTTTAATTTAGAAACATATTAAAGTCATGTGATCTTGTGTCTCTTCCGTCTTGTGTCATAAGCAGCTCTCATCCTGTCACTATAAAACTTACATACCTGGACAGAGGAAATATTCTATGTCATATCTTTTCACATATATATGTTTCTTGAAATGGTTTAATTTCTTGTTTTCTTTGAAGTACTAAACATTTCCTTTTTTTTTACCATGCTGTATAGCCAGTTTTTGTGTATACTGCTCCACTATAATCATCTTGTTTTTTTTTTTTTCTGAAGAATTATTCATTTAACATTTTGTGTGTTGGATTTATCTATTTTTAAAGATTTGTTCAGTTTAAACAATAAATTAGTCTAAAATGGGTTTTGAATCCATTAAGGAGCTTTGAATTCATCACTTAGGATGTCTGGGAGAGAATAAAGCTTCAGTTGTTTTTTCCTAATTTATTTGCTTTTATCACAAGACTGTCCGTAGCTTCTTTGTTAAGTACGTAACCATTTAATGTTGGCGCTAATCATTTTGCTGTTGGCAGTGAACATTTAAAAATTACAATTCACTGAAGTATTTTTAAAATTATATTTGTGAATTGAATATCACTTGTTATAGCATTTGTACCACTGCATTAATTTATACTTGTTCATATATTGTTCAAAAGTTCTACTTACTTTCACCTTTTCATTGTTTAATATAAATATAATATTGGCACTTGAAGTTTCTCATTGTCAGGTTTATTCTAAGATAACAACTTCTTTCCTGTACCATCAATCTTTATACTGGGCAAGTTTTTCAATCTCAGTAAGAGAGTTTGTGCCTGCTCTTTTTGCCTGTCTTGCTAGTATTCTTCTCAGTGCCTTACAAGGTTGGCCTCTTTTCCATTTTGTTTGCTTTTTGATTTGCTTACTTTGGGATTCTCTGGTTATTTCTTTTATCACCTGGCCAGTCTATGACCCACCTTCCTTCCTGATTTGATTATTGATGATATTGTTAATAGCACAACCAGATCTCTTATTTCTGCATTAGACTTGACTTCATTTAATTAATTGCATACAAAGTATTTTTCTTAGATATTTGTTGTCAAATAGATCTAGTTTATTTTCTATTTCTTTTGTAGATTTCAAACTTTTGTATACTTTGGTAAAGCTTGTTTTTTAATTAAACATCAAGTACTGTGCCTGCTGGTGTAGGTGATCATGTCTCTCCACAACTCTCGATCTCAACAGTTATTTATCATTTCTGTTGTTGACCTTCTGCCCAGCCATTCTCTTAAGCTGTCTGGTATATTTTATCTTTGCTTCCTTCTATCTCTTATCCTTTAATTTTCTTGGTTGTCACAATATATTCCAGCTGTTCCTTTCTCATTGCATGGCCAAAGAATGATGATATGTTTCTTCCTAATATTGGAAATTAGCTCTCTTTTTGCTCTGGCTTCTTTCAGAACATTTTAATTATTCTTCTTTGCTGTATTCTTCTGTAAAACCACATTTCTACAGTCTCCAGTGATTTTCTTGTCTGTTGTCCTATTGTCCATGATTCACATCCATATGTTAAGACTGGTTCTACATAACAGTTAAGAACTCTTTCCTGTTTCTGTTATCAAAAATTTATTGCATAGTATCATCCTCATTTTTTGGAAAGCTCCTTTGCCTTAGCTATTCTGCATCTCAACTCTATTGTACATGTATGTTAAATTTAAATAAATACTAAAATTAACAACACATACACTCTTCCTACCTACTCTGCTATTGTTTTTTTATGTCCTCATACATAATGCACAAAATGGGTTTAACTTATCCCTTCTTATGTTGAATAACATAACCTATGTTCTGTGTTTATCACTATTTAGAACAATCTCATTGAATCACTACAAATGTAGTTCTTTGTACTCTTTCACAAAACTGTGTATATGAACATTTGTACAGTGCCAGGCAGTAGCATCCAGGCCAAGCTGTGCCAGGTGTGTAATGACAATGCTTCTGGCTTCCATTATGGTGTGTGGTCCTGTGAGGGATGTAAAGCTTTCTTCAAAAGAAGCATACAAGGTTAGAGCATGTTTTCATTGGCTTGTATTTGTCATGTGACATGAAGCACATGCTTAAGATGCAGTTTAATCACAGCTGCAAGCTGTAACTTATGGGTTAACCTTGAGTACGACTTTCCACACCTTTAAGGAAGTTACAGTGATATTTTGGTCATAGAGATCACTTTCATACATGTAAATAGTAGCTGGAATTATACCATTTGTGTGAGTTAGGTCTTGTAACTTTGAATTCTGACATTTCAGTCAATTACTGCAAAGGAAATTGCTCCTAATTAAAGAAATAATATAAGACAAGAACAATCATACTTTTTATTCACTTAATTCTATAAATAGGTGTTTTGTAACACTCAATATTTAATTCTTATACAATTGCTGAAATAACATAAATAATATTTAGACCATTAACTAGTAAGTTAAGAATAGGGCTTCCTTAATGCTGTTGTATATTTTGTACTTTAGAAATAATGGCAGTTAACAAATAAACCACAACAGGACTTAAATGGAATTGTTGAAATGTGAAAATACAGATTAATATAACATGTTTAGATGATAAGACATATCTGTAACGTTCTTATTATTTTTTTTAAAGTAATTTTTAAAAGTCTTATTTTGTTAATTCCAAGGATTTGGAAACATTTTGTGTAGATTCATTAATAGGGCATCAAGTACCCTTTAAATTGGTTTGAAACTGAGGTCATATTTTATCCTGCTTCCAGAGAGCACTACCAAGATATAAACATAATAGTCAAGAGGAGGCAACTTCTACTGGTCAACAGCTTCTCTTATCCTGGCATAAGCCTATTTCCAGAACTTAAAATTTTATTCTGAAATAAAAACAGAATTTGTATGGCCATATTCGAGAAAACAAAGTCAGTTTGTGGAATCAAAATGAAGCCACCTTTGCCATGAAACTGAAGATCTACTCTGCCTCAGTGTTCACTACCCTGATGTATGCAGCTGAAACATGGAGCAGTAAAGTAAACAAATCAGAAAACTGAATCACTTCCACTTGATCTACCCTGCAGATTGCTTGGAATAAGTAAAGTAAAATGTAAGGGTTCCCATTACACCTGGTGGTGTTTTTGAAGAATATGATGTTGGTGCTTATATTTTTTTGGTGACCAGTGACACATTTATGAGATATGTGTTTGGCATCTCACTAGGCTTTTCATTGGGCCACAAACAATGCTGGGTCAGTCATCAAGAACAAGAAAAAATATTGCATTTAGTCACACCTGTATAGAAATACATGACATAATAGATGAAAATGCTGACCCAGTATCAATAACAACCACAGCAGAGAAAAACCATCATTATTTATCCATATAACTGTATACAGGTATATTGAAGGTGCTGACACAGAGGCAACTATCAAAGCTGGATGTGGGATTTTGATCCAGATGGAACAGCCGAAGAACTATATGGCCGATGTGGCGAAGTCTGCAACAGTTATGAAGCAGAAATAACAGCTTAGGACAACAGCAGCGTACAATTTGAATACTGCTTTTGATACCACACCATCAAAGAAAAGCAATAAAGTCATTTTTACTTATTCCAAATGAGCCCTGCAGGCACTTGGAAGTAACACAAACAAACCAGAACTCACACAGCTCACTATAGACATAGATAACATCATTAACACGCATGACATAGTGATGCAATGGATCTCAGGACACTTCAACACACCAGGAAATGATAAGGCAAATACATTAGCTAAGAGAGGATCCGGACAGACACAATTTAACTTTGACATCTCATTAAACACAGCCAAACAAATCATAAACTCTAGTGGTAGAGAAGATTGACTGAATGGAGGGGCCATGGGAAAAACAGGGAGAGATCTTTTACACACGTGTCAAAACCTAATCCTCATAACAACATTAACAACTTAAAAAGAAGAGACCAAACCACCATCTTCAGACTAAAAACCTGTCATATACCATTGAACAACTACATCAAGATAATCCAATTGTTTACAATGAATGTTGATATCGTATGACAGGGAACAGTTGGCTGTATTCACTTTCTGCTTGGTTTTATGTCTTTCGGCGTGTGCTGAGACTGCTACGGTGGGGACTGCAGTTACCTTTCATTGTTTGGGAGATGAGATATTAATTTGGATGATTACGCTGGCACGGGCGGTTGAGCAATTATGGATTTTAATTCTTTTGCAGTGATACCGGGGCCTTCCATAACCAAAAAACCAAATACAATGAAACCAAACTCCAGCATGTCCACTCTGTGAACACCCACATGAAACAGTAGAACATTACCTTTTTGACTGTCCAAAGCTCACAGACATCAAGTCAACTCTACTTCCTCAAAGACCTGATAAATGGAACACCTTATATGGAACCACAAGGGAATTCAGAAATACCAGCAGATGTCATTACATGGCATTGTGCTGAAGGGCAACAGCTAAAAGGTTTCTGGATCCATAACAACTCATAAAAGTCAGAAGCCCAGGCTCCTACATTGTCATAATGAAGTGGTACAATAGCAGTTATCACAATATATTTCAGATGTTCTCTTCTAATTACCTCAACAAAAAATGATTTTTGTTTCCTCCTCTTGTTATTGTCTTCTCTATATCTGTGAATGTTAGTACTGATTCTCGCAGCTGGGGACAGTTTGACTGTGTACATTTGGGATGATCTTTTAATCATGATTCCAACACATAACTACTGTTATGCTCATTTCTTGTTGATATTTAATTTTTATTCAGTATGTCAAATTGACAAAATTGTTATCACATTATTTTTACATAAGAATTTTCTATCCATCAGGTCCAGTGGATTACATCTGTCCAGCAACCAATACATGTACTATAGACAAACATAGACGCAAGAGCTGCCAGGCATGTCGGTTGCGACGATGCTATGAGGTTGGCATGAACAAAGGTCAGAAATGATACCTTTTTCTGCTGTACAAAATGCGTGGTTATTTTTTCTCTCTCATAAATCATCCCGAAAAGAGTTTTCTCTTAACATTTATTGTGGGGTCAGGTTTCTTTCAAAAATTCTGTAGTCTGTCACTCAGAAGTTGATTAGGAAGACTACATTATTAAACTGGCCTTCTAAAAGCTGGGGAGTTGATTCATATTTTCAGAGGCTTGTCTGTTCTATTAATGTTGATAGCATGTTACACAATGAATAATTCACAGTGGTTTTTTTTTTTTTTTAAACTTGTATTCACTGAAAGGTTCTCAGGGTCCACCTAGCCTCTTTAAATGGGCACCACAGAAATTCTTTTGGAAGGAAAGGTCCCCCCCTCCCTATATACCCTATTTAGCTTAGTAAAATGAAGTTGATAACACTTCATTACCCATCAGCAATGGTTACTATTCTATTCTATTGACCTTTCGAGCCATAGCCAGCCCATAGGGCATAGACCAAGATACTCCTTCTCTTATCTGAATTTTTGTTCTAGCAGTTTACAATTAGCAGTTACATTTGGACAGCCTTTATTATTATTTGTATTCAGTATTTCATATTTCTCGGGTCATCATCATCAGGTCCCTTCTTTTGTAGAATTTTGCATTTACCATATCCTAACTGAAAGAATCAGTCTTTAGCCAGGTCACCCACTTCTTCTGTTCAAGGTCTCTTTGATGTCTTGAAATCACCTTCTTCTTGGTCTTCCCCTGTGGTTTGGTCATTGTCTTAAAATAAACTATACTTTTATTTGTTATTGTCCAGTTTTATTCTACCTCTCATTATTGTAATATTTCTTTACAATAGTCAAACCAAATGGCGTTTAGTGCAAAATAGTTCTCACATTCTATGTCTTTTGTTTGTTTTAGAATATGGATTGTAGTTTTAAAATATTCTTTTGTTATGCATTTCAATTGTTTTGTGCTGAATGGTGTTCTCTGCTTCTGCTACAATTATTTTCACATCAGATAGAATAATATCATAGAGTTCATTAATGTATTTTGTACAAATCTTTTTAATGTATTGTTTTTTGCTTATTAACAATACATTTTCCTTTGATTTCAAACAATTAATAACTTTTGTGTTCCTCAAACTTTTAAATGAATTATTTGTTTAAATCAATGGTTCTTAACTTTTGTGCAAACCATCAAGGGTTAGTTATTTTTGTTTTGGTTATTGAGTTATTTGCGGGTCATCATCATTGCACTCCGAACATGTCCATAGGAGCTCAGATCCCCTCCTCAGTTATTGAGTTATTTGCGGGTCATCATCATTGCACTCCGAACATGTCCATAGGAGCTCAGATCCCCTCCTCAGTTATTGAGTTATTTGCGGGTCATCATCATTGCACTCCGAACATGTCCATAGGTGCTCAGATCCCCTCCTCAGTTATTGAGTTATTTGCGGGTCATCATCATTGCACTCCGAACATGTCCATAGGAGCTCAGATCCCCTCCTCAGTTATTGAGTTATTTGCGGGTCATCATCATTGCACTCCGAACATGTCCATAGGAGCTCAGATCCCCTCCTCAGTTATTGAGTTATTTGCGGGTCATCATCATTGCACTCCGAACATGTCCATAGGAGCTCAGATCCCCTCCTCAGTTATTGAGTTATTTGCGGGTCATCATCATTGCACTCCGAACATGTCCATATGTGCTCAGATCCCCTCCTCAGCATGTCCCGCAGTGCACAGTGACTGATGACTCCAGTACTTTGTTGGTTGATAAGTCTTATTACATGCCCACTAAGTTTCTCATTTCTTGCTGTGCCCATCTTAACTCCCATCTCTTTCATCCGAAGGAGTGACGTGGATTTGTGGTCGTCGAAGTCCTGTGCTCTTCCCACATCTCGGAGGTGTTTATAACAATGTCTGTGTAAACTTAAATAACTCAACCTTGAGGCAGCTGAATATTGCCAATTTTCTGGCATCCTTAGCATAGTGGTTACATTTTGTTTCTGTAATAAACTGAATGTCAGTTTAAACAAGCTTGGTGCTTTGCAGACTACACAGCTGATAAAGGAATGAGTATCTGACTAACAGAATTAGAAGTAATTACAATGAGAAAGAGCACTCTAGCCCCCTCACCTCCAAATGCTGTTTTTATATTGTATGTTATATATAATTGCTGTCATAAATTTGATATTTTGCTCATCTACAACAATATGTATTATATATATATATATATATATATATATATATATATATATATATATATATATATATATATATATATATATATATATATATATGGCCTTTGGTGTCTTGACAGATGGTTGGTAGCAAGCAATCATGATAAGTTAGTAGTTTGGTAAAAATATTAGGATTATTATGTTGGATGCTGCTTTGCTGAACAGTTTCTCTCGCGGCTGAATCTGCCACAATGGATAGACAGATCCAATCGCAGAACGGAGAAGATGTATTTGTGGTGCCTGGCCTCGTCTCCTTTCTCCTGTGCCTTTTGTCTTCTGAATTTGATATTGACACTGCCTTGAAAGATGATGTGCTATTTTTTATTTTTGTTCTCCACATGCTACGATCTACAGCCAGACTTTCTCAGTTTCTTTCACTGATAGAAAATTCCCTCAAGGAAGCCCTCCAAACATCTTTATATCTCAGCATTGGTCTGCCCTTTGGTCTCTTTCCATTCTTAAGTTCGCAATACAATATTTGTTTGGGAATACAAATGTTTGCCATTCTTCTTATATGACACTAGTCACCTTAGGCTACGACTCCTAAGTGTTGCCATGATGGATGGGAGTTTGGCTTGTTGTCAGATATGTATTATGGGACATCACTTACTTTCATTTATCACAAAAATAAGTACAAGAACATTTTTTAAAATGTCAAAACTTAAAATTCAACTTCCAACTGTTAATCCCAATATAACAAGGCTGTAAATGAGAAACAGCAATAACCTAATTAATTCCTATCCTGCTTTGAAAACACAAACTGTATTACTATTATTATTATTATCATTATTTTGAATCTTTGTTCTTCTTCTTTTCTTCTTCTCTTTTCACTTCCTCTTATAACCTATTCACATGAGAGAGTTACAAAGTTCTGGTTCTCCCCCTTTTGGTGGCTTCAATTGTCAGTTGTTGTTGTTGTTGTTGTAGCATTTCTTTTATGATGTCTGTCCATCTTTCTCTGGGTTTGCTGTATGGTTTTCTTCCTACTCCTCTATTAATATATGTTTTGTATGGTAAGGAATCACATGGTATTCTTTCTAGATGGGCAGACCAGTTTATTTGTTGTTTCTGTATATAGCCTAGGATTGGTTCAGTTTCACTTTCTCTTATATTATCATTTCTGATTCTGCCTTTTCTGGGCATTCCAAGGGCATTTCTCAGACATCACATCTCTGTGGTGACAAACATTATTTTATGCCTAGTCATAAGTGACAGTGTTTGGCATATGTAGCACAATGTAGGAGTGAATATACTCTGTATAGGATTTTCTTTGCGGTAATAGGTATTACTTTGTGTTTAACTAAAAGGAATAGCTGTCCCATCATGTTCATTTCACTTTTATTTTCATAGGCAACATAGCATGTATATCTCTTCAAGGCATTACCAACTTATCACATTTATTTTAAGCTTAGTTTCCAAGAATTTTTCACATCCTAGTACATCTAGGATGTGTGTTATTTAGTTTATATGTTTTGTATGATCGTTTGGTGTTGTTCCTTGAATACTCTGTCAGTGTTTGTCGTCTTCAATCATCTTCATGATCAGAAATGAACTATGAAAAAGATGGATCGATGGAATATTAGAAGTACAAGGTAAAATAACAGCAGTAGAAGTGAACAGAAGAGCAAAAGACCACAAATTATATCTCCCCTCGACGCTGAAAGGCAAATGAGGAAGGAAATAAAAAGAATCATCTCCACCAGTTTATATGCATCAGCCACATTTTTGCCTTTTAGCTGCATAATTGTGTGCTGTAGTTCTCCGTTGTTTTATGACATTGCAAATGGCCATTGTCTTTTCAGAGATATATATTTCTGCATTCCTTTGAGCCATCAGTAAGCTGTGTGACTAATTCAAGTAATATGCAAGATTTGATAATTTGTTGTCGAGAATCCCTACTATGGTTTTCTCATTCCATGCACGGTGGTATTTTTTCTACTTAATAATTTGTATATACTGAAGAAAAAAGTCACAAACAATTGCAGGATTGCAGAGCCAGGCTTGATTAACAGAGGGTTCAAAATTTAGTCATAAACTGTTACCTGAAAATGATGCAGTGGTGTTCACAGTATTGCATGGCAAGATGGGAGTTCACTGTCAGAGTGAGACACTTAGTTGCTGCTGAGAGATGTAGATTCTCTACTGTTACTAAAACTACTACTATTATTACCTCAAACATGTGAATGGAGACTGAGGCAGCAAATGCAGCTCAGAGATGCTATTTTTTTTCTCATGGCAAGGCACTGTGTTGAGGAGTACAAGTTTGATCCTGCTTCTGGCTGTCTATTGTTCTTTCTTTTTTTCTGTTGTTTATTATTTGTGAATTTTTTCAGAGTTTTGTAAACATACCCCTCCCCTGAAATGATTTGTTTTTTCCAGTAAGCAGGACTGTAATGGTATCAGATTTCTCAGGAATGCTGGGGAAGATTTTAAAATAAATTGCTATATGTGACTTCTCAGTTGATGCTGAGGAAGGTTCATGACAGATGACTGTGATGTGATTGGTTGACGTATGTAGAGACCTTGAAACTTGAGGAAATAAATGTGGATTTAAAGTCAAAGTCATGTGGAGGTTAACGACAATGAAAAAGTGGAAGTGCTGACTTTAAGAGGTAGCAATGATGGGGACTCTGATCTTGTACCAGGGAGTTATACTTAATTAAGTGGTTGCTTGTCAGTTGGAGAATGTAACTGCAATTGATGAGTCACCTTCTGACTACAGGGAATTTAAGATTGAACAAGAAACATGTGAAATAACATGCATGAGACGAATTATAAGATTTAGGTACAAACAGGCTTAACATCCCTGACAGACAATTCACAAACAGCAGAAATAGAGTCAAGATGTAACAAAGCTTGTCAAATCATTGGACAGCTATCACCATTATTGTCCAACAAGGAAAGGAAATAAACGTAAAGGCAATGAGCACTCTACAATACAATCTTCATTTCAATGTTGTTCTACCAATGCCTGAATCCTTAGTGCGAGAACAATAATAAAAAAAACCACTACCAAGATGAAATGTGTTAGACGAATGACAGGAAATATCCTGAGAGATAATATCGGAAATGAAGAACTGAGAAAAAAGCTAGGAATAATCTATGCCATAGAATACTTAAAGAAACAACAGATAAAATGGTTTGGCCACGTGATAAGGCAGAAAGATCAAAACACAACACAATGAGCCTTCAATAAATGTTGCAGGAACACCAGACCTAAGGGCCTACCACAAAAAAAGATGGTTTCATTGAATTTTAGAAACATTAGCAATCATAACCACAGGAGACGCTAACAGAAGAGGAAAAGATGGCAAATGATATCTCCCCTCAACGCAGAAAGACAATTGAGGAAGAAAAGAAGTAGAAAAGTAGTTATCAATATGTGTACCCCTAATTGTTTTTGTTAAGGGAGACTGAGCACCTGTGGATTGCCTGAAGTGCAGTGATGTTGATTCTTTATCATAATATGTTAGTTGTATTTTATGTGCCTCTTCAAACCATGTCATGTAATTTAATTAATATTTCAACTTTTTGCTGTTTTCTATCTTTTAATAGAGTTTTAATACAACAAGAATAATATGGCAATGTTGTGCCACTTTGTTATTGTTGCAGTACATTGGTTCTAGTTGGACAAAAATTGGTGTATGAAACACTATTAGGAATAGTTCATGTTTTAAAGAGAACAAGTCTAAGTCAGTTCAGTAAAAAAGTTAATAAATATCTAATTTTGTCTCTGAATTAATTACTGTAATTATGTTGGTCCACATCTGGTTAATTATCAAAAGTGGTATGGGTTGATTACAAAGCTATGTGTATACACTTCACCATCTGTTGAAATAAAATAAACAGATGCTGCCTATAAGTTCATAAGATGAGATCTGCTGATTAATAGTGACAGCATCTTTATTTAACTGGAGACAAAATCATCCTCTTTAAAACCAAGTCAAGCATTTTACAAGTAAAAGGACAAATTCCAGATTTATGGCAAGTTGTTTGACAATCTATCACTCTTTCTTCTATTTTTATTTTTCCCCAGGAAGTCAAAGAAAGGAGAGGAAAGGTAGTGGTTCATCAAGTGGATTAAAGGGCAAGAGATGTCGAGCAGATTCATCAGACTCTGCTATCAACTCCACTAATAATGGAGCTTCAAGTTCTAAGGTAATGGCTTAGTCACTGCATGGGGAAAACATGTTGACTGCTGCGCATGAGGGTTTAAAATGAGGTAGTTGTTTATTTTTCAAGCGGCATGTTCAAATTGCTTTTTGAGTGTAGTGGTAATACAAAGCAATGAAGCCAATTGGAAAATGGCAACAGTGTGGCCCTTATAGCATTCATGGAAAACAGACGTAGGGAACACAAAAACTACATATTTTTTTCTACGTGTATGCTGGCTAATAATGATTATTGACTCTTTGATAAATTGGAATGCCAGTGCTGGGAGGGCAATTGGGGCTTAGAAGGGGGAAAAAAAGAAGTGAAAGGAAAATGCATCTCACTAGGATATAGAACATTTAAGAAAATTTGTCTGATATAAACATTGTAACCCCGATGGAATAGAATCTCATGGGAAATAAGCTTGAACATCTTAATAAAAAATGTTGCATAAAATATCAATAAAATATGAAATAAATGTTTATATTACATTTTAATTTTTCTGATTGCATTTTAAATAATCTGTTGCATAAATATATAAAACTTATATTTAACTTTTTACTTAAGTCATTGGGAGTTCTACATTTGTTTTGTCACAGCACATGTACATGGTATGCTTATCGCTCTTTATGATAGATTTTAGCTCCACATTGGCCCTACTTTATGATAGATTTTAGCTCCAAATTGGCCCTACATTACGCTATGAATAAAGTGTGTTATGTAATGAATATTTTAATTTGTGTTTAATGCATACATTTAACTTTTCAATAAATTAGGCTGCAAAAAGGTCAAGGAGTGCATCCATACTTGAGGCTCTACAGAAAGCTGACCTTCCAGTTCTTGAGAGCTACCACAACCACAGCCTTCCAGCAACGAGAGTACATCTCCTGAATACATTGATCAAGTTAGCTGACAGAGAGCTTGTCTATCTCATTAATTGGGCCAAACATGTCCCAGGTAGAAAACCCATTTCATCTGAGATTAGCTTTTGTTAATCATTTTGTGTTAATGTGTAATACATCAAGATGAGCATAAGGAAAACTTGAGTTATTTACCATTATTATTAAAACAATCAATTATGGCACACTTTTTGTTTGTTCTAAGAGTTTGATAAGGGTGCAGTTATCAACACACTGACATCTCAATAAAAAGATAGTTTTTTATTTGACTCTAAAATCAATACATTTTTTCAAGGATGTATGACTTTCATCTGTTAGTCCAACAGATGACAAAATATGCATGGAAAACAAACCAGTAGAAGAGATCGATTACTTTACCTATCTTGGAAGTCACATTGATCGAGAAGGGGATACAAGCAAAGAAATTAGAATCAGAATAGCTAAAGCAGCAATGTCTTTCAGAAGCCTTGAAAAGTTGTGGAAATCAAAACTCATCAGCACAAACACAAAACTTAGGCTATTCAAATCAAATGTACTATCAACCCTTACGTATGCGTGTGAAAGCTGGAAAACAACAAGAGATATAGAAACAAAGTTGAACGCATTCGAAAATAAATGTCTAAGGAAAATACTTGGTATAGCGTGGAACGAATTCAAAACAAACGAGGAAATTAGAGAAATCGCCAATCAATCACTAATATCTTCAGTAATAAAGAAAAAACGATGGTCATATGTTGGACATGTGATGAGAAGAGATAATAACCAAATAGCAAAGCAACCCTCATATGGGAAACAACAGGTAAGAGGAATACCCAGGGGACACTGAGAAGAACATTGATGAGAGAGGCAAGAGCAGCAGCATTCGGCTCCCTCAATGAGATAGAGCTGCTTGCACAGAACAGAGACAAATGGCGAGATTTGATAAAATATCTTTAAAAGAATTGAAAACTACTAGAACAAAAATTCAGATAAGAGAAGGAGTATCTTGGTCTACGCCCTATGGGCCGGCTACGGCTTGGAAGGTCAATAGATAGATAGATGACTTTCATACAGTTTCAAATACTGCATGGGTTTTGGGGAATGTTTGTACTTACTTAATTTACACAGTTTAAAGAACTATATGGGTTAATGTGATTCATTCATTTTCATTTTGGACTGAAAAGGGCACATAGGGCAGAAGTCATAGTTCTCCATGATTGACAGTTATCCGCTAGTTCTTGTAGTGCTTGGTTGTTTCTTACTCCCATAATGTTTACTAGATGGTTTCCATATGAATGAATGCCTGACAGTAGACTTTCTCCATTCATTCTGGCACATGACCAATGTATTCCCAACACCGTCTGATAAAACTTGACACCTATTCTCGTTTTGATCCACCTTTTATCTATCTATTCATTTAAAATGTATTTTTTCCAGCTTAAGTTTGATATCCTACAAAGACATTTGTTTTCAAAGGCATTTATCTTCCTATCGAAAGTCTTGGTAGATTTCCAACTTTCACATCCATATGTTGGCATTGGTATTACACAAGAGTTGAACAGTCCAAGTTTTGTTTGTTGACTGAGAATTTTGGATCTCCAGATGTTCATGAGTTTGTTGAAATATTTGATGCTAGTGTGATGCATGTTGTGAGTTAGGGTGATTATATATGCTTAGCTCAAACAGTAACAAGAACTATATGGTTTAAATGACAACTATTCTATGTACTTCACCTGTGCAGTGGCATCTTTTGCTGTGGTTAGTATCCTATTTGCAACAGATTAAATGTGAGTTGTTAACAGTTTTTATGGAAACAAGACAAGCACTGGAGGCCACAGAAATTGGGTTTTACTGCAATATTTTAAAAATTACATGGATGATTCTGATAAATAATGAAAACATGATGAGGATGGTCAATGTGCAAAGAGAACTTATCAGAGAGGATCAATAACTGTTTTCAGGATTTGCTATGGAAAGATCATCATCATCATGCGGCATACCAGTTGGCGTAGGCGACCATGTCCTTCCACAATCCTCTATCCACAGCACATCGTATCAGTTCTGTTGTTGATTGTTTTCCATGCCATGACACCAAGCTATCTAGTATCTTCTCTCTTTGTCAAACACAATCTCTCATTCCCTGTATTTGCCAGTTGTAATCAAGTATTCCAACTTTTCTCTTCTAATGATGTGTTCAAAATATGTTGATTGTTTCTGTTTGTGTTGGTCTCTTTGAGAATGTCCTCATTGGTCTTTTTAGCTGTCCAGGGAACTTTCAACATTCTTCTGAGAAATCCCATCTCAGTGGCCTCTAATCATCTTCATTTTTTGTTTGTCTACTGTCCATGATTCACTTCCATAGGTCAGAATTGGCTCTATATAGCACCAATGAACTCTTGTTCACCTCTATTGACATAGATTTGTTGTATAAGACAATTTTCATTTTCAAAATTCTTTTTTTGGCCTGGGCTATTCTGCTTTTTATTTCTGTGATGCATTTCCCATCTGATGTTATTATTGTGCCCAAGTATTTGCACGTTTCAGATTTGTCTTGTTTATTTTTATGCTGCATGGTGGTGATGATTGTTTCTTCGATATGAAAAATTCTATATATGGAAAGATGAGTTGTGAAAAACATTGTGACTGAGAAAAATTCTTTGGATTAGAGGAAAAGGATGACATAGTAATAAAGTCTTGACATTTAAGAAATAAGCAATTGTTAATGGACAACATTAGGGACAGTTGATTGTGAGGAACTATGACTGTCCAATGGGAAGCTGCCGTAGAGCAGTGGTTAATGAACTGGTCTGCTGACTGATGGCTTCGCCCAGTCTTAAATAATGAGTAAGGAACCATAGTGGGACGTGGAACCATTGTGATTGATTAATGTGTTTACTTACTGATGAGAATGTCCAGGGTTCAATTCTCAGTTTTGGCTAATTTTTTTTTTCAGGCCAACATTAGTTCACTATTTCCCCAGTCTCTGCTGATGGGTTGGAGTGATTTGTTTCTTCTGGGATAGTAAGGTGGCCCGACATGATAAAAAACATTCCCAAAAATATGTTATTAGTCATTGAAAAATATGAACACAAGCACCATATTCACCTTTAGATGTGTGACAATCCAACACTGTTGGACATTGCACATATTTAAAATTCATGTTTGTCCATTGAAGGCATAGACAGACATAATCTGTGACTAGATAAAACCAAAGCATTGGTCAGAAAGTCATTCAGCTGTAATTTGTTTCTCATGGTACAAGCAGTTGAAAAGGAATTTTAGAAAATAATGTTTGGTAGCAGCTTCTGTTAATAGTTTTGTTCATTCCAGGCTATACATGTTTGACACTGAGTGACCAAGTCCATTTAATTGAGTGTTGTTGGATGGAGCTGCTCCTTCTTAACTGTGCTTTCCGGTCCATGGAGTATGAAGGACGTACACTAGTTTTTGCCCCAGACTTCCATTTAGAAAGGTAAAATATGAGCAAACTTTGCTTGACTCTGTGTCTTCATGTTTAAGGAGTTTGATAGAAGTTATGTCACATAAAATAGTAACTTTGACAGTGTTTAGTATAATGGTACGTAAGTCCACCTTTGTCTACGTCCCAGGACATGCGGGAGTACGGGGAAATGAAATAGCGGACAGGCTGGCTAGCAGCACTATTGTTGAGGACGGTCAACCAATTAGATTGGGCAGACATCAATTCCTCCAGGAAGTGGGAAGGACACAGGACTTAGACAACCATGAGTCCATGTCACTCCTTCAGATGAAAGAGATGGAAGTTAAGATGGGCACAGCCAAAAACGAGAAACTTAGTGGGTGTGTAAAAAGACTAATCAACCAACACAGAACTGGAGTTGTCAGTCGCTAGACACTGTGAGAATTGCTGAGGAGGGGATCGGAGTGCAATGATGATGACCCTCAAATAGCTCAATAACTCAATTAATATAATGGAATGTTGCAACTTGTCTCTCTTAAAATAGAAACTTTGATAATGTTTAGTATAATGGAATGTTGCAACATGTCTCTCTTAAAATAGGAACTTTGATAATGTTTAGTATAATGGAATGTTGCAACATGTCTCTCTTAAAATAGGAACTTTGATAATGTTTAGTATAATGGAATGTTGCAACATGTCTCTCTTAAAATAGGAACTTTGATAATGTCTAGTATAATGGAATGTTGCAACTTGTCTCCCTTAAAATAGGAACTTTGATAATGTTTAGTATAATGGAATGTTGCAACATGTCTCTCTTAAAATAGGAACTTTGATAATGTCTAGTATAATGGAATGTTGCAACTTGTCTCCCTTAAAATAGGAACTTTGATAATGTTTAGTATAATGGAATGTTGCAACATGTCTCTCTTAAAATAGGAACTTTGATAATGTCTAGTATAATGGAATGTTGCAACTTGTCTCCCTTAAAATAGGAACTTTGATAATGTTTAGTATAATGGAATGTTGCAACATGTCTCTCTTAAAATAGGAACTTTGATAGTGTCTAGTATAATGGAATGTTGCAACATGTCTCTCTTAAAATAGGAACTTTGATAATGTTTAGTATAATGGAATGTTGCAACATGTCTCTCTTAAAATAGGAACTTTGATAATGTCTAGTATAATGGAATGTTGCAACTTGTCTCTCTTAAAATAGAAACTTTGATAATGTTTAGTATAATGGAATGTTGCAACATGTCTCTCTTAAAATAGGAACTTTGATAATGTCTAGTATAATGGAATGTTGCAACATGTCTCCCTTAAAATAGGAACTTTGATAATGTTTAGTATAATGGAATGTTGCAACATGTCTCTCTTAAAATAGGAACTTTGATAATGTCTAGTATAATGGAATGTTGCAACTTGTCTCCCTTAAAATAGGAACTTTGATAATGTTTAGTATAATGGAATGTTGCAACATGTCTCTCTTAAAATAGGAACTTTGATAATGTCTAGTATAATGGAATGTTGCAACTTGTCTCCCTTAAAATAGGAACTTTGATAATGTTTAGTATAATGGAATGTTGCAACATGTCTCTCTTAAAATAGGAACTTTGATAATGTCTAGTATAATGGAATGTTGCAACTTGTCTCCCTTAAAATAGGAACTTTGATAATGTTTAGTATAATGGAATGTTGCAACATGTCTCTCTTAAAATAGGAACTTTGATAGTGTCTAGTATAATGGAATGTTGCAACATGTCTCTCTTAAAATAGGAACTTTGATAATGTTTAGTATAATGGAATGTTGCAACATGTCTCTCTTAAAATAGGAACTTTGATAATGTCTAGTATAATGGAATGTTGCAACTTGTCTCCCTTAAAATAGGAACTTTGATAATGTTTAGTATAATGGAATGTTGCAACATGTCTCTCTTAAAATAGGAACTTTGATAATGTCTAGTATAATGGAATGTTGCAACTTGTCTCCCTTAAAATAGGAACTTTGATAATGTTTAATATAATGGAATGTTGCAACATGTCTCTCTTAAAATAGGAACTTTGATAATGTTTAGTATAATAGAATGTTGCAACATGTCTCTCTTAAAATAGGAACTTTGATAATGTCTAGTATAATGGAATGTTGCAACTTGTCTCCCTTAACCTTAATTACGATACATATCTGTGGCTGACGTGTTTACGATACCATAGTAAAAATTATTACCACTTAATTGTAACATTTATCATCATCAAGTGCCATGCCTGCTGGCATATGTGATCATGTCTCTCCACAACTTTCAACCTCGACAGTTATTTATCATTTCTGCTGTTGACCTTCTGCCCAGCCATTCTCTTAAGCTGTCAAGTATCTTTTCTCTTTGCTTCCCTCTATCTTTTTGTCTGCAATTTTCCCAGTTGTTACAATATATTGCAGCTGTTCCCTTCTAATTGCATGACTAAAAAATTATGATTATTTTTTTCCTCATTTTGGATATTAGCTCTCTTTTCTTGCTTTGGCCTCTTTCAGAATGTTTTCATTGCTCCTCTTAGCTGTCCAATGTATTCTCAACATTCTTCTGTAAAATCACATTTCTACTCCAGTGATTTTCTTGTTTATTGTCCCATTGTCCATAATTCACATCCATATGTTAAGACTGGTTCTACATAACATGTAAGAACTCTTTTTCTTATTTCTATTGTCAAAAATGGATTGCATATCGTCCTCATTTTTTGGAAAGCTGCTTTTGCCTGGGCTATTCTTCTACATCTCACCTTTATTGTACATTTACCATCTGAGGTTAACAAAGTTCCCAGATACAGTCGAACCTGGTCTTAGGACCACCTGTTTAAAGCGTTTCCCTGGTTATAGGACCGGGTCTACAATTTCCCCGAGTTTTTTACTATATGCTAACACTGATTACGGCGCTCACCGTATGACGCGACCAGAGACCAGGCTAATTAACCGCCGCCAATGTTATTTATCCCGTTTACGACGACCAGCCAGTCCTTCGTCTCGCTAGGAGCCATAAACGATCGACACAGGTGTCTACAGGTGTTGATGTTTTCCCGTATTTAGTGAGTCCCAGATTACAGTGGGACGTGTTACGTTTATCAGTCAATACTGGTGCAGACACAGATCTATGATTCGTGAAGTGACATCACTTCGCGGTTCCGTCTAGACCAGAGTAGACCATTGCGTGGCCCGTATAAATTACAGGAATTAACTAAAGAATTAGTCATTGCCCGCTTAGAGTGTATTCATGTACATGTACAGTATCTCAGTGAATTATTTTTGTGGATTTTAAAAGTGTTACACACAATATAGGAAATGGCCAGTGTCAAAAGTGTAAAACCAAAAGCATTAACGCTGGAAGAACGAATATCAGTGATTCAACAAAATCAGCAAGGTAAAAGTTCGCGATTATTGGCAGAACAGTTTGGAGTGGGAAAGACACAGATTTTACGTACGTTAAAGAGAAAAGCCGAGTATATGAATGACTTTGAAAATAATGCACCAAGTATGAAAAGAAGGAATAGCAGGAAAACGGGAAATGAAGACATAAATACACTTTGTTGGAAATGGTGTCAATCAGCACTTGCACGAAAAATTCCGTTATCTGGGCCGATGATCAAAGAACGAGCTTTACAGTTTGCAAAAGAATTGGAAAACTCAGTCTTTAAAGCATCGAACGGCTGGTTAGAGGCCTTCATTAAAAGACACAATCTTGTGTTTGGTAAGCAATGTGGCGAAGTCGGTGATTCAGATATGAGTGCTGCGGCTGACTGGACTTCTAAATTATCCGCGATATGCTATGGTTACGCTGCTCAAGACATTTTTAATTTAGATGAAACCGGGTTATTTTTCAAAGCGACTACGGACAAAACATTTTTTGTCAAAGGAGAAAAATGCGCTGGGGTAAAAAAAGCAAAGAGCGAATAACAGTGATGCTATGCACTAACATGTTGGGGGAACGAGAACCGGCTTTAGTGATTGGGAAAGCAGCTAACCCTAGGATTTTTAAAAACATCAACATAAACACACTGCCAGTGATTTACAGAAACAACAAAAAGGCATGGATGACTGCAGCTATATTTGAAGATTGGCTGAAAAGTTTTGACCGTAAGATGCAGAAAAAAAGCGCCACATTATTTTATTTGTTGACAACGCTACCTGTCATCCCAAGATCGAACTACAGAATGTTAAGCTGCAGTTTCTGCCACCCAACACAACTGCATTAGTTCAACCCCTAGACCAGGGTGTCATTCAGACATTTAAATTAAAGTTTAGACAAAAACAGCTTCTACATCTTATCACAGTCATGGAATCAAACAAGGATCAGGATGCTTCCGGAACCGAACTCATGAAACAGGTCAATTTACTGGATGTAGTCTACTGGATTGTTGCAGCATGGAAAGAAGTGGACAACTCAACCATCCTTAAGTGTTTCTGTAAAGCAGGTTTTCATTGTCCTGCTGAAACACACGCATATTCTCTGACGCACATGGAATCTGCATCAAAGACCGACGTGCAAATTGTTTCTACTGCAATTTCTACTGCTTTGGATAACCTTTCAAAAGAATTGTTTGGATACCAATTGACAGACATCTCCATGATTGATTCAGGGCTCCAAACTTGCAACACAATAGAAACAAACTGGGATCTTCCTGCCACTGCAATTTTAGCTGCTGAGGATGTGAATAGTGAATCAGACAACGAACAAGATTCTACTGACATTGAGAAAACATACACTATCGCAGATGCACATAATGCTTTGGAGCTTCTGCGCACCTATTCAATAACAAACGGGAGATCTGACATACTAGACGTTATCATGGACTTGAGAGAAAAATTGAACTTATCGTTTATTTCATCTGTCAAACAACAGACTACCATATTGGATTTTTTTTCAAGTCAAAAGTGATACATGTACAGTATAAGTGGAATCTGCGTATGTGTGTTTTATTTTTGTGTGTTTAACTATCGTGTTTTATGAAAAGTGTCCAACCAGTGGCTATTGTAGACCGACATGTGCACTATGTTCTACTCATGGATTACGCTGATTTGCAGGTTAGTTTTCATAGTGCTTAGGATAAAATTTTTTTTATCGCTCTATTTATTATGTGAAACCTGTGAGGCAGGACCACCTGTCCTATGGGACCAGTTTTTGAAAGTCCCGTGAATGGTCGCCTTAGACAGGTTCGACTGTATTTAAATTCATTTACCTGTTTTAATATTGTTCCACTTATCTTTATTGTGCACTGCGGTGATGTCTTTTTCTTTGTTGCTACCATTACTTCTGTTTTTTAGCAATTACAGTGGAGTCCTTTATTTTTGCTTTCCTTCACTATAATGTCTTACATTTCTTGTAACTCATTTTCACTCTTAGCGATTAAGACTGTATCATCAGCATACCTCATATTATTTATATTATGACTTCCAATTGTTATTCCAGGCATGCCCCTTATGGATCTTAAAATAATCTCAATATACATATTAAATAAATCTGTTGACAGCGCATAACCTTGTCTAACACCCTGTTTTATTTGTTGAAACATTCCCAATTGATTTCCAGTTCACCTGAAGTAGTTGTTAGGAAGGTACTCAGAGGGGGGAAATTTTAGAACTTGGCAAAATGTCACAATTTGAAGAATCTGTGTTTTGATGTGGTAATTTTTACTAAGGTATTATAATCTAGGGTTAATCCCATTTGTGCTTCAAATGGCTGAGGTTATGTTATTGGTCTTGCTTTTTCTCTAGGATTTTACAGATTTTCCCTGTCATTACTTAAAAATGATATTCCTCTCTATTCAGTAAATTCCCTATTGTTGCCCTCTTTTATTCCAGATGAGAACAGCAAACTGTATTCTTCCAGTCCTGACATGTGTGCCCTTGTTGGTCCACTCTAGATGTATATTCATTATAGCCAGTTTATTCCAACCTCACCTGCAGCTTTGGTTAATTCAGTAAATATATCTTGCTGGTGCCCTGTTCTTAGGGAATGCAGTGGAACCTCAGTATTTGTATGCCTCTCTGCTATCTTTTCTAGTAGAATTTGACTTGGTATTTTTATATTATGCTTCAAAATTCATACTGTATTTGATCCAATCCAATTCTCAAGCTGTTCCATAAATTTAAACCTTTTTCAATTTATTCCTCAGTGTCTTCCTGGTGATTTTTTTGTGGTATATTGTATGTTTTTCTAATTTCTAAATTCCTTTTCTTACTTCTATATTGTAGGAGTATAATTATAAACTTTTCAGAAATTTTCTTTAAAAACAAAGTTACTTTTGCTCGAAAATGGCAGCATATCAGTGGCTGTGGTAAACAAATTACATTTGCATATTTCATTGTAACTTTGAGGTCATCTTCGCATTGGCAATAATTAACTAAGCAGAATTTTGTACAAAACCCTTACTGTTCTTAAATTATTATATTTTCATTGCAAATAAGTTTTACTATAGGTTCAAAAAGGATTAGTGAATCAACATTCCTAAATGGAAGGCAGAAATAAAGGCAAGTGATAAAAAAAAAATATATTACAAAATTTGAAAGTGGTACTTATATTTAATATCTGGCCACTCAATAGGGTGTAACAAAAATGGCTATTTCATCTATAATTTAAAATTAGGATGTGATAAAAGGGGCTAATGTCGCCAACAGAGTGGATGTTCTTGATACGAATAGTATTACTATTGTAGCATATAATTTTGATAATGTTTGAAATAAACAATCATCAGCAATCTGGAACAGATGAAATCAAATTACATCATTTCTTTGTGGAAAGAAACTATTTGTTGATTTGTTTTCTGTCTTCATGTTTATAGGCAGCAGTGGGGGTTGACAGGGATGGGTGAAGTGCTTGAACAAGTGTCTGCAGTTTCTGAACAAATGGTACTTCATGGTCTTAATAAGGAGGAGCTCCTTCTTCTGCAGGCTACTGTCTTGGTTAATGCAGGTTAGTTGTATTCTGTTCAGATATTGTACCATTACTGATCATGAAGAGAGTATCATCTATGCAATGACAACAAATAGTTCGACGATGGAGATCATAGCTATGACAAGAGCTTTTATGTGGATAGGTCACATTAACACTGAATATCTGTGTGCTGAGTGGCACGTTGAGCGTGATCCTGAAAGTTCAGGAGGGCTCTATCTGCTGGCAGTGGCTGGAGTCGATATATAGGTCAAAGATCTGTAGTGCTACCTTCTTGTTCTTCCCATATCATACCTGGTTTAAAGGGAGCAAAAGAGCTGATAGATTAGCTAATTCTGCATTGATATCAGATGGACAGCCAACAAGATCGGGCAGATATCGGTAACAGCCTTAGAGAGATAGGTTGACTGAATGATCTGGAGGGAAAAAGAGTGAAGCTTTCTTTTTCTAGATTGTAAGAATTGGTTGGGGGAGGTTAAGATTGGCATTGCCAGAACAGTACAGTTTTCTAGGAAAATGAAAGGTATTGTCAACCAACACAAAACTGGCACTATTTGTGGCTATGTTCTGATGAGCATTTTGAGGTGAAGATCAAAGTACCAATGTATATGTCTGAAGTGTAGTGATGATGATCCTAACATAACATTTCCATAACTGCTTTTTTCTTTTTTTCAGCTCCTCTATTAGACTTCTGATTTTCAATGTTTTCTTTCATCTACACATTAATGGACCATTCATAACCCTCCCAGCTGATCTGTTCATCAGATACCTGTATTGGGGATGCCTTTGCAGAAGCAGGTATCCAGTTGACCTTTAGTGTCACACAATTGATGAGATGATTTCACTTGCAGTTCTGTATTGTGAGTCATGTGTTTAGTAACAACTCCAGATGGCTGTTCCCTTGTAGTAGGTACACAGGCTTAGAATTTACTGTGATTGAATTTTTGTTGAACAGTAACTACTGGATATCTTCTAGCTTTTAGAACCTATAAGTAAGTATGTAAATGAAGCTTCATTATGTTTGCATTCATCGTAATCATGTGCCATACCAGTTGGCATAAGCTATCTTGTCCTTCCACAATTTTCTGTCTGCAGGGCATCATATCAATTCTGTTGTTGACTTTCCAACTTTCAAATTCTCATGATGTGCCTGAAAAATGTTGATTGTTTCTTTCCGATGTTTTTAGGAGCTCCCTTTGTGTATTGGTGTCTTTGATAATTTCCTGGTTGATATTTGTAGCTGTCTGGGGAACTCAACCAAGGGGGTCTCTGTAGCCAAGTTGGGAAACTACCCGACTGGGCTACAGACATTCAGACAATGTGTGTTCGAATCCTGCTTAAAACAGTGTTAATTGTGCTCATTGTTAGAAAAAAAAAATACCCTCACGGCCGACCTAGCTGCCGGCAGAAATGGGTACCAGGCCATTGAGATGTGACATACATGATGAAATTAAAGGAGCTGCCGGGAATTGTCCATGCCTTTTACCAGCATGGATTGGGTGGATATATCTTGTGAGTGCCCTATGTTCCTACTCAAGTTTAGAATATTAAGAAGAAAAAATAGGTCATATTGTTGGCTGATTTCTAAAATTATGTCATACATGTCTCCATTTTCTTTGTCATTATAACATATATGGCGTTAGATTTTCATCACTGACATACACAATACATATAGTTTCATTAATAATTAGTTTTGAAAGTCACACTTAATCATTAGTTAAATTATCATTTATTGAACCACATTTTCTTCAAATTTAACTTTTTATAATGTTGCATTACCCTAGCATAGATAGTAAAATTAATTAAATTTGTGTTAAAGTTGCATTACCCTAGCACAGATAGTAAAATTAATTAAATTTGTGTTAAAGTTGCATTACCCTAGCACAGATAGTAAAATTAATTAAATTTGTGACCAGCAGACTTGTTTGAAAGCACATATAGTGATGACTTTATAGCTGAACAAAAATTGTATATATGTTTGCCTGATTATGCTTGGGAGCCACATTAGTTGACTGGTTAGTGAACTTAACAACTAAGAACAGAAGGTTGAGTTTAATGTTTTCTGTGTTCACCTAGCCTTAAATGTGGACTGGATTTTTCTGGGAAAGTAGGGCAGCCAGGTATAATACTTACCTCATTACCCATAACATATGCCATTGGTCAATAAAAAAATGTTGGCACTAACACCATCCATATTCCTGATAAACCTTAATTCAAGGAAGGAACCTTGCATTGTTTGTGCATTGTGAATGCACTGTCATCATTTGACTGCTTGAAAGATGTTTGATAGACAACCTTGAAGTGTGTGTTTGAGAACATAGATGTGTTGACCCATCAAGGAGTGCCATAGAACATAGATGTGTTGACCCATCAAGGAGTGCCATAGAACATAGATGTGTTGACCCATCAAGGAGTGCCATAGAACATAGATGTGTTGACCCATCAAGGAGTGCCATAGAACATAGATGTGTTGACCCATCAAGGAGTGCCATAGAACATAGATGTGTTGACCATCAAGGAGTGCCATAGAACATAGATGTGTTGACCCATCAAGGAGTGCCATGTACTTCAGTCTGACTTACTTGGTGACATCATTTATTCTTGTGTGTCTCATAACTTGAAAAACCCAGGCAAGCTTCCTGCTTCAAGCTAAACAGTTAGAAGTAATGCTTTTCCATACATAAGAATTGATGCAACACTGCTTTAAGTGATATCTTTGATGCCATAGTAGAATAATGACTAGTGTACTAAACCATTGAGGATGGGTTTGATTCCCATCAATGGCATCTAGGTTCACCTAGCCTTAGGTGAGTACCATATCTTTTATGGAAAAGACAGCACTGGCATAATACTGACAATATTACCTAAGAGTTTGGTGCCTGTAGGAAAAGAAATGTGGCCACTAATACGCTATAAGGTATGACAAGATTCTTTACTTTCATCTGTGTCCTGGAATCTTTTCTTTTTGTCTACAGAATTTATTGAAGGCGTTCAACAATATTAAATAACTTAGTTTTGTTTTAAATAATGGAACAATTTTGAGACACAAGGAATCTGAAATCATGCTAGGTACAAGCAATGAGGGCGAAGACGATGGCGCTGGATAGGACACACACTGCGGAAGCCAACTGAAAGTATAACACAACAGGCCCTTTTTTTGGAACCCCCAGGGAAAAAGACAAAGAGGAAGACCAAGGAATTCTTGGAGAAGATAAATAGAAGCAGAGATGAAATTGATGGGGAAGACATGGAATGATCTTAAAAGAATGGCAAGAAGCAGAACGGCTTGGAAAGTGTTTGTTGAAGACCTATGCTCCACAGGGAACTGAAAGGTAGAAGAAGAAACAAACAAAGAGCAGACCCATCAGGTATGTGCACAAGCAGCAAGCATCACCATTCATACCCTCTGAGTAAGACAGATCTACTCAGAGGGGTATGTTGATTTCAACCTGTAATCATTAGATAATCTTAATGGACTTGTTTTTATTTCAAATTATTAGAATCCTTCTATTATTTCAAGCATTTCAGTAGTATAAACAGTTGTTTTAACATTAATCATTTTCTTTCTTGTAGAGGTGCGCCGATTGGACAGTTTTGTAAAAATTCAAGAAATGAGGCAGGTGATCTTGGATGTGTTCATGGAAGTTGCAGGGCGTCACCAAGGTTACGGCAACTTGAGACACGCACCATCAATACTACTGCTGCTGACACACATTCGCCAGGCAGGCGAGCGTGGTATCACCTATTTCCAGCGGCTTAAGATGGAGGGTTGTGTGACCTTTTGTGATCTGCTAACAGAAATGCTAGATGCACACAATTCTTCATGCGAACGTCGGCGGTTGCAGCAACAGCAGCAGCATCACCACCAACAGCACCCTTCCCAGACTCCACACCAGCAACATTTGTCCCAGCACCAGCCAAGTCATCACCAACAACATCCACCACACTCCATGGCACCTGAATGATGTTGGTGTTAAAGTAGTGCTGATCTGTGCTTTGTTTGCTTGTGGAGTATGAGTAGACCATAGAAGGGAAATATGTCATCATAGCTTGGTGCTACACAACTGATCTGTGACAGATCTATGTGCAAAGTCCTAAAGGAGAAGCATGACATTTTGATCTTCCAAAAACAAGCCAGTCTTTGAAGACTAGCTCTGAAGATAATTATAACAGGTGTCTCCAAACTGTATTTCCCTGGGTCCTACCAAACCCTGAAATCAACATAGCTTTAAAGAATGAAAAGTCTTCACTGGACTCACACTTAACTCCCCATTATTCTGCAGTTTTATTTCACAGTCATATCAGCCTGTCAATCCCCTTCAGAACTTTCGCACAACCATTGTCTTGTAAAGTTTGGAGACCCCTGGTCTATGGTATAAAAGGAGAACAATTAGAAATTAACAAAATAAAGAACAAAAGGGATTGTATATTAATTTATGGAGTGATTTATGAGCATAATTTTTTTTCTGTTTAAAAATAATGATGTCATTTAGGTTTTCAGAATGTGCTGTGTGCTTTTCAAACAGCTTTAGCACAAAATATTATAGGCAAGAAGTAAGCAAATTTGTCAATGCTCAAAAGATAAATAATTATATACAGATATTATTTCTTATCCAAGTGCTGATGTAATGTCATTGCCAGGACAATCACTGTTTTATCTTGTTCTGTTATTTCGCACCTGGGGCATTATCCTTATTTTGTTTTTCTAGGTTGGTGGTATTTATTTTTGTATTCTTTCCAGCTATTTTCTGTAGCTAGCTGCATTTTCTCGTAGAGACAGCAGAGTAGTACTAGTGTCTTCATGATAGATATTAATGGAGAATTGAGGTGGTGAAGGGACTGTGGGGTGGTGGGTTTAGCATGTTAGCTTTACAATATGGTGAAAGTGGGTTCAATCCCAAACTCTCCAGTTTGGAAGAACTTGTAACCCCTTTACGTTCAGATGCTGTGGGTTGGCCCAATGGTGTTCAATGCTTCACTTGCCAACAACATAATGTTATGTGGCATCTTTTACCTTTTTATTTTTTAAATTATATAACTGGGAGATGGTTGTCTCATGTTGTCTTAATTAATCTAACAAAATGTTTACAGAAAAGTAAACAAGTCTTCTCTTGAGAGATTTGGAATGAAAAGCAAAATGAAGACAAAAGAAAAATTCAAATTGAAATAGAATTAAAATATATTTTAGTAATGACACCGTGATAAATTTCACAATGGAAGAAAAGAATTGAAGGCATGTAGACAGGTTGGTAGGAGTGAGAAATTATTGGAGACCATTGCAGCATTTTTTTGTGGAGATGTTTGAACTTGGCTGTTAACATCTTGGGGTCATAAAACATTACATCTTGTTTGTGTTTATGAAGGGAAGGATCAAGAATATCACAAAAAGGACAGCAAAATAAAATATGTATACCCAAGTAATTGTTAATATAATATAGAAGCTGAATGTATTCTTAAAGCTGTTTTTGGATATGTCCATGAACTAAAATGAGCAATGTAGATTTTTCATTTGCTGTATCATTTGTGAAGAGTTGAAGAAGAAAAAATAAGTCTAAACCAGTGCAGCTGACTAACTAACATCAAGTAAAACCAATTTTGTAATACTTGCAAATGAAACAGTTTTTAGGTAAATTATCTTACTGCTAGGAAGTAAATGGCCGATTGGATAAAATTAGTTCGTTTTTTTTTTTTTCCCCCAATCAGGTTTGACATAAGCATGAAAGCTTTTTTCCCCCTGTAGATGTTGTAATAAAAACCCTGACCTGTAGATGACTATCAGGCAACTGTATTGTCTTCTTCCTGACCTCTCAGTTATCCTTCACTAAAGATGGGATCATGTTGTAATAGTTTATTCTTTTGGGTTCTAAGTCTCCTGAACTCTTTAACAATAAATGTGTTTTGTCCTTTCTCAATTTTAAAACTCTCTGTTGAATGTTTAAGGATCACTTGTTAGCCGTAATGAAATCTAAACCACATAACAAAGCTATTGTGATTTTACATATGAATATTACTAACTTAAACATCATTTCTGATTGTATAATGAGAAGAGAACGACTGGAATATACTGTAACAACAGGAAAATGGGGGGAAGCAGAAAGAGAAAGAAGTAAACAGAGAGAAAAGATACGAGCCAGTTTCAGAGAATGGTTTAATAAGTCAACAACAGAAATAAACATTAGAGACATGATCACCCACTCCAGTGGGTACTTGAAGACAATGATGGTGATGACTAGTCTGATTCATGCACAGTGCTCTTCATTTGTCATGTATGACATGCTTGATATATTCCTAGTAATTATATTATTTTCCCTCAGTTCTGAGAACAAAAATCTGGGATCCGGTGAGGTTGTTCTCTTTTCTTGGTTAAATTGAAGACCAATATTGCACTATGTGTGAATTGGCAGGCAGCCATTATTTCTGAGTCTTGCAAATCCACGAATTGAGCTGGGGAAATGCTATAACAAAAGTTGATATGTGTACATATATATTATATTAATATAAAGGAGAGTGGGCTTATTCTTTCTTCCCCAAAATGGGGTCCCTGGAACCCACACAGGGGATAAAACATTGCCACTTTGTGTTATTATTATTATTTTTTTTTAATTGAAAATTGTGGGTGTTTCATTAGAATTGTTCACTGGATGAAGCTGTTTAACTTGTATGTTTCTTGTACTGAAACATGACTATATGTACAAACATTCATGTTTGTGCTTGCAAACAATTTGTAGCCTTTTTCACACGATTTGAATTACACCAATTGGAGTACCTGTCTCCACAACTGTGATCATGTTATGTGACTCTCAAACCAGAGTTTGGTGGGGCGTCTGCTGACTCTCATTGCAGTGTTGTCCAGTATGAAAGTCATTCTATATATCATGCACTTGCTAATTATTGTTTTCTTGTACTGATAGTGATGGTGCCTGCACTGTGTGTTGTATCTAATGCTAGCAGTTTTATTTTTAGTTGTACTCTACAGCAACAGCAGTTATAAGTGTGAATTGTTTTTTTCTTTATTAATATTAACAACCCTAGCAAGATATTTGGTGCATGCTGCAGTTTCTATTTTCTTTATATTTTTAGGTTCATTTATTTATTTATTTATAATTTGTTTTGTAAATGTTGTAGACCTTTAATATGGCTTCAGCTTGTGTGATTCAATACCAGGTTGTGCAAGTGAGAGAAGGGTAGTATGTTTTATTTGTGGATAAATGTATTAGCTAGGCTTACTTTAACTTTTAGAAGGAACATGTTTTCTGTAGTAAAATAAACACAACTTTCTAACTATTTTAATGAATCTCAAAAACTGTGTGGAGCCAGCACTGCGACCCTCAGTTCGTTACAAATATGTACCATCGTATGTGACAGAATTTAATTCGTTAATAGTTTTTATACATAGAAATATACATAACCTTCTTTCACACTTGCCACCATCAAGGCTGGGTGTATCAATCAGCATTTATTGTAAGTAGGCAACTATTACTCACATTGAGCGAGTTTCTTTCTCTGTCTAAAATTATTCACTGCCAACAATGTTCCATCAGGACTGCCTATTTGATGTTAGTTTTCACGTATCCCAACAATAGAACACAGGATTGAAAAGGATCAGAGAACCAAAAAAAAAACATGTATTTTTCCTAAGCTAAGTTTTGTACATGTGTCCAATCGAATTGTTGCTTGAAGTTTAATATTTTACTATTGTTGGTACTTTTATAAGTACATCAGCTATCTCCATCTCACTGCAGGATGTCAAGTAAAAATGAACTTGTATGTTTTAAGATACAAGAAAAGGAAACTTCAATAATTCCTTCCATTCTGTTAAAGAATACAATGTACTTCAATACCCAGGACTAAAAATGTCATAAAAGTGTAAATATCAAAGCTACAGACAAATTCATGATAATAATGTCGTTACCATAGCAGAACAACCGTGTTACCACACATTCAAAATTCAGAATTATTCATTCAAATTTTGGCAACTCAAAATAATAATAGAATCCTGTTTGCCCCCTTTGGGTCACCAATTGATTGGTTGAATTCTCCATTACAAACTGCTCTTTATTTACTCTATCACTCATATCTTCCAGTCTCCACTTTATAGAAGGCAATCAAAACAATAAAAGCTGTGAATTCTATTCTGCTCAAACAGATCATGACTACCTCTAGCCATCTCTGATATTCTCTGTTCCTGACTCTCTTCTCATACATCACAAATCTATAACAACTTTTTCCCCAATGTAATGAACATTAAGATCAGAGAGAATTCTTCTAAGATTTCATTCTCGCTGTAGAATTATCTCATGCTTGCCCTATCTGTTTTTGTTTTAAAGTTTTCTTTATAGTTCTTCACATACTTTTTTGTTTGCTTTTTAATCAGCAAGTTCTTTAACCTAAGTCTTTGAGTTATCAAGTCATTCATAGCTACTTTATTATTAGTGAGATTCAGGTTTGTATTGATATTCCTGTTTGTTCTTCCAAGTGCGGAATCTATTTGGGTTTATTTTGGCTTATCAACCACTAATATCTTCAGTAATAAAGAAAAGACGATGGTCATACGTTGGACATGTGATGAGAAGAGATAATAATCGAATAGCAAAGCAAGCCCTCATATGGGAAACAACAGGTAAAAGAAAAAGAGGAAGACCCAGGGAGACACTGAGAAGAACATTGATGAGAGAGGCAAGAGCAGCAGGAATCGGCTCCCTCAATGAGATAGAACTGCTTGCACAGAACAGAGACAGATGGCGAGATTTGATAAAATATCTTTAAAAGAAAACTGCTAGAACAAAAATTCATATAGGAGAAGGTGTATCTTGGTCTACGCCCTATGGGCCGGTTACGGCTCGAAAGGTCAATAGATAGATAGATCCACAAACCCAAATCATTTCATGTGTTCATCTATAAATGTCATTGTCTAGTTGTCCTACATCCTACTAACTTCTGATTTTCCCAATAAGACTTTTTCTGGGAAATTAAAGTGGCATGGGCGTTATACTGACCACATTACCCCAAAAATCATGTGCCGAAGGTCTATAAAAGTATGGCGACTAACACGATATTCCCTAAATGCCACATGGACTCTTTACTTACTTTAATTGTACTTGACTTTTCTCCTCAGATTCACTTAATAACAGTAGCCTAAGTGCCCAATAACTGATCTCCCCTGTTTTATTTCAAGTGTCCGATGCCTTTTTGTTCCTCTGTTGTCCTTTGTAGTATGATAGCATCATTGCCTTTCCACAGACATCTGCTGTTGAACATGAATCAGGGTGTTGAACTAAATCATCAGTTTCGCTAAGACTGATCCCCCCATGCAAAGACTGATCCTTACACACAAAGACTGATCCTTACACACAAAGACTGATCCTTACACACAAAGACTGATCCTTACACACAAAGACTGATCCTTACACACAAAGACTGATCCTTACACACAAAGACTGATCCTTACACACAAAGACTGATCCTTACACACAAAGACTGATCCTTACACACAAAGACTGATCCTTACACACAAAGACTTTGATCCTTACACACAAAGACTGATCCTTACACACAAAGACTGATCCTTACACACAAAGACTGATCCTTACACACAAAGACTGATCCTTACACACAAAGACTGATCCTTACACACAAAGACTGATCCTTACACACAAAGACTGATCCTTACACACAAAGACTGATCCTTACACACAAAGACTGATCCTTACACACAAAGACTGATCCTTACACACAAAGACTGATCCTTACACACAAAGACTGATCCTTACACACAAAGACTGATCCTTACACACAAAGACTGATCCTTACACACAAAGACTGATCCTTACACACAAAGACTGATCCTTACACACAAAGACTGATCCTTACACACAAAGACTGATCCTTACACACAAAGACTGATCCTTACACACAAAGACTGATCCTTACACACAAAGACTGATCCTTACACACAAAGACTGATCCTTACACACAAAGACTGATCCTTACACACAAAGACTGATCCTTACACACAAAGACTGATCCTTACACACAAAGACTTTGATCCTTACACACAAAGACTTTGATCCTTACACACAAAGACTGATCCTTACACACAAAGACTGATCCTTACACACAAAGACTGATCCTTACACACAAAGACTGATCCTTACACACAAAGACTGATCCTTACACACAAAGACTGATCCTTACACACAAAGACTGATCCTTACACACAAAGACTGATCCTTACACACAAAGACTGATCCTTACACACAAAGACTGATCCTTACACACAAAGACTGATCCTTACACACAAAGACTGATCCTTACACACAAAGACTGATCCTTACACACAAAGACTGATCCTTACACACAAAGACTGATCCTTACACACAAAGACTGATCCTTACACACAAAGACTGATCCTTACACACAAAGACTGATCCTTACACACAAAGACTGATCCTTACACACAAAGACTGATCCTTACACACAAAGACTGATCCTTACACACAAAGACTGATCCTTACACACAAAGACTGATCCTTACACACAAAGACTGATCCTTACACACAAAGACTGATCCTTACACACAAAGACTGATCCTTACACACAAAGACTTTGATCCTTACACACAAAGACTTTGATCCTTACACACAAAGACTTTGATCCTTACACACAAAGACTGATCCTTACACACAAAGACTGATCCTTACACACAAAGACTGATCCTTACACACAAAGACTGATCCTTACACACAAAGACTGATCCTTACACACAAAGACTGATCCTTACACACAAAGACTGATCCTTACACACAAAGACTGATCCTTACACACAAAGACTGATCCTTACACACAAAGACTGATCCTTACACACAAAGACTGATCCTTACACACAAAGACTGATCCTTACACACAAAGACTGATCCTTACACACAAAGACTTTGATCCTTACACACAAAGACTTTGATCCTTACACACAAAGACTGATCCTTACACACAAAGACTGATCCTTACACACAAAGACTGATCCTTACACACAAAGACTGATCCTTACACACAAAGACTGATCCTTACACACAAAGACTGATCCTTACACACAAAGACTGATCCTTACACACAAAGACTGATCCTTACACACAAAGACTGATCCTTACACACAAAGACTGATCCTTACACACAAAGACTGATCCTTACACACAAAGACTGATCCTTACACACAAAGACTGATCCTTACACACAAAGACTGATCCTTACACACAAAGACTGATCCTTACACACAAAGACTGATCCTTACACACAAAGACTGATCCTTACACACAAAGACTGATCCTTACACACAAAGACTGATCCTTACACACAAAGACTGATCCTTACACACAAAGACTTTGATCCTTACACACAAAGACTGATCCTTACACACAAAGACTGATCCTTACACACAAAGACTGATCCTTACACACAAAGACTGATCCTTACACACAAAGACTGATCCTTACACACAAAGACTGATCCTTACACACAAAGACTTTGATCCTTACACACAAAGACTTTGATCCTTACACACAAAGACTTTTATCCTTACACACAAAGACTGATCCTTACACACAAAGACTGATCCTTACACATAAAGACTGATCCTTACACATAAAGACTGATCCTTACACACAAAGACTGATCCTTACACACAAAGACTGATCCTTACACACAAAGACTTTGATCCTTACACACAAAGACTGATCTTTACACACAAAGACTGATCCTTACACACAAAGACTTTGATCCTTACACACAAAGACTTTGATCCTTACACACAAAGACTGATCCTTACACACATCTCCCCATTACAAAGCCTACAAGTGTGTTACCCTATTATATCTAAAGTACACAATCTGACCTTCTGGTGCTCACTGTTGTATTATTTTGCCATACCTGTCTTCTGTTATATTACTACTTTATTGAAGTTCATTGGCTCAAGAATTAATATATCATCTGCTCAAAAAAAAGGTTATGGTTATGGAAGGCCTCGATATCACTACAAAGGAATTAAAATCCATAATTGCTCAACCGCCCATGCCAGTGGAATCATCTAAATTAATATCTCATCTCCCAAACAGAGAAAGGTAGCTGCAGTCCCCATCACAGCGTCTCAGCACATACCAAAAGACATAAGGTGAAACCGCACAGAAAGTGAACACAGCCATCTGTTCCCCATCATACGATATCATCATTCATCATAAGCAATCGGAATATCGCACATCACATGGTGTGCACAGAGCACTTAACTCAGTAGCTCCGGCATAATGCCGAACTTGGAATATGAGGAAACTGCAACAAGGAATATTTTTCAGACAAAAAAAAGGTATGACCATACAGGAGCATCCAGTCTTTGTTTTTATCTTTCTCTTTAGCTCGGCCCATATACACACAGTCTGTTCAATAGTTCTCTAGATGTTCTCGCTACAGATTTATTATTTCTCTATAACACCATTCCTAATTTCTTTTTTTCACTTCTAAATGTTCATGAACAAATCATTGTCCTACTTTCTGCAACTGCCATTATCCAGTATTCTAGGTCTGTATGATATTTATGATAATTTTTAGTTAATTTCATTCTGCTTGCAAGTTAGTTCTTGATTAGTACTATATATGAGAGCATTCTATTGTGTGTGTTGCTGTTGTACTAACAATCTTAGTTTAATTATTGTTCTGCATGTGACTTTTGAGACTATGACATTTTATGCACACATTTATTTTTATGTTTATAAAAAGTTCTTGTCAGTATTCCACAGTTATAGTTCCTCTTTTTGTCCAGATAAATATTCACAGAACTTTCACAATATGTCATTTTGTATGTATATTTTTTGTAATTTAAAGTAAAACTCTGGTTACAGTTTAAATTGCTAAAAGTGCAATGTAGATCAGATATTTTTTTGTAAAGTGCAGGTGTCCATTACATCTTATACAATTAAAGTGGAGCTTTAAAATGTAAAATTATGTGACAAAAGCCACAACCATTGTCTCAACCAGCTTATTTGTTAGTTGTTCTAAACCAAGACAAGACATCAATAAATGAAAGTCATTAACAAAATAACATGATAACAATTTCTAAACCAATTAAATCCATTTCTTTGCCTTTATCTTCCTGCAATCAACTTGATTTATCCTGATTCATATATTTTTTTTTCTATTATACTTGAAGAGGTGAGATGCAGAATGGCTTAGGCAAAATCAGCTTTCCAAAAAAATGAGGAAGATGCAATCCATTTTTGACAATATAAACAATAGAAAGAGTTCTAAAATGTTATGTAGAGCCAGTCTTAACATATGGATGTGAATCATGGACAATAGGCAAGAAAATCACTGGAAGCTGTAGAAATGTGGTTTTACAGAAGAATGTTCAGAATACCATGGACAGCTAAGAAGAGTATTTAAAATGTTCTGAAAGAGACCAAAGCAAAAAGAGAGCTAATTTCCAATATTAGGAAGAAACAATCATCATTTTTTGGCCATGTAATGAGAAAGGAACAGCTGGAATATATTGTGACAACCGGGAAAGTTGAGGGTTGAAGAGATAGAGGGAAGCAAAGAGAAAAGATACCAGACAGCTTAAGAGAATGGCTTGGCAGAAGGTCAACAACAAAAATGATAAATAACTGTCGAGATCAAAAGTTGTGGAGAGATATAATGACCTACGCCATCAGGCATGACACTTGATGATGATGATGATGATTATACTTGATTTCTTTTTCTTAATATCTTCCATTTTTCTTTATGTGTTTCAGGATCTTTCTTTATTAAGGATCTTTATTTTTATCGCCTTCCTCATTTGAAAATTTTAAAAATCCCTGTATTAGTGCAGAGCATTGGCTATGTTATGAAAGTTATCAAGGTATTTCAATTATTATATCATGCCAATGCCATCACAGATACTGTCTGTTTTATCTAACAGTTTATACTTTCAACACTTTTCCTTGTTATTCAGTATCAATTTGTGATCAAGGGATCTCTGCCTGTTATCAGGGCATTCTCAACTCTTCTACTTATTGTAAAATACAAAATAGCTTAACATTTGAGAAAGAAGAACATTATATATGGGGATTGTACTGATGTTGCCTCATCTCAGTATAGTTTTATTTAATCAAATATGTTAGCCACAAACTTAATAGCGAATAACTTCTATTACCTGTTAAACAGAAACTCATCTTGATGATGAATGTGACATAGAGTCACAGTGACTACACTCTAAGTTTATGAGTATTCGTTATTTTCAGAGGAAGCGCTCAGATCATTAATTTTTAAATGGCTGGTAAATGTCAAATGAGTAAGTTAATTATGTTACTCTTCAGTTCTTTTGTTCCCGCTGAAAAGAAAAAAAATTTTAATGAAAAACTTTGTTCCTTTTTAATGAAAGGTTTGCTTTTATCATTAAAAATCACAGTCACAGAAGTGTTTAGTTGCAAATAACATCTTTCTCTTCAAAGAATGAAAATGTTACTACAGCCAGTTAAAAATAAATGGTTTCAAAATTGTGGAGATAGACAATAAAAGAGCAAAACTATCCCTTTGAGCTGTGTCTCTGTGACAGTCACAATGGCACTGACAGACAGGGTGGTATGAAACTTTGGCTGAGGCTTGAGTGAAGAAACTATGTTGAGTCATAAATGGCCTGCATGTATATTTGCTTGCTATGTTCATCTACAATTCCACATATCAGAATAGGGCTGCCATCTGTTTTTCTGCATCACAAACTGGCTGTTAACAGCGGCCAAACCAATTGCCAAAGCCTTCATTAATTATTCTCATTTCAGCACTTTACAAATATTTATTTGCATAAACAAAATATCAGTTATCATGTGTTCTTTTTAAATTAAAGAAACTCATCAAATATATTCAAAAGACATTAGTGTCCATCAAATCCATGTTTTCATATATTCTTATTTGAATTTTCTCTACCCTTGAGGCTTATTATATTAAGGAATATATGATTTTTCTTCTCCTGAGATCTCCTCTTTCATCTTTTTATGGCTATTTCAAATCCTATTATGTTTTGTATTGTACTGTTTTTTTTACCAAGTGTGTCCTCAAATTTATGTAATTAAATTGCTTCTTCAGCTTGTATTTGCTCAGGGTGTTCCAGCAGTTTGTTTGTTCAACCTTTTCATGATAATTATCTACAACTTTCATGTCTTATTCTCTTTCTCATGTCTCTTGTTCTGTGCTAATAGGTTTTTTTTTTTTATTTTATTATTTATAGTTTTTTTTCTTAACGATTTCTGTTTATGATTGTAGAAGCAGACTTGACTTAACTGTAGCTCAGAATTGTCTGCTATGCTTTGAAAAGAGACAGCATAAGATATTTTTTAAAATTTTCTTGTGCGTGTTAAATCTCAGTATCTTTTCTTGCTTTCTTAAATCAAAGTAAATGTAGACTGAAATGTTAATCAAATCAACATTAAGATCCATATGCCACAGTTCAGATTTATATGTACCATCCAATCAATGTTTCAACATGTATGCTGCGTTGCCATTGTCATTGTTTTTATGATTTTCTTGTTAAATTGCCTGTTGTACCCAGATAAAATTATGGGTGCTTGAACAATCAAACCATGGGATAGGGCCACAAAATACTGCTGTTCGTGACCTTAGGTTTGCCTACTTATTGCATCATCATTTTTATGTTAAATACATATTTAAATAATTGTTTTATAATAACTGGTGATTTGTGACCTTGAACCAGGTGCCCCCTGTAAAGGACAAAATAGATTGTTATGAAAGTGGTCTTCCTTCTGTCATGGAGTACTGACTTGGGACATTAATTTTAATTTTTTTTTTCAATAAATACTGTTATATCTGTCATTTTTGTTGTTATGTGGTGTACATGTACGTGAAGAGTGGTGAATTGTAGAATGCTTAGTCTGTAAATGTCAAACACAGATTTTTAACTGCATAGCAGATCACTGCTGTCACTATTGCTGACTGTATTGTACAAGACAAGGAGGAAATGTTCATTAATTTAATCTCTGTGAAAGTGAGAATTATAATTCCAACGTATATTGTGGCATCTGATATTTTTGTGTTCATAATAATTTTGTGGTTTAGTTTTCTTAATGCCATGTGGTTTGTGGACAAGATTTTTTTTTTTTTATTGGCTTGACTTATGCACATTCTGAAACTTTCATAACAATTGCTGAACTAGATAAAAAAAATCTAAGGTCATTGACTTAACTTACGCACATTTCATGTTCTGCTCAGATATTGATAGATTGTTAGCACTCAGAAGACACAAGCACATCTGGCAATAGAAAGAAGAAATAGGCACTGCAGGTTTTAACACCAATCTCTCTATGTGACAACAAAAAATCATAAAATGTTCTACAAAGTCCAAGTGAAACCTATTGGGTTTACCAAAACAACTGGCTTTTTTTTTTTTCAATGCTAATTTCCAAAACACTCAAAGCCTCAACTTTGGAATTTTCAATCTAAATATTTGGTCATATTTTTTTGTATCTGTTAGTAACTGATATGCTCTAAGACTCCATTGACAGATAACAGAACAGAAAGAGTGCTTCAAGAAAACAACAAAATTAAATTAATAAATTAGATCTTGATACTCTGAAGGTTTATCATGGACACCCTATATGAGGATGCTATGGTTTTTATTTCTTTCTTAGTGATCTAAAAAGAAAGAAAGGAATATAAACACACTATTATGCAGTGCCTTCACATCTCTATGTATCATTGCCAGGTAAGCAGTGTGTCTTCTTGATGAGTGCTGAAATCTTTTTGCCCTGTTGGTGACTTGCCCATATCTTTTTATGACTCACAAGCCTCTTGTTCGCTAATGTCCATGTGTGTTATGTGGTATTTATATGCAAATAGTTTTCTTGAATAACTAAAATTGTTATATTTTGAGAAAGGACGAAAAAGCCAGCGTGAAAGAGAAAGCTAGCATGCTTTTAGTTAGAAAAATATTCTGGATGAATGAAAAGAATTGTCAACCAACACCAAACTGGCACAGTTAGTTTCTGCATGCTGATGAGCATTTGGAAAACATTGGACCACCTATGACTGTCTGGAGTGCAGTGATGATGATCCTAACATTACATGCTTTAAGTTTCACATCAGAAAGATAAGATGTTTATTTCTGTAAGAATTATCAAATGTTTGTGCAAACAAATTTTACTTAAAAAAAAAAAAGAAAGAAAAAAAGAATACCAAATATTTCACGCTAAAACTCTTTGTGGTGCAAGAGAATTTCTTCTTTTGCTTTATGTTTTTGTGTCTGTAAACCTGTCAAAGAAAATGTATAACAAATATCTTTAGTAATCATTACTCAATATTACATGTCAGACATTGAAATGAAGTTATTTTTGTAGTGAATCTGGAGAATTTGGTACCAACTTATCGTGTTATTTTACTTCAATTGTGTGGAAACAAAATACAAGACTGAAAGTCATTTTTTTTCCCTTCACTCTAAAAGTGCCTGACTAACCAAGTTCATAATAATCCTCTCATATTTGGCTTCAGTTCCAATATAAATATCACTATCTTGATATATGGAGACACATTGATATCTAGTAATACAAAATGTCCTTATCTAATTTATTAGAAAATGTAACTTTCAAGTTTCTTTAGTCTAGCTCCAGTAGTTTTAAAATGCAAATGTAAAAATATAATTTGTATCTACTACTCACTGTTTAGTATCAATATAAAATTTGTGAAACTCCTATTCTACAAAGGTTCCATGTAAACTATGTTCTGTCTAGTTAGTTAAAAGTTTTGTGATTAGTCATCTGTTACAGATCCTTTACACAGCTCCTACAGATGTGTACCACATATAGCAAAGGGTGTGAAATAAACCAATGAGACTTGAAGGAGAATTATGAGGTCTGGGCTGCACATAATCTTCATACACCCAGACCTGGATTGTGTAATGGAAAGGCCATATCTTTGCTGTGTTTGTTTGTGAGTGACCAACTATGACATATTGATTCATCTCTCAAGATGGTCTATTATTATTTTATTATTATTATGATTTGCCCTTCAATTCCAGCAACCACCTCATAACGATTGTACCTTTTAACCATTAGTCATATTACGGATGACTTCTGGAAATGGCTAACTATATGAGGGGGTTAATGTGGCTGGGTCATTGGAAGCATCCTCACGGAGATATAGATGAGTGGTTCCTCTCTGTTAAGGTTGTTAAGTGTGTATTATGCAAAAGTTAGTATTCCTGTAGAGTAAAAATATATGCTGAGATATGCCTTGTTGAGATAGTGTTTTTTTGTGGGTTCAAAGCCAGGATGATAAAATGATTATGTACTTGGTGTTTTAGTGCTGCCCGGTGACCATTACATAGTGACATAATACTAGTACAGTCAGACTTTCTGACACGTTGTGTTCGTAAAACTGTTTTTTATTGTTGCAAACAAGGCATCACATTTTTCTTTTGGCAGAGTTATTTTCTTATAACATGTTTATTATTGTGTCTTTAACTGTTTTATTTTATTTTTGTAATTAAATTTTTTATTGTCATTTATTTGATTCAATATTGTAAGAATATACAGGGAAAAGCAAAGTGAACCTATTTTGAGGTGTCTGTGTACAAGTCAGTTATAGAAGACAGATGACTTGTGTTTGGATAGTTTATTATACAAAACTTGTCATGGACAAATAAAACCAGGACAATTTAGGTTTGGCTAGGGTCAAAAGTTTTTTTCTATCAGAAGTTCAATAAATCTCAGTCCTGAACAGCTTGCTGTGACTGCACTGAGCAAGCTGCCATTATTTTCTAGTCCTGTAATTCGCCCCTGACAGACCCCATTGGATAATGCCATAAAGATAGTTTATTTTATTATACAAAAATATGTTGGTTGTACAACATGGTATAGTTAGTTGCAGTCTCTATCTATTTTTTATGGTAATAAAGTTTCAATAAAGCATTGTTCATTATAGTGAAGTGTTAGACATAAAAATAATTGCCTACAGTAATGTACAGTTAATTATATTAATAATAATTATAATAAGTAATAATTGAAATGTTAGTGTGAAATGGTTACAAGTAGTACCACCAATAATCAGTCATTCATAATCATCTATGCATAATTGTTTACTCACTCATTATTAAGATAAATAGCTTAGTAGTAAAATAAAAAGGGCATGAGAGAAGCAGAAATTCAGTAGAAATGAGACATTAGCTGTGTGTGTGTGTGTGCACGCGCACGTGTGTCATGCTGTTAAAAAATTTCACAAAAATAACCAAATTTACATAAAAGTAAATTTATGATTGTCAATATCTGATGAAAAAACATGATTTATAAATGATATTTTTTATTGAAACATAAATTAAACTTATTCATTTCCCAATCCTACAGACTGATTAGATATAAAAATTATTGTTATAGTGCATTATCACCAAAATGACATCTTTTTTTTTGTTGTCAAAATCCATTACTATTTACTAAACTTCAGCTCATAGTACACAAACCAGGAAGAAAAAGTTTGAAAAGACAAATTCTGCCAAAACTTCTTCAATCCAATATTGAACCTTCTTTTTCTTATTCTACCGTTACAGAGAAAAGAAATGTGTATCATTTTCTGCTGTTAACTAGTTTTGTAGCTTGAGTTATGTTGAATTTATTGACTGTCTCTTTCTGGGTTTTCCTTTTACTCTGTAGTCAGATGTTTTCATTTAATGCATAGATTGATTGGGTTTTATTCTGGTCCAATGTCAAACCCATTTAATTCTTTGTTGTTCGGTATAGTCAATAGTAGTGGTGACAGTACACGCCTTTGTCTTATCCCTGTTGTTACAGGGAACCACTTTGCCATTCCTGCAGTTGTTCTTTTGACACTTTCACTTTTTTTTTAATGCAGTGCTTTAATACTTTCTAGTAACTGCCCATTTACTGCTCATTTACATAGTTCTATTCATTAACTTGACGCTTAATGCAAATAGGGCATCTGTGCATACTCTTCTTTTCCTAAACCCAAATTGTGATTTGTATAGTAATAGTTCTATATCTAGTTTGTTAAAAAATCTTTGCAATCATTTTTTTTTTTATGACTGAAGAGAGATATACATCATCTATCTGTATTTATCATCATTATCAGGTTGCATGTTCTTTGCTGAACATTGCATTCACTACAGCTTTCTACTGAAAGAATCTCTGTCTCTAGCCAGATCTACCACTTCTTCTGTTGCCATGTTCAAAGTCTCCTTGATGTCTTGAAAGCACCTTCTTCTTGGTCTGCCCTGAGGTGTTACCCAGGAACCAAGCCTTCTATTATTGTTCTTTCCAGCTGCTTGTGTCTTTTGACGTGGCCATAGTATTTAAATTTCCTCTGTAGAATGATGTTTGTAAACCAGTATTTGTAAAGTTTAAGTCTTTTAATTTGTTTTCATTGCCCTTTTTTATTATCCAAGGTATCTTATACATTTTTCTGTAACATTTTGTTTCGAATTAATCAATTTTTTTCCTTGCTGTTTTGCGAGATTGTCCATGATTCACAACCATATGTTGTTATCAGGAAGATACATGTCCTCAGTAATTTTAATTTGACTTCCTTGCAAGTATTTTGCAGCATGTTCTGCATGGCATTTAACTTTTCTATTGGTATTTCATTCTCTTATGTTGCCCATGCTTGTCCAGATGGGCATGACAATAGCTCTTTACCAATCATTTTGGACTTTTTTTCTCTTTCCAAGCCTGGTTACAGATTTTTGTTAGTCTCTTTACTCCAGCTTCTTTACAAGCATTGATGATATCAGCTGGTATATTATCCTATGGTTTTATTGTTTTTGACTTCTTTAATATTTCCATAATTTCTTTCTATGGTATTGATAGTTCTGTACAAACTTTGAGGTGTGGTTGTAAACACTGTTTCTGCCAGATTGCATGTGTGTGGATTGAGCAGATCTTTGCAGTAGATTGAATTATTTAGTGCTATAAGAAACAGATTTAATACAATAAGAAACAGATTTAGTGCAATAAGAAACAGATTGAATACATAAGAAACAGATTTAGTGCAATAAGAAACAGATTTAATACATAAGAAACAGATTTAGTGCAATAAGAAACAGATTTAATACAATAAGAAACAGATTCAATACAATAAGAAGCATATTTAATGCAATAAGAAACAGATTTGATACAATAAGAAAAAAAAATTGTTTAATATCTTCTGAAATATTCCACCCCCTCCATTGCTGTTACAACACCCATATCTCCACGACAAGAGAAGATTATTCTGCCTAATTAAAAATATGCTGATTTTAAATGTCACTTTGTAAAAATCTGTTAATGTAATTGCATTCAAACTTGACATTTGAAAATAAAAATTATACATTTTTATATTAAAACTACATCAGGTGAATGAAACATTCAAATGTCACAAAGTTGAAAATAGCATAAAAAGTTTAATTACACAAACATGGAGATAAATTCATAATTTGTTGTTTGATTGATATCAGTGTTATCCTTATCATTGTTTCAATATCTGTTCTGCTACCCAAATCATTTATCTATCTATCTATTAAAAAGACCAATGAGGAAGTTCTCAAAGAGGCCAACACAAAAAGGGAGCTCTTAAAAAACATCAGAAAGAAGCAATCAACATTTTTCGGGCACATCATGAGAAGAGGAAAGTTGGAATACTTGGTTACAACTGGCAAAATAAAAGGAAAGAGAGATCGCGGACGACAAAGAGAGAAAATACTGGATAGCCTGGTGTCATGGCATGGAAAACAGTCAACAACAGAACTGATACGATGCACTGTAGATAGAAGATTGTGGAGGGACATGATCGCCTACGCCAACCGGCAGGGTACATGATGATGATCTATCTATTGACCTTCTAGCCGTAGCCACCCCATAGGGCATAGACCCAGATACTCTCTCTCTTATCTAAATTTTTATTCTAGCAGTTTTCAATCCTTCTAAAGATATTTTACCAAATCTCGCCATTTGTCTCTGTTCTGTGCAAGTAACACTACCTCATTGAGCTAGCCGATTCCTGCTGCTCTTGCCTCTCTGATCAGTGTTCTTCTCAGTGTCTCTCTGGGTCTGCCTCTTTTCCTCTCACCTGTTGTTTCCCACATGAGGGCTTGCTTTGTTATTCAGTTATTATCTCTCCTCATCACATGTCCAACATATGACCATCATATATATGACTATAAATCATTTATAGGGACATCATTGTCTCTTTCCCAGAACATTCAACATTTGCAAAGTAGCTGAAGAAAGTAATCATTCCTAGGATTTTGTCATTAAAAAAATCATTGTCAGGATAAACATTTGTTTGAAATAAATGAGCCATTTTAATTGACATGTCAAGAAAGTTCATCAATGTCGCAATAGTTATATCATCACAGATATGACTTAGAACAAGAAATTCAGCACCAAACAACTTATAAATTACTAACTTAAATGAGCCACTGACAGAAGCAAACTATAACAAGCATCTTATGGAACTATTTATTTGTCTAAATTAGAACATTCTTTTTTTATTTGTGTGTATTTTTCATTTAACATTATTTACTAATGTGTGATATCTAATTACCAAGAAGAAAGACAGAATTTAGCATTAACAGTTGCCAAACATATTAATTAACATTTTTCATTTCCTTTATCCATAGACATATCATAGAAAGAAAAACAATGCTAGCCATAGCCATTGATTGGTAATTCTAGAAATGTACTTCTTTTATATATATATATAGTTTTCTATTACATCTTTAGTTCATTTGATACTTATTGCTCTTTTCCATGTAGTGATTGTTCTTATATTTGTACAGTGACTGAATTGATCTTGTATAGATATTTATATAATATAATGTAAATTTATCTTGATGTCATAGCAATGTAGTACGTTGATGTTAGAGGGGTTTCTATATTGGAAGATTAAATACAAACACGATTACATTTTTTTTTTTTGGCTTAATCAGATTCCCTCCTCATAGAATTGTTATAGAAAATGAAAATCTCAGAGGTCTCCAAACTATGCCACATGTGCTAAATTCATGTGTCTGGCACAAGATATATTTTTAGTGACTTATATACATTAGTCCTCAGACCTTTTGGGGGTCTGTGTGGTCTTCTATCGTGGTCACTGAAGAGTCTATAAGAATTAAAAGGTTAGGTTGACAGTTGGTGTATGTCATCAACATTCATACATGATACATATATTTGAGAGGAACTCATGACTGGAGTGTGTTAAAGTTATTTTTTTTTAAAGATGTAATAATTGTTAGTTTTATCAAAACTCCCACCCCCTAACTATTTGAGCAGTTTTCCTTGTGTCCTGCAATAACCAATAATGAGCTGACTTGTATTTTACCTGCCTGGTTTCAGACGATAAGATGTAACAATTTACTTCCAAAAATTTGTTATAACATGATTTTCTAGCTTTGAGCAAAGTGAATTTTCTTTGAAATAAGAGCTACTTATTGCCTTGTAAACCGTAATCATTGTACTTTGATAATCAACTACTTAGATACCTATTTTGATCTCACAAAAAGGTGTCAGCTCTTTAAGTTGATGTTGGTTAATATGGTTTCACTGATAACAATATCTGATCTGTTCTCTCTCTCTCTCTCTCTTCTCCTCTTCTTCCCAACCCACACACACACCCCCAATTTGTTTTTTTAAAGAACACTTACAGAAATTGTTAGTGCTTTTTTTTTTAATCTTATGTTTTTTTAACATGGTTTTTCTGCCTCGTAGCACACTTGGTCTACTGTCCACATGCTTGCAGAGCATTTTGGTAGGGCCTTTAGCAAACCTTTCACCGCCTCCTGTTTGATCATCATACAACTTCATTGGGACCTATCTGCTGCACACAGTGAGGTCATTGTGGACAACAACAACTTTGTATGCAGCACAGTAATTCACTTGTCTGTTTTTTTATGGATTTGCTGTGTTTCGTAGTCTTGTTTGCCACACCCGCTTATCTCCCACTTCACTGCTCATCACTAATGCTGTGTCTTCCATTTTGAAGTCTTTCCACATATTAATGTACCTTCCTCTGACAACTATCTCCACACTGAACTTTCATTTGTCCATAGATTTCTCTCAGCCCGACCACAAATAAAACCTTATAACTCTTCCATGGTGTAAGGAGACAGTAGTGTCGTCATATGCTGCTCAGTTATCACAACCCCATACAGGATATTGCTAAGTAACCATTTTGTGTCCTGAAATAAGATTTTTCCTTGTGCGTACTTTTCCTCAAAACTTTAGAATAGAATCCCTGTTTACTTAATGGCTTCTCCTTTTTTAACTCATCTTTAACGTGGCATCCACATGTTTAGTTCCTCTCTTATTGGATTAGTACTCAATCCACCTTCCCTGAAATCAAAGTCCCTTGTAGGACCACGAGATTGCTCCGTAAAGTACTTTTGAGCACGATGCAAGGAAAAAGCCCAGTCATACATCAAGCTTGGCATATAGGGGTTTGGTATTGATGCAACTATATTTTATCAACAACACATTTTGGATAATAGTCGCCCTTATGCCAAGCCATCTTTCTTTCCCCGTCAAAATTCTCCAGTCCCCGTTTAAGGTTGGGGGAGTCTATAAACTGGTAGATTCATGAAATGGACCGGTCTTGAGCAGTTTACTAACCGCTACTTTACCCACACCTCCCATGATGTCAGCACTGTACTGCACCTCATCTTTCCACTCAGACATTACTTTCAAACCTGCATCTTCATCTCAGTTATAATTACAGCCAACAATTTATTGTATCTAGTAAATTAAAAATTAATTATTTATAGACAGAAAAAAAAGCAAAAGTAAAAGTTCCCTCCCCTGCCTTGCTAGGCGTATAGGGAATATGTTAGTAACCTTATTTTCCATTATCACCGAAAATTTTAGGGTGACGATATCATGCTAAAAAAATAATAATAGTAAAAGTTAAAAATAAATAAGTATTATAAATAATGTTATATTTATACCTATATTTCATTGGTGATTTATTTTCTTGTTGCTGATGACAGCCTTCTCCAATGTATATTAGTCTGTCAGACGTGTTAGAAATGTGGTTTGTCCTAGACTTAATGGTTTGGAGACCCCCGACCTACTAGATATTCATTTAATGTTACACTGAAGTACAGAGTTATTTTAAATTGAGCATCAAGCTTAATCTCATGTTACTGCCTTTATCTCCTTTCTTGATTTCAAACTTGAAATAGTTCACAGTGTGAAAGTCATGGGATTCTCTTTGCCATTGAGCTCTTGTATATTTATAATAATAAATCATAAATTTGTTTACCCTGGGCTACACAAGGAGATTGTATATGACAAGTCGGACACTGACTTGTAGACTGTTGTTTTCTGATTGTCCGAGATTGCACATTCCCTGTTGAGTCCACATTTGACTTTGCACTGATCATATTTCTGTGTGCATTATGCTGACATTTTCAACACTTCTTATCCTCATTTGTCATCACAGAGATTTGCTTTTATCCATGTATGCGTTGTCTCCATTGATTCTTGAATAGTTGCCCTTGAAGCTGTGCTTAGATTCATCACTGTTGAATAGTCCTTCAGTTCTTTACATGCTAAAATTCAGAATTGTTTTAGTGTGTGCTTTCATGTGTATCTTACTTACATTTATCTCAACCATTCGAAATGAAGATTACTTCAGCAAGGCTATCGCTTAAGTTCAAAGTTAGGTCAAATATAATGTACATCAGAATTATCTCATGATAAGGTGCTCACCCAAAGTACAAGAGAGGAAGATTACAGCTGGTGAGATCAAATTCTCAATAAGACCAATTCTTATTATTAGAAAAAGATTTGGAATATAGTAAGATGAGGAAAATTATTGAAATGACTTGTTGCATCAAGTATAGAAATACATAATTGAAATGGTTGTGCCATTTTGTGTGAACTGAGCCCACCTAGTGTGTTATTAAATGCAGCAGACACTTTAACTTGTGAGAGGGAAGCTCAAGGAAAATCCAAGACGTGGGTGGAGAGACACAAATATAGAGATGAGCTCAGGAGCCTTTATTGACCAAGTGAAACGCACATGGCTCAAGATACAAACCTTCAGCTTTTCATAGTGCTCCACAAAATAAGTCAAGACATCGGTGTGGCAGGCACACAGGAACTGATATTGTGTAATACCTATCTTATATATACATTACAATCTCGTCATAAGTTCAAGGAATTAACATACATTCAATCAAATATATATCTTTTATTTATTTTAACTATATTTGTGTTCACAGTCTGACTGCAATCTTGTGTACCATCAGAAATCTTGATGATCGCTATCTTTGACGATAAGATCAGATTTTGTTTTTCTTGGTTTTTTTATCCATGGCAGAATTAGATGTAGATTTTGTTCACCCTGGAGTCATCTATTTCATTATTGCAGTCTTTTGATATAGAAAGGTTTGTTTTAGTTACCATTTTCTTGTGCAGAATAATTTGGCATTTAAGTTATTTCTAGTTATGACATATACTATTTCATATTTGATAACAAATTTATATTTGTTATAGAAACTTGTTTATAATAAAAAAAAAAGCATGGTTTTGTATTTTGTTATTGACAGAACATTTGAGAGAAATACGTGAAGAAATTTAGAAGTAGATGTTACAGATGGACTAGGGAGATATGCTCAAAAATATAAAAGTATGGAGAAGTTTGGTTTGATATTTGTGCTGTCGATGATGTTCATGAAATCATATCTGTAAGCAGTGATTTAGCTAAGTAATACATTTCTGGACAGCATTCTTACATTATTTGAATGTCAATATCAGTGTGAATCTTTCATCAGTTCTAATTAGCAATTAAAATATGTTCTAGACTAGCATTCTAGTAACTGATTTTATATATTTCTGTTTTTATTTCAGTGTCCCCCCTACATGATAAGTGAAACATAATATACCCTGGTCATTAGAAAAATATACCCTGGTCATTAGAAAAATACAACATGGTGAGCAGAAACAATATCTTTCACATACTGCTGACAGATTATCACGGAATGAAATATCATGTGTTCAAAACCCTGAGATACAGACTTGTTATGATTGTAGCAGTTTTAGACAAGTGCCTAAAATAAGAGGAACACAGACAGTACAAATAACCATGCTAGGACACTTTCAAGAAATATTGTGATAACCTGTTAAATCAATCAGTAATAATAATTTCTATTCTAATAGTTGCTTTCTATGAACATATTAAATCTGACATCGGAAAACACAAGCCATAAATATTCCAAGAGTTGAGAAAAAATAATTTAGTTTTTGAAAATAAACTTTCCACTGAGGAAGACAGAAATGTACTTTATTAGTTCATTTTATTGTTTTAACTACGTGTAACAGTATAGTATGACTTGTTTTATATCTTAACTTACATACTAAAAAGTCGTGCAACTGTTCTCTATTTATTTTATGTTATTGGTGAATAATTTTTTTAAAAATTATTATTATTTTAATGTGTGACAGCCGTCTTCATGCATGAAATTTCATATCGTCTTAGCTGTCAGTAATGACAGAGAATTTTCATCATATGCATTATCATTGCCAAATTTGTATTAATCACTGTTCCCTAACATTTTTCATATGCCTAAATTATATGGAGGCACTGCCACAGGTGTCGGCCCATATTTATGCAGTAATGTCTGTGTGAAGGTCACACAAAACAACACAAATAAATGTACTACAAGAACTTGCGTGAAGTTCACACTCTAATGATGGTGCTATTTGATGTTTCATCACAAATGAGGAGATCACTCCAGCGGCTGTGTTTCCTGTGAGGTGAAGTTCTTCTTTATTTCAATTTGTCTTTTGGGGAGATATTCACATATTTTGTCCTGACAGAAACATCAAAACAACAGATTCCTTTTTTTTTTAAAAGCATGCGACTGTACTACAAAGGACAAGAGGTCTGGTTCGATCTTGATCGACAGCTTCCGGGTTCACCCAGCCTTAAATGAGTACCTGATTTTTTCTGGGAAAGTATAGTGGTATGGGTGTAATACTGACCACATTACCCCAAAAATCATGTGCCGAAGGTCTATAAAATTTATGGTCGTAACACCAAATTCCCTTATACATCACCTGGCGTGACGGGGCTCTTTACTTTTTTTTTTTTTTTTATAGGACAGTACTAGTTCTAGATGAAATACCCTGTGCAACATTTCACTTTATTAATTATACATAATAAAATCTCTTATATGGTACCATTTCACATTATGAAAAAAATATGTGATTCCTGTAGAATACTGATCTCATTCCACTCATTCATAAAAGTAGTGCTACTCTTCTTTCCGAATGTTTACAGTCTCAGAATTTCTTCTGACACAAATTGTATTCTTGTTTGAGAGCTGTAGTTTATATTTGTCCCCTCCCCCCACTTGAATAGTTATATTACATTATTCTTCATATCAAGAATAGGTTAATCAGTTTTTAATATATGAGGAATGGGTTAATCAGTTTTTAATATATGAGGAATGGGTTAATCAGTTTTTAATATATGAGGAATGGTTTAATCAGTTTTTAATATATGAGGAATGGGTTAATCAGTTTTTAATATATGAGGAATGGGTTAATCAGTTTTTAATATATGAGGAATAGGTTAATCAGTTATGAGGAATAGGTTAATCAGTTTTTAATATATGAGGAATAGGTTAATCAGTTTTTTAATATATGAGGAATAGGTTAATCAGTTATGAGGAATGGGTTAATCAGTTTTTAATATATGAGGAATAGGTTAATCAGTTATGAGGAATGAGTTAATCAGTTTTTAACATATGAGGAATGAATTAATCAGTTTTTAACATATGAGGAATGAATTAATCAGTTTTTAATATATGAGGAATGGGTTAATCAGTTTTTAACATATGAGGAATAGGTTAACCAGTTTTTAACATATGAGAAATAGGTTAACCTGCTTTTAACATTTGAGGAATAGGTTAATCAGTTGTTAACATAAATGACAAGCCTACTCAGAGTTTCCCTCTGTAATATATGTTTGTTTATTCATGTCTTTGATCCTGTATTCAAACCTGCTATACACCAAACAAGCTGTGGATCCCTTTTAACATTTGGTGATGTGTACATTTGTCCCATGTCATCCAAAGAAGTTTGTTTTTATGTTGCCTTAACCTGATGATAAACTGTAGTTGTTATCTGTCTTTCTTAACTAACTATAGGCTGCAGTTGTTATCTGTCTCTCAACTAATGATAGGTCGCAGTTATTATCTCTCTCTTTTACTAACAATAGGCTGCAGTTGTTATCTGTCTCTCAACTAACGATAGGTCGCAGTTATTATCTCTCTCTTTTACTAACAATAGGCTGCAGTTGTTATCTGTCTCTCAACTAACGATAGGTCGCAGTTATTATCTCTGTCTTTTACTAACAGTAGGCTGCAGTTGTTATCTGTCTCTCAACTAATGGTAGGTCGCAGTTATTATCTCTCTCTTTTACTAACAATAGGCTGCAGTTATTATCTCTCTCTAACTAATGATAGGTTGCATTTATTATCTCTTTCTTTTACTAACAGTAGGCTGCAGTTGTTATCTGTCTCTCAACTAATGATAGGTCGCAGTTATTATCTCTCTCTTTTACTAACAATAGGCTGCAGTTGTTATCTGTCTCTCAACTAACGATAGGTCGCAGTTATTATCTCTCTCTTTTACTAACAATAGGCTGCAGTTGTTATCTGTCTCTCAACTAACGATAGGTCGCAGTTATTATCTCTGTCTTTTACTAACAGTAGGCTGCAGTTGTTATCTGTCTCTCAACTAATGGTAGGTCGCAGTTATTATCTCTCTCTTTTACTAACAGTAGGCTGCGGTTGTTATCTGTCTCTCAACTAATGATAGGTCGCATTTATTATCTCTTTCTTTTACTAACAGTAGGCTGCAGTTGTTATCTGTCTCTCAACTAATGATAGGTCGCAGTTATTATCTCTCTCTTTTACTAACAGTAGGCTGCAGTTGTTATCTGTCTCTCAACTAACGATAGGTCGCAGTTATTATCTCTCTCTTTTACTAACAATAGGCTGCAGTTGTTATCTGTCTCTCAACTAATGATAGGTCGCAGTTATTATCTCTCTCCTTTACTAACAGTAGGCTGCAGTTGTTATCTGTCTCTCAACTAACGATAGGTCGCAATTATTATCTCTCTCTTTTACTAACAGTAGGCTGCAGTTGTTATCTGTGGCTACAGTTATTGTCTTTTTTAAGTAATGATAGCCTACAGTTATCCATCTCTTTTAATTAACAGTAGGCTGCAGTTGTTAACTGTTTCACTTAAATTATGTAGGTTACAATTGTTATCAGTCTCTCTTGTTGTTTGATGATATATTCAGCTGTTCATATCATCATCAAGTACTGTGCAGACATAGATGATCATGTCTCGCCACAATTATCTCTACTGTTGTTTATCATTTCTATTATTGACCTGTTATCAAACTATCCATTTATACTGTCTGGTATTTTTTCACACTGTTTTCCTGCATATCCTTCCCTTCTTTAATTTAATTATTTTTTTTTAAATACACATTTTTTTATTTTTTGCTAAGTTATTTATGTGATTCAAATCTTTCAATTTCCTACCACATATAATCACTCTCTTACAAAATACACACAAACACATATAATCACTCTCTTACAAAATACACACAAACACATATAATCACTCTCTTACAAAATACACACAAACACATATAATCACTCTCTTACAAAATACACACAAACCATCTCCTATTTTGCGCTTACAAGAATTAAACGTAGTGTGTAATTTAATCTCATGTCTTCTACAACCTCTGTTCCCACCATCATTTCCCTTTCTTTTAATACCACATGAATGACCAGACAATTACACTAGAGATAAGTTAATAATGACAATCATAAATAATAAACAAATATAAGTATTTATGTTAGCACACGTGTAGACAACACGCACACTCAACAAGAACAAAATTATTGTTTCCCTGGACCAGAGATCAAATCCAATCCACATAACAGTATGAACATGCTACTTCATTTTCCTCTTGGGCTGAAGATGGCACTTAAGATGGAAGTCATAGTTCTCCACGCTAGATGATCTGCTGCTAGTTCTTGTTTTTTTTTCCACTCTTTCTTAGCCCATGGTTGAGCCTTCCTTACTAATTGTTCTAGAGATTCTCTTGGTCTGCTTTGTTTTCTTTTACCAGATGGTTTCCACATGAATGCCTGGTGGGGAAATCTTTCTTCATTCATTCTCAGCATATGACCGATGTATTTCCAACGCCTTCTTATAAAGCTCGACACATATTCTTGTTTTGATTTGTCTCTTTCTGTTCATTTGAAATATATTCTTTTCAGCTTAATATATTCTTTTCAGCTTAATATATTCTTTTCAGCTTAATATATTCTTTTCAGCTTAACAGGCAACTAGACCAACACAATGTATTACCAATATTCATATAGTGAGTTAAACATGGATGTAGTTTGCATATCATAGAATTTATGGATGATATTTTTTTAAAACCAATCCTAGCAAAAGTTCAGTACAAAAAATCTCCAGACATATTTATTTTTTGGATTACTTTTATTATTACCCAGTGTAGATGCAGTACAAAGACCAGTATCCTTGCATCAAAGATACGCAAGTTGCATTAAAAATATTTATAAGTAATCAAGTTGAAAATAGTCAAATCAATAGAGGGAAGGTCATGTTGTCTGCATGACTGCATTACTTGTTGTTTGACTTTACAATACTTGCTTTTACTTTTGCTGATGGACGAAAAGGCATACATTCAGTAATGGAGATAAACAACACACACATTTATTTAGTAATAAAGATGTACAACAGCACACAATACATTTAGTAATAAAGATGTACAACAATGCACAATACATTTAGCAATAGAGATGTACAAGAACACACAATACATTTAGTAATAAAGATGTACAACAACGCACAATACATTTAGTAATAAAGATGTACAACAACGCACAATACATTTAGCAAAGAGATGTACAACAACACACAACATTACATTTAATAAAACATGTACAACAACACGATACATTTAATAAAACATGTACAACAACACGATACATTTAATAAACAGATGTACAACACACACACAATATATTTGCTAATATAGAATAGAGAACAAGGCTTACAATATTTGGAACCAGCACTGGAGTGAAGAGTGTTGTCATTGACCTTTTGTCTGCTCTAGCTTTCTTCCTGTTCTCAGGAAGGTATTCTAATTTGATTATAGAAGGAATTAGAAGAAATCTCTTGGTTTGTGTTAGGTTACCCCCCTTTCTAAGCAGGCAGTTGTAGAATTTGTTCAATATTTTTGGTTCTCATCTGTAGAGAGAGGTTGTAGTGGGGTTGGTTCTGAAAGCTTCCCCTTGTGATTCCACAAGACTTGTACATACTAATAGTGTGTTGTATTTATGAAGTCCTGCACGTAAGATAGTAGTAATTGTAACAAGAGGCTGTCAATACAACTAGTGGTGAAAGTAAGTAATCACATTGATTTAGTTGTTACCTGTTGATTCCAAATGTAATACAATTGTTGAATTACAGTTGTGTATTTTTTTAAAAACACATTTCTGGAGTGGAAATATGACGCTACCGTTGAGAATTTTTTTTTTAATGAAAAAAAACCTTTGTTGATTTTATACATCTGTTTTCTGCAAATGTTTTCTAAAAAAAACAAATCCCAGTGCATTGTTACATTTTTATTTTTTTTTGACATTGTTATCATTGTCCATTATGATGAGTTTTAACATTGCTTATATTGATTATGCATTTTAAAATACCCATGACAACAACTGCTTGTGTATACTCCATAATAGAATGTGTGCTTTCGCACAAGAAAAAATATTGTAAAAAAAAAAAAAAAAATAAGCACAGAACAAGCTCTGAAAATGGAGCCAGTCAGCATTTGTTGCTTTCTTACTTGTTATGTTAATTTGATTTTTATCACCACCATCGGTTTCAGTTTAATTCTTGAATTAAAAAAAATAACTCTAAATGCACATTGTTGTTGGTTTTATTGTTTTTTATTGTGGTCTTTTTGTTGGAAGTTGACATCAAATTATAGGGGGGGGGGGTGGATGAGAGGGGAACATGTGTCTCTTTAATGACAGCTTGCATGTCTTAAGGAAGCCTCCCTTTATCTACTGGGAATCAACATAATTCCAGACATTTGTGGTTCAAGAAACTTGTCCATCACCTAGTCGCTCCTAGAAACAGGTTATCTAGTCTAGTCATACTAGTAGGTATCGAAGATAGATGGTAACTTGGTGCTGAAATCGTACATATTGGACAGAAAGGCACAAATAAAACACAAAAAGGTATGTGTACCAACTTTATGTCCTTTTAAAAGAGAATAACAAAGAGGCCTTGATGTTCTGCTGTGATATAAATTCGTAATTCAATGTCTGCAATAAGTTGTTATTGGCCCGTGTGTTACCGGGGCCCCATTATGTGGGATGCAAAGAATAGTGACACTGTGACCTTCCAGACATGTTGTATGAGGCGACTAAGGAGGTTGATCGATGGCTTGACAAGCTGTCATTGTAAAAAGCATTGTTATGGAAACAGACCATATATTTTAGAAGCAGTGATCTCTGCAATATGTGCCATTTTGGCACGCAAGGTTTCTATTTTTGAGATTGTGGTTCTGCCCTATGTGCCGTCTTCGGCTCGAAAGGACAATAGATAGATAGAATAAGTTGGCTGTAAAATAACAAGGTAGGGTCAAAGCAAATAAATGCTTACAAATGTGAAGCTGCAGTAAAGCTAATTATAATGAGAAATGAAAAAAAAGAGATATATAAAAATAAAAGGGAATGGTTAAAGCTTAATGTAACAAGTGAACGTCACAAATTAGAACGTTTCGGTTCAATAGGCCGAAACAGACAGCAGGAACAAACACACACAGAGATACGTATTTAAAACCAAAAATAATAAATAATTTCAAACTAGTTTGGAAAATAATAAATAATTTAAATAATAATTTCGAACTAGTTTTAATATATGACGTCATGGGACGCACCAAGATGGAAGCTTGTCCGCGTCCAAGCCATGATGTAAACAATGTTGACTTTGAACATCACGCTATCTGTTACCACAGCGAGTTGGCGGATTTTTAGAAATGTAACCACGGGTTTAATAATAAATGTTTGTACACAGTTCGTTAACCACCGCTGTAGATCAAGTCTTTATTCTGCTGGCTTCGTTCGAGACCTTGGAAGTTAATGACCTAATTTGTGCAGCCGGTTTGTTTGGGACGAATTGTACGTTACAATGTCACTGCTATAATGACTCAGTTTGTGACAAAACTACAGGGACATGCCCAAACAATGACAGTTGTCAGCATGAATATTTCGAACCCCAGTGTCAGTACTTGGATCTCGTTTACAAATACGCCAAAAATCTGAACCTACTTTCCTGTTTGATAACAACGACACCACATGTAATCCTGACACAGATTGTGCATCAGTTGAGGCAACTCTCAATCAATCTTTGCCGTTCTCCTGGTTTAGGATTTATGTGAATGACTTAACACATCCGGACAGTTTTACGGTAAAACTAAATGGTTCTGCCTCGTGTAACAATGAATCACGGTTTGTAGTTAGTTCGCACGAGATTGATGTCTTTTGCTCTGGGGCTGGTCTGATCAACAAGTTACGAACTGAAGGGGCGATAGTTGCAAATATCTGCTCCATCTACATTGGCGGGGGTCGGAATGTGGCTCTCAAACAAAACACAAACCAGGCCGACACATTTAATGCTTGCTATGCAGGAGACGGATGTGGACCAGAGGCCGGAGTTAATGGCAAAACAAAGACCAATCTCTATGACAATGACTGCACACACACAATTGAGAAGTGGAACCAATTCTGTTTACTGGTATCTGAACTTTGCCACGCCCCAGAAGACTCACACCATTCGAATTTATCGTCGAGCTAGCACTATGATTCGGGTAAAGAATGCCACTCTAAAGGCTTTCTCTGACTGTGGCGATGTAGTGTTCCAGTATAATGATATATCATACCCAAATATTTCTGTGAACACTATTGTCGTAACCACACAAGCGACAATGGCACACATTAAGATTGAGTTCTCACCGACCATTTCGCAGGTTGACAGTGCACCGACGGTGTATGAGGTGCAAACATTTACAGACACCTATTGTCTGGACGGGCATTCTTGGTCGTTTTGTGCAGTGTGTAGTGTGTGCTGCAAAGGCTACAACGCCATCATCGGTACGTGTCACGGCAACTGTTCACATGGGATCTATGGACACGACTGCTCCAAGACTTGTCTCAGTGTCTGTCCTTTATGTGAGGAAAAATCCGGAAAATGCCTACAATGTAAACATCCTGGCTACACCTGTATTGACACTTGTCCCGATGGTAATTTTGGGCTACAATGCAAACAGACGTGTTCTGATGACTGTGACATCATTTGTGACCCGGAAAGTACAAACTGTGCGTGCAAAGAAACGTACTACCTATCAGACTGCATTCTCAAATGTCCGGATAACTGTTTCAACGACACATGTGAACAGTCAACCGGGAACTGTACATGCAAAGGAACGTTCTAAGGGTCAGACTGCACTCTCCAATCTCCGGATAACTGTTTGAACGAAACATGTGAACAGTTAATCGGGGCTTGCGTCTCGTATGTCGATGATTCCCACGTTAAGAAGAGTCTGCCGACTACAACAAACCCAAAATATGGATATCTTAATGTGTTTCTGCGCTGGACATGGTTCATTTCTTGGTGTTTTTCCGTGAATTCATGGCGCATATCTTGATGTGTTTCTGTGCTAGCCATGGCTCATATCTTGATGTGTTATGTTTCTGTGCTAGTCATGGCTCATATCTTAGCGCGCGCATGTGTGTGTGTGTGTGTGTGTGTGTGTGTGTGTGTGTGTGTGTGTGTGTGTGTGTGTGTGTGTGTGTGTGTGTGTGTGTGTGTGTGTGTGTGTGTGTGTGTGTGTGTGTGTGTGTGTGTGTGTGTGTGTGTGTGTGTGTGTGTGTGTGTGTGTGTGTGTGTGTGTGTGTGTGTGTGGTGTGTGTGTGGTGTGTGTGTGTGTGTGGTGTGTGTGTGTGTGTGTGTGTGTGTGTGTGTGTGTGTGTGCTGGCCATGGCTCATATCTTGGTGTGTGTCATGTTAGTCATATCTCATATCTTGGTGTGTCCGTGTTAATCGTGTCTCATATCTTTATGTGTGCATGTGTTTAGTCATATCTCATATCTTAGTGTGTATCTGTGTTAGTCATGTGTCATATCTTTGTGTGTGCATGTTTGGGTTAGTGATATCTCATATCTTTGTGTGCATGTTTATGTTAGTTATATCTCATATCTTTGTGTGTGCATGTCTGTGTATGTCACATCTCATATTCCTGTGTGTGCATGGCTATGTTAGTCACATCTCATATCTTTATGTGTGCATGTCTATGTTGGTCATATCTCATATCTTTGTGTGCATGTCTATGTTAGGCATGTGTGATATCTTTGTGTGTGCATGTCTATGTCAGTCATATCTCATATCTTTATGTGCAAATTTATGTTAGTCATGTGTCATATATCTTGATGTGTGTCAGTGTTAGTTATGCCTCGTATCGCTGTATGCATGTCTGTGTTGGTCACATCTCATATCTTTGTGTGTGCATGTGTGTGTTAGTCACCTCTAGTGACTCAGGCAGATGGTGCTCGTAAACCTGGGAGGGCCGACCATCTAAGGGCAGAATCCCCCTACAGAAAAGATCATCTGCTGCCTTGCAGGAAGATTGGGGACAATCAAAGGCTAAGGAATGCAAGCCTGAATAAAATGCTGGCAGAAATTGGATGTACTGGGCCACTGGAGCAGAACACAGTGCAACGTTTTAACGGGTGTTCAATCAGAGTGGATCTGGCAGACTCTAATTGTGATGTTCTGTCTGTGGGGGCGATCAACACACTTAACCTGACAGCTGACTTCATGTGAGAGTCTGGAATCCTACTCTGATTGAGTCCTGATCGCAGAGAGAGAGAGAGAGAGAGAGAAATATATATCTGTCAGTGTGTGTGTTTGTTGTATGTTTTGTTCCTGCTGAAGGCCTATTGAGTCGATACGTTGATCTAATTTGTGTTGTCTATATTTTTGTTTCTCATTTATTCCTGCAAGATAACAAACACTGTAACAGTAGGCCAACACTGAGGAGGCTGTATCTTTTTCTCCATCCATTCAAGCTGCTGATCATGTGCCGAAGGTCTGTAAAATGTATGGTCACTAACACCATATTCGAGGAGCGTGTGGCTAAAACCACTGTTCCGCTGGCTGAAAAGCCGACGTTCGGTGTTCGAAGCCAGCGGTAGACAGAAAGGATTTTTTCTATCGGGGGTGAAATAAAAATCCCGAGTCTCACACGTCGTGGTGACTGCTTGACCAAGCGGCCTTTATTCCTCGGGTCCTATCGCTGCCCCCGTCATACACCAGCAATGGTACTATGTGACGTCAAGATAGTTTTTTTGTTTTTTTTAACACCATATTCCCTATACGCCACTTGGCGTGACGGGGGTACTTTACTTTTTTTTTTTATTCAAGCTGCTGGAATGTTTCAGCGTCATGTTAGTGTTCGGCCGACTCGACGATCCTATGAGTCCCTGTGGCAGTTACAGAGAATGTCTCGTTCGGCAGGTCGTTGCAAGACTGTGCGGTTCTGATGATTGAAAAGGCGTGCAACAACACGTGGCAAATGCTAACTGTGGACGTAATGCTGTACTTGAGAGCGCAAAGCTTAACCGTGGCTATCGGGGTGAAAGAAATTGCTAAAAATCTGTGACGTTTTCATTTTTTCGAAAAGGGGCGGTGGTGGGTAAAATAACATCAGCTGTCTTTAGCTCGCATGGCTGGACACGTCACAGACTTTGGGTGATTCCGGAATTTCCCCACAGGCCTTAGTAAAACTATAAATGGTTGTGGCTTGACACAGCACGACCTGCATCAACCACTAAAGGCTTGCGAATCACGACAATGGGACGGACGCTTTAGCACAAGTCGTTTTGACATCATTAGCGGTGTCTTCTTTCTGCAGTGTTGAGTCTGGACTCTGGTTATGCGGTACAGTGTGTTTTTGGTCACGCTTTTACATTAGGGTGACCATTTTTTTCCCATGGTTTCCGGGGACATTTGTCATATTTTTTACATTTCAGAGGATTTTTTTGCTTATTTCTGAGACTGCCCCACAAAATCGGGGACGAACGATATATATGTATATATGTGTGTGTAAACATAGATATATTTATTTATATATATATATTTATAATATGTGTGGGTGGGTGTGTGACTGTGTGTGCGCAAGAAATTTTGTAGATGCAAAAGAAAGATAACTTTAAATTTCATAATAACTGTTCATTTGCTGTTTGATTTTATTTTTGTTAATATTCACGGTACTTATGCGATACACGAACTTAATGACATTACAATAGCTAGTTGTGTTTCTCAATAAAAAAAAAATATTTAAAATAAAAAAAATTTAAACATATAGATATCAATTGCAGTATTAAAGCAATGTTTACAGTACCTTATTTATACTGAAGAGGTTGTTGCCTCGGCGTGGTACTTGTTTTTTGAGTGTATCTTTCTCAGATCTCATGATTTGAAGCACGTTTTTCACTGAAGCTTTCACACGATAAATTAATAAAACTAGAGAAAGGCAGGGGTGGGGGGAGAGAGAGTGTCTGCTTTTAAAAAATTAAACCCATCCCAATAGAAGTGAGTGGTGGGAATAGAAGTGACGTATCACCGCGCTTCAAGAGTTCAAAGAGCTATCTCCGACACAACGCGTCCAAGTCTTCTCTTTTATCTTCTTGCTAATGCCGCTCAGTCTGGGATAAAGAAACACAACTCAGTAACGTCCTGAGTCCTAGTGATTACTTTAAAAGAGGGCCGATTCCGTGTATGAACATTTATTTATTCACTGAAATCGGGGACAAAATCGGGGACAAATTTCTTTCGGGGACAACTTCTACATTCCGGGGACTGTCCCCGGAAATCGGGGACGAATGGTCACCCTATCTTACATGGAACCTTGAATTGCATCAATAATTACAGGGTGTCCCCAAACATGGATTTTTTTTCTAAATAAAGGTAGCCACCTATTAACTGTCGTTTGGTAATGACGTGTTAGTGACGTCATTGTACTAACCTTCAGGTTCATGCGGTGGACTGACAAGTTCCCGTGCTCGCTGCCTCGCCTTTCCAGACAATATCTGCTACCCAGACTTTTAGGTGGGAAACAATTGTTAACTTGACCCCTGAACCCAGGGAAAGGTAACTCCGGAGCGCGCCATCAGGGATCTTACAACGTTTTTATTTTTTCTTTCATTTTTTTCTTGTAAAAACGTTTTTATTTTTTCTTCATTTTTTTCTTGTAAAAATGTTTCTAATTATACTTAAAAGGGCGGCGAAGTTCAACTTGCCCAATGTACTGCCCGAACTTTGAAGTGCATTAACTACAACACCATTAACTACAACACCATTAACTACAACACCATTCAGCTCTCGATGTGAGACGGTTATGACAAGTGTATACGTTTTTCATTGCAGTCAATATAGATTTAAGATAGGATGAGATGAGAGATTAGATTAAGTGAAATAGGATAAGATGAGATCACAGGAGATAGGATGAGATAAGACGAGATGAGATGAGATGGAATGATCGGTTGGTGTAGACGATCATCTCTCCCCACATCTCTCGGTCTTTCATGCATGTCATAATTTCAGTCTGTAATCTTTAATTATGCAGTTTGGTGCGAATGAATGCGATGATCATCGCACAATAAGCCTTATGAGTCACATGACTAAGATATTACTAAGTATCATCATGAGAAGAGTGCGAAACAAAATCAGTATAGAAATTAATGATGAACATTGTGATTTTGTTAGAGATAAAGGAACAAGCAATGCCTTATACATCATAAGATCTTTAGCAGAAAGAGCCATAGAGGTGAAAACAGATCTATACCTATGTTTCATAGATTATACCAAAGCATTTGACAAAGTAAAGCACCAAGAAATAATCAAAATGTTAGAAAACATAAACGTAGACAGCAAAGATTTAAGAAAAATAAAGAACATGTACTGGCAAGAAACAGCGGCCAAAAGAACTGGAAACCAATTGGGAATGCTTCAACAAATAAAACAGGGTGTTAGATAAGGTTGTGTGCTGTCACCAGATTTGTTTAATATTTATCGTGAGATTATTTTAAGATCCATATGGGGCATGCCTGGAATAGCAATTGGAGGTCATAATATAAATAATCTAAGGTATGCTGATGATACAGTCTTAATCGCTAAGAGTGAAAATGAGTTATAAGAAATGTTGGACATTATAGTGAAAGAAAGCAAAAATAAATGACTCAGCCTTAATAGCAAAAAGACAGAAGTAATGGTAACAACAAAGAAAAAGACATCACCTCAGTGCAAAATAAAAACAAGTGGAACAATATTAAAGCAGGTAAATTAATTTAAATATTTTGGAGCTTTGTTAACCTAAGACGGAAGACGTACAACAGAGGTGAGATGCAGATTAGCTCAGGCAAAAGCAGCTTTCCAAAAATGAGGAAGATACTATGCAATCCACTTTTGACAATAGAAACAAGAAAAAGAGTTCTTAGATGTTATATAGAGCCAGTCAACATATGGATGTGAATCATGGACAATAGGACAACAGATAAGAAAATCACTGGAGTCTGTAGAAATGTGGTTTTACAGAAGAATATTGAGAATACCATGGACAGCTAAGAAGAGTAATGAAAACGTTCTAAAATAGACCAAAGCAAAAAGATAGCTAATTTCCAATAATAGGAAGAAACAATCATCATTTTTTGGTCATGTAATGAGAAGAGAACAGCTGGAATATATAGTGACAACTGAGAAAATTGAGGGACAAAAAGATAGAGGAAAGAAAAGAGAAAAAAATATCAGACAGTTTTAAGAGAATGGCTTGGCAGAAGGTCAACAACACAAACGATAAATAACTGTCGTGATCGAAAGATGTGGTGAGACATGATCACCTCCGCCGGCGTGGTACTTGATGATGATGATGCAGTTTGGATAAGCAGCTCAATATTTTACCTCTTGGTTTTCCTCTTCTCTTCATTTCATACATTCTGCCTGTTGTTATAATATTCTCAATATCTTCTGTTCGCATCACGTACCCAATTAATGTAGATTGTCTTTTCCCTGCGGTTTGATAATATTCCTGGTTTCTCCGGCTCCTATAAACATACCTCATTAGTCATTTTTACTATCCATGAAATTCGTAGCATTCCTCTGATAACCCACATCTCAGCTGCCTCTAATGTTCTCTGTATTGTCCAACTTATCGTCCATGACTCACTTCCATATAGCAGAACAGGTTGATATAGCACTTTAGGACACGTTTTCTAACATTAATTGACAATGATTTATTGGGACCGGAGATGTAGGCACTAGATTCAATCAGAGGTATTGCGCAGAATAAGTGTAGTTATTTTATGCCGTAAACATTCAAGGTCAATGCAACAGGGTGTCAACACCTGGCAGTCATGACCCAGGCGGGCCCACCTCCCCTAGTGTCAAGAAGTTAAAGGACCGAAACACTTGCTCGACGGGGCCATTTCTGATGATCGGATTGGCCCCTGCTGCGAAGCTCTGAATAAAGAGTTTCATATTACCTATTACATATGATGTTTCTCATTGGAATGGAATTATGTCTTTGCTTGTTCTGTATATTAGAGTGGTATATATATATATATATATATATATATATATATATATATATAAATATCATCACTGAATGCCATCTCCGCAACGAAGGTTGGCAACCATTGAGCGCCATTCTGCCCTGTCTTTTGTTTGATGTTGATGTTGCAGGTTGTCATAGGCTGACTTGTCCGTCTTTTGATGTTACTCGTCCATGTTAGTCTTGGTCTGCCTTTGCCTCTTTTATCTTGTATTTTCCCTTCCAAGATTACTTTTAGTAGACTGTTGTGTCTTTTAACATGGCCCCAAAATCGCATTTGTCTTATTTGAATTGTATTTAGTCGTTCTCTTTTCATTTTTAGTTGTTTTAAGATGTCATCGTTTGTTGTCTTTTCTTTCCAATTCTACCTATTCTTCTATATATCCACATTTCAAATATACATATACATATATATATATATATATATATATATATATATATATATATATATGTATATAACAAAATAGCAAATACAAAAGATACCAGACAGCTTAAGAGAATGGCTTGGCAGAAGGTCAACAACAGAAATTATAAATAACTGTCGAAATCGAAAGGTGTGGAGAGCTGACTTCATGAGAGAGTCTGGAATCCTAATCTGACTGAGTCTTGATCACACACACACACAGAGAGAGAGAGAGAGAGAGAGAGAGAGAGAGAGAGAAAAGGTGTGGAGAGACGTAATCACCTACGCCAACAGGCATGGTATTTGATGATGATGATGATGATGATGATGATGATGATGATGATGATGATGATGATGATAAAAAACAACACAGGTTAGTAGTTAAAGGGTTAGTTATTGATCCTGTAGTCTTCGGCCTGTGCTGTAATAATGTGATATTCCAAGTGCTCGCGTGCCAGCCACATTACTGACCATCTCTAAGTTTTGAGACATCAAAGTTTGTGTACAGCTCGATTTCTGGTTTGGTTTTCAGAAATCAAGCTTGTAAATAAAACATGAACTGTGTTACACATTGTGACACACTGCCGGATCAGCATCTTATAAGATGTCTTACAGCAGTGCAGAAAAGTGAGTGACAAGTCTAGAGAAGTAATCAAAATAAATGAATGCGTGCTGAAGACAAGACACAGGACCGCCAGTATAGAACAAAGTGAAATACGGCTCGTTAGGGAAAGATAATTGAGGGAAATGAAGTATTGACATGTTTACTTTCAACACGTTTATGTTTACGTCACCGTGTTGACGTCACTAAATAAATTGGATCAGCAGTGGTCGTACATTGAGTGCGTTAATAACAGTCAGCTACTAAAAGCTAGCACGTTAGTGAACTAAAACAGACCAAGATCCTAAAGAAAGAAAGAAATAATGCTACACCATGCTTAAGTTTGATGTAAAAAAAAGTAAAGAGCCCCCGTCACGCCAAGTGGCGTATAGGGAATATGGTGTTAGTGACCATAAATTTTACAGACCTTCAGCACATAATTGTTGGGTAATGTGGTCGGTATTACGTCCGTGCCGCTTTACTTTCCAAGAAAAAATCCGGTACCCATATAAGGCTGGGTGAACCCGAAGCCGTCGGTTGGGATCGAACTCTACCTCTTATCTTTTGTACTCCAGTTCACTAACCACTGAGCTATCGCGACTCTAAGTTTGGTGTGTCAGACAGAAACAACGAGAGAAGAAGAGGAGAGGAGGAGAATGTCAATGAAGGGTAAAAGATGGGGAAGAAATATGTATAAATACATCGAGGTGAACATTAAAATTGGAATTAATTGCATGCCACATGATTAAACTGCAAGCATTACCCAATAGGTCCTTTTTTTAAATACCAAAATAAGGATATCAAAAGCAAGATACGTTGCACTGGGAAACATATGGAGGTCCAAGGAAATTGGGTAAATACAATAAAAATACTCAACTCCAAAGTTAAGTCAGTATTATTATATGGCTGTGAAACATGGAGAACAATAAAACTGACAATCATGAAGATACAGATTTTCATTAATAGATGCTTACGCAGGATAAACGGATGGAAATGGCAGGACAAAATCACTGACATAGAATTATGGAAATGTACCAGTCAAATACCTGTGGATAAAGAGATGCAGTGAAGACGATGACGCTGGATGGGACACACACTGCGGAGGCCAACTGTGAGAATTACTCAACAGGCCCTCTTTTAGAACCCCCAAGGAAAAAGACAAAGAGGAAGACCAATATATTCTTGGAGAAGACAGATGGAAGCAGAGATGAAGATGATGGGGAAGAAATGGAATGATCTTAAAAGAATTGCAAGAAACAGAACGGCTTGAAAAGTGTGTGTTGAAGACCTATGCTCCACAGGGAGCTGAAAATGTAAAAGAAGAAGAAATCATTATTAAAGGCTCATTTAAAAAAAGAGTTAATGATCTAAGTCACTGTAGACAACGGTTGTTGTTGTGGTGGTCTCTAAGTGACAAGTCACCGCCCATGTTTTTTTTTTTTTTTCAGTGACGAGATGACGTCAGATCCCTTGGCTTCTCGGAAAATCTCTGCTGCTCATATTCATAGGCTGGATGAAAGGGAAGAAAGAAAAATAAATAAACGTCGCCCTATATAAGAAGTGACCTTCGACCTTAAAGTGACCTTTCAAGAAGTCAAAAAAAACAATGTAAATGCGTGCTCATTCTTCTCCTTCCCTCTCTCTGTCCACACAGTGTGTGTGTGTATATGTGTGTGTGTATGTGTGTGTGTGTGTACGTGCGTGCGTGCGTGTAGCTATGGCAACTGTCGGCATCGGAAAACGGTTGCTAATTTTTTTTTTTTTTTTTTTTTTTTTTTTTGTAATCGAGAACTTGTGCTATCACCCACTGCGAAAGCAATCCCATTCCCCACTGTTAATGAAACGGACATTAATAGACTCTAACGAGTGCAAAATGAAGTCATGCGCGTTATATTAAGATTCTGGCGCCTCAAGTGTTAAATGAAATCCCTACATTGTTTTCCCGCTGCAGTATTCGTGATGACATATTAAGGAGGTGTAAGTCATGGATAGGTCAGGCTAACGATACTGTTGAATTTGCGTGCGGACTGTCTAACATTAAATCTTGGGGAAAATCGGTAGGCCCTATCTATGCCACTAGAACTCATTGCTATAGTTCGTTCAGAAATTCGTGCCCACAGAGTTGATCAATTATCTCGGAAACCGATTAATTTCTGTAATTCTTTTTCATGAAATCTTATTTTTCACCGACCTTCAGATTTTATAACATTTAAGTACAAAGGTAGTCTGAATTTTGCACAAATCGTTTTTTGTTATATAATTTTAGGAAATATCAAACCGCGTGCTCTAAACATTAGATTTTACTGTAAATTATGCTAATTTTCTAACAATGAGGGACAAAGGCGTATCCATAATTACAATGAATAGGGCAACATTTTTTATTTGATTTTTATATCTTCGTCTGGAGACGAAGGCGCACCTACTAGCACCAGAGCTGGAAGTTGTCAGCGACCCACAGCTGATGGCTTGCGCCAGGATCGGTGAACCAAAACCATCCTGACCCTGCGCCACCTCCGCGGTGCCTCCAGTAACAGACTAACCTCTGTGTAGCCTGGCCAAGCGTGCAGGGATCGAAGAGGGAAGACAACCCGGTACTAAAAAATGTCGTGCTGAAGTCGGATGTATTGGGCCGGAAGGCGCAAATATAACAGTTATACTGCAAACCACAGCACAACGCAGACACGTCCACTACATCCTTGTAAGGGGGATGATGAAAAATGAATATTCTAGTTCTACCACGATACTCTAGAATACTTTAGTAATCGGGCGAACGCAACCAACCACCAACCATATCTTCGTCATAGAGATAGGTAAACTGCATTACTTGACCGTCACCTCTGCAGAGTCAAAGTTTTGTCCTATCCATCAATCCATCAATTGGAAAGACTTTCTATCTATATTATAACTGCCCGTGTTCTTTTTTCTATTTTTAATAATCGTAATATAATCGACCCCTTTTAGATTTCTTACAAAAGTGTATGTACAATAACACAGTAACTTTCGCATAGTGATGAATTTACACTTTAAACTCTTCATGGTTTTGGTTGGTGCTAGGAGGCCTTCATGGTTTTAAAATCAAGTAATTACTTCACAGCAGCTTACAAATTATCGCATATAGAGGAATATATATATTAATAGTATATTTTGTCAAAATACGCCCCATGACCAATTTAACAAGAAAACCGGAAATGAAATTAACAACAACAAAAAAATCGGAGTGGCATTGGTCTACAAGTTAAGAGTTAACATTGTTCTTGAATGATAATGAGACACAGAATCGTGTGGCGGCAGCTACAAGAAGGGAGCGGAGAACATCAAGTTCTGCTGCTATAAAGGAGACTTGCCTTGCTATCCCAGAATTGCCTTAAATGGGATCACTGTAGTTGAAAACTTCTCCTCTTGTGTAAACTACACATTCACATTAAGAGTGAATCAGTGAAGGTCACAAAATCATATTCTCTCTGTGGTTTACTAACTACAGGTCATGTGGCTTCTTTTGGATTGGAAATGAAACTTACCACCACTGTGTGTCTATATGTTTGGAATTGGAGTCATCAATGATGGCCTAACATCATCAAGTGCTATGACGATCATCATTTTCGGGAGGACGTGAAATCCCATGGTATATGGTGGATAGGCGGCAGGAACCACTGAAGACTATGTCTGAAAAGTGTTCCTCTTGCAGTTTCCTCATATTCAAGTCCGGCTTGTTGCAGGAGCTACTGAGTTAAGTGC